>BGPR01001852.1:111272-160082 GCA_013235015.1 Araneus ventricosus | reverse complement strand
GGAGCCGGGCATATGAAAATATGGATCCCAAGGCCTCACATGATCTCACTTCTCTCCGCCCGGGAATATCCCATTATTCAAGATTGCCCGTGCAACGCCGGGCCATGCAGCTAGTCTATACTTATAAAAGGCAATGTTTGTGCGTGTGTGTGTGTTTGTCTGCGATGTCCAGACGAATCTATCGCACTTACAGCCATGAAATTTGGCACACAGGTAGTCGTAATGGTGACTGAATGCACCTCGAAGCCGAAATTTTAAATTTTAATCTAGAATTTTTTTTATTTAATGTTTTGTGTTGTTTTGGTTGATTTTTCGCACTAATTTCTCAATAGAATAGTTACGAATAAGTTTACGGTAAAAATATATACACCATCGGAAAGAGCACGCGATTTCCGTTCTAATGAAGTTAGTTTTGAATTTCTAACGTAATTTACTGAATTTTGAGAATTTTTTTAAAAATTGTCACTTTCTCCTTATATTTTTAACTGTCAATGTTTTTTCCATCGCATCCAACGTTCTAATAAACCTATGATTTTCAGTTTTTTTATGGTAACAACAGAGGTATTTATCTCTCATTTAAAACAAGAACGGTTAAAATATCTTTGTCCGTTCGTTCTTAATAATTTTTTTTCTTAAAGGGTTAAAAAAATTCTTTTCGAATGAAGTTCTTTCTCCGGAACGGTGAGTTTCTCCCTGGCTACGGCTAGCGCCATCTGTTGGAATTATTCTCTCCTCAATTTTTAGCATGTTTTGCTAGGAATAATTTGAAATCATTTCGTTGGACGCAAGGGTTTAGTCGTAAATTAAGCAGTGCTGGAAGATTCTGACATGGGTGATAAGTTGGCTTTGCTGAATTATGAGAGAATTTTTTTCGTGATGAGCTAAAAGAGTTTCTTTACCATCTGCGTAAAATGTGCCATAGCTTTTCACGCAAGCTCCAGGGGGGTGACGAAGGGGGTACTGTCGTGACCTTGAAACGTCACGGTATTGTGGTTTGAGACTGTATTACATCAGCATAACTTAGATACACCATTGCTGTATATTAAAGATTTTCACGTTGCAATTTTTTTTTTATTATTGTTTTGGAATAACGTACTCTGTACTGCTTTTCTACATGTCATTATCGCGGGAAAATCAATGTGTATCTTTTGTTTTGATTTTGTTTCAAAACTTTTTCGTGTCATTGTGGGCGATTTTTTTTTTCATGTTTTTGAAGTCCTGATTCCACGGGCAACGCCGTGCGCGTTCTGCTAGTACTAGTCAAGGATAAATGTCACACGGTCTAAGAGCGAAGCATTATTTGATTGGTACGTTGCCTTTTGCTTTCTTCTTAGTGAAGGGTGGTATATTTTTCTTTGTAAAGTGTAATATTTTTGTTATAATGACGGTAAATTATTGCGTGATGGCTGTTTATTTTGTATTTAAAATTTTTTTTTTGAAACAAAATTTTTTTTCGATGTAACTGTTTTGATGTGTCGGAGTTTCATTTGCGGGTAGTCTTTCCATTGTCTTCCATTTCTCTTCGGATTTTTCGGGTTACAAGAGGTCTTTTTTAGACGTTATATCAGACCTCTTACAGAAAAAAAAAATCCCATTTTCTGAATCCTTGCCTATAGGTAACCCTTGATAAAATCTGTAAGGCCGGATTCTTTTCTACAATTTTTCTACTTTAAATATGACTTTAAGGTTAACTTAGTTTTTCATTTCTTCGTTAATTTTTGTCTACTATTGTATTTCAGATGCAGCAGCATTTTGCTCGCTCTGGATGCAATGTACTCTTTTAATTTTTTTTCTTCCTGTGTTTTTATTTTTGGCTTTTTTGCTATTAGTTGGTTATATTGGGTTATTGTGTTTTCTTTATTTTTTGATCCCCCCTCATTATATTTGATTTAAAAAACTAGAATCAATGAGCCAGCACCCTCAAAGACTGGCCTTCGGCGGCGATACCATTGGTCTCCAGCTATACCACTGTGTCTCGTCTCCAAAAATTAATTTTCAATAAAAAGAATGAAATTCCTCAAAATTTAGTATTATTATACACTTCTATTTAACTTGACTTGTTTCGTGCATGTAAAGATGGAATTTTGTAATCGATATTTCACTCATTTTTTAATGGGCTAGAGTTTTTAAATTTTGATCACTTACTCTACTTTAATATTTTCAAAGCTTAATTATCAGTCAGTCGATTAATTTAGTTAAATTTTGCATCTTTCCTAATTTCACCATCTAGTAGTGAATTTGAGGGGAAAATTGACTTCAAGATTCCAAAATATTCGAGATCGAGATATGCGTATGTATGCAACGAGCTTTGGCCAGCGTGCTGTTTTATGAACTCGACAACTAGAGCAATTTTGATTGAATCTGAACCTTCGAGAGATATGCTGAAGGAAAGGTGAAACTTTCAGCCGAGTTCGTAGATGGGCCATCCAGCTCAAAGAGGCTGGAAATGGTGGGGGGTTGAAATTTTCATCTTCCCATAACTCCCTTACGATTGAAGATAGAAAGATTGTTTAAATTAGGTGAATTATCGCCTCATCATAACGAACAACCTTTGTACTGAAAGTTTTTCCGATAGCTGCAACTGCTAGAAATTATAGATTGAAAACTGTTTTCATCCTCTAACTTCGACTGCCTTTTAATACATGCGTATGACATTGGAAAGCTCTCCTCAGTTGCAACTCTTTTTCATCCGCATAGTTCCGAGCCTTTTGAAATTAGAGGAGGGATTTTCTTTTCCTTATGTCTTCGGACGAAAAGAATGTGCCTTCGCCTTCCGGCTTGCCGACAGAGGATTTTTTTTTTTTTTTTTGCACACAATTGAGTTTCGATTGTACCGAGCGCCAGCCTTAGGATCCTTCACGAAGATGAAATACTACTGCGTTTATTTTATTTTTAAGCACTTGTGATGAAGGGGACGATAAAATAATACCATGCCACGGGCGTGATTTATCCTCTTTACACAATGTTGCAACACCGACTCGTGTTCAAAGATCACGCAGCAGACGAAAGTATTCATTCCGTAAAAACTTACACATACCTAATCGACTTATCTCAGACAAAGAGACTAGTTAATGGAAAAAATCAGAACTACCTACTGATGGAAAATTCGATGAAGATTTTTATTCCCTAAGCAATTTGTTTTTGGAAGCTCTAAGATTTGTATTTTCATTCTCTGTTTGTTCTGTGTTAACTTCTGCATTTTTAGAAACACAAATGCATTTAAGCTTGTACTGTACAACTCTGATTTCTTAATGATCGCTTTTTACTTTTGCATACGATAGAAAGAATATTGCGATTGTCAAAAACCTCGACTTCAAGATTTCAGTATGTTATTTTAGCACTAAATTTTTAGATCAAATTTTGGGCCCTGTCGGTCGAAAGAGAGAGGCCCAAAATGCATACTCAATTCTTTTCACTATACGATGAAAGTAAGCACTCAACGCCTATTTTGGAGTACAGTGGAACTCCGGGAATCCGATCCGGTTTTGAATCTGACATTTCGGATAATCCGAACTTTTTTAAAAAAATTTCTGAATTTTTTTTAAATGAAAGGAAAACAAAATTACGCATTAAAAACAAAGCTTATGTTTATTCCTAACTTAAAAGAAACATTTAAATTGGTATTTAAGTAGAATCAAAATTGGTTTTCTTTTGACGTAAGGAACTAAAACTGCTTGACTATGCGAATCGCCAGTAGCTCTTTCCGTACTCCTTCACAGAGCACCCAAAATCACTACTGCATTTGGTATATAAAGAGTATAACGGAGTATTTGGTATATAAGAGTATATAAACAGTATTCGGTAAAATACTCTTTATATACTGCATTTGGTATATAAAAAGTATTTTACAGAATTTCCCGGAATCCAAGTAGAGGTCAGCCCCGATTAGTTCGTATTACAGGGGTTCCACTGCATACGAGAAAGGCAAAAAGTGAAAATATTCCATGTGATTATATATGTAATATTTGCATATAAGTAAAATATAACATATGTTTTGGTTAATTGAAATTTAAGTATATACAGTGGCTCCCAAAAGTTTTCGTACACTTACGATTTTCAATGAAATAGGGCTCTATCCATCAATTAAAGTTAATATTTCAGATTAGGCATTTAATAATAAGATCTATAATCTATTCTTAACAAAACTACATGATATATTTTTAAAACTAAAACTTTATTTTTAAGAAATCAATAATCAAAAAGTAACAAAAACTTTATCTCACAAAAGCCTTAGTACACTGAAATATTTTCGGATAAATTCATAATTTAAATTATCGTCTGTCGCTTTATTTTTATTTTTGCATTGTGGTGGCATTTAAAAAAATCATTTGGCTTTAATTTTTGCTTGCTTACACCGTAATATTCTATTTATTATTTAAAAATGGCTCGTAGTCGTAAAGAAACAACAATCAGCAGTCGAAAATTTATTATTTTTCATCATATAAGTGGTAAATCAGTTCGGAAAATCGCTAAATTAGTTAATTTATCCCATTCTATAGTGCAGTACGTAATAAAACGCTTTAAAGAAGAAAATCTGATCGAAAACAAGGTAAGAAAAGGTGGACCGGCAAAGTTAACAAAACATGATCAGAGATTTGTAATTAGAAAATTTGTGAGAAATCCACGTTTGAGTGCTTTAAAAGTTTCTGCAGAATTTAATGAAAAATTTTCTACTTCAATTTCACATGAAACTGTTCGACGAGTTCTCAGAGCAACTGGATTAAATGGGCGTTCTACCCGTAGAAAATTTTTTGTTAGTGCGAAAAACAGAAAGCTTAGGCTTTCCTTCTCAAAATCAATGTTAAATGAACTCGAAACGTTTTGGAATAATGTCTTATTTGCAGATGAAAGCAAATTTAACATTTTTGGTTCCGATGGACGTATAACGGTATTGAGAAGAAAAAAATGAGGAACTTAATGCCAAGAACTTAGTTGGAACAATAAAGTATGGCGGTGGAGGTGTCCTTGTGTGGGGGTGCATGTCAGCATCAGGAGTAGGTAATTTGATATTTATTGATGGCATAATGAATCATGCTCATTATTTAAATATTTTAAGAGAAAATTTAAAATTAACAGTCCAAAATTTGGGTATTCGAAACAACTTCGTTTTTTATCAAGATAACGATCCTAAGCACACGGTTCTCAACGTGCGCCTCTGATATCTCTATAATCGTCCATAAAATTAGAAAACACCACCTCAATCGCCAGATTTAAACCCAATAGAACATATTTGTAGAGAATTGGAGGTTACAGTACGAAAGCACGACATTAGAACGAAAAGCGAACTAAAAACAGTATTGATGGAAGAATGGATGAACATTGATGCAGAAATTACAAAAAAACCCCAGTGAAATCTATTCCCAAACGCTTAAAAAAGCTGTTGTGGATACTAAAGGATATTCTATTAAATATTAATTTAAAGAAAAATTAGAATATTTACAAATATGTATAGATTTTTTTAAAGTGTACGAAGACTTTTGTGAGATAAAGGTTTTGTTACTTTTTGATTATTAATTTCTTAAAAATAAAGTTTTACTATGTTTTAAAAATATTTCATGTAGTTTTGTTAAGAATAGATTATAAATCTTATTATTAAATACCTATTCTGAAATATTAAGTTTAATTATTGTATAGAGCCCTATCTCATTGAAAATCGTCAGTGTACTTACACTTTCGGGAGCCACTGTATATATATATATATATATGTGTGTGATTTCTTT
This sequence comes from Araneus ventricosus, assembly GCA_013235015.1. Lineage (NCBI taxonomy): Eukaryota > Metazoa > Arthropoda > Arachnida > Araneae > Araneidae > Araneus > Araneus ventricosus. Next base: position 154,362 of record BGPR01001852.1, on the reverse strand, counting down.
GTTGTAGTCTTTAAATAAGGAACAGGCCGAGTTATTAACCAATTTTTATTTATTATGGGAGAGTGACGGAATATACGTGCATCTCGTATCAATGTTCAAGCCAAAAAGAGAACAGAAAATCTCTGCATTTTCTCAGATAAGGGATTACATATAGACACGGGATCAAAGTGAAGGGAATATTAGATATTTTTAGTTAATTACGTAAGTGTTTTAGGGAAAAGTCTGGCCCCGAAAGGACGCCAAATTTGCGAGTTTTGTGTGCGCGTGGAAGCGATTAAAATTTTCTTTTAGTAATAAATATGCCAAAACGCGAGATTTAATATACCTCCAGCGCGGGAAATAAAGCGAAACTGGAGTTTAAGAAAAGTGATTTTGGAATACATTAAGACTTTAAAATATATAATATTAGAATTTAAAGTAAAATTAAGTGATATTATTACACACACACACACATATATATATATATATATATATTATATTATATATTATAATGCTCTTCCAAAGCAGAGAAATTAATTTTATTTTTATTGTTGAAAATTCCAAATTCTTGGTTTGACTTTTTCAATATTTGTAAGAGTTATATAGTTCATAGATTTGCTTTACACGTGCTCTTTGCATGCAACACTTTTTTTGTTTATAGGATGTTAACTTAAATTTTGTTTAATTAATAAATTTTTAGTTTTTGAATTGTATTTTTGATATGTTTTGTTTATTTTGTTTTGAATGCTCATATATAACAGGTTATATTTTGGTTGATATATATAGAATGATATTTCATCATGTGCAGTGTAGAGTAGACATCTTAGTAAACAGGCAGTCGTTGAAGTCCAAATCAGTTTATTTAATTTACTTCATAAGTTTCAGCTGGTTTTAAATATTTCTGATTAATATCAAGCCATGTTTTAGAATAAAAACGCAAAGCGCGGTCAAGTAAAACAGCCACGCCGAAAGCAGGCGTCTGGTATGAAGGTTACATGATTTAAAAAAGAGAAAGTTGCACCATCGCAGCGAGATTAAGTAGTAATGGAAAAGAGGGGAATTCCCGATCGTGAGAGCGGTTGAAACTGGATTTTAGCCAGTTAAAGTGACAGGCAATTGTGTGTTAGAGATTAAGTAGAAATAATTTTACGAATTAAATTTTGAGTGGCGTTTTTTTTAAATTAGGAAAGTGTTAAATTATTACATACATATATATATATATCAATATCATGAAAGTCAAAAAATGTTAAAATAAAATGGAGAGACTGTAGTAAATCGGTAAAATCGTTGCGTTTGTGTTATATTTTTCTATATTATTTTATGTTCCCCTTTTATATATATATTCCACTTTCGGCTTTTTCTTACCGCAGATTTTTTTCTTGACATTTTGTTTTATGAATGTTTATTTTGTATATGTTGCTTTTACAATTCTGCTATGTTTGTTTCGTATTTGTTATATATGGTCAATTTTTTAGAACAGAACAATCAAATTTCGCTTTCATTGGCTTCACTAAATTAATGAACCTGCCTGGATTTTAAGATCACTGCACTAGTGAAGTTTGGATTGGATTGTTTCTTCGCAGCACAAATATAAAATCAATTTCGAAATGACATAGCTGTGTAACACAAAATTTTATGCCATTAAAAGTTATAATATTTAATTTGCTACTATGTTATGGTAAAATATGTTTATTTTGAAGATACTGCCCAATTTTGACGAATATCTTTGTAACAACAAACAAATTTAACAATATTAAACAAAGTACACTAAATCAGCGATCAGATTAAGATCTGGATTCTATAAATCACTTAGAAACAGAAATCCTGGATTAACAATTGAGTAGTTAGAAGTAAAAGAGCAGGTTGGAATCGATTTTACCATAATGACCATCAACTAAGAAAACATTTTAATTGAAACGAAATTAAGAAGTTATTATTGTGTTTGTTCAGCTAGATAAAGAGTAAAAGATATCTTGTTGAATAAAATAATACGTAATGCTTTATTAAATAAAGCTTTACAATGTGAAGCTTTTTGCACATTTCACTATATTTCAAAATGATCTACAATGCGTTTAAAACAAATAGTATTCAATAAAAACATGGTCAAAATAAAACCTTTTTTTTGCATTACTGATTTTGCGTATTGAGGAAGTATGTTTCAAGGATAAGTATTATAATCATAAATTTTATACTTTTGACAAAATAACTGAAGGTTTTCGAATAATTATAAAATATTTGTTTAAGAATTTGTTAAAAATACCAACCAAATAATGTTAACTGAACCTAGAAATAGAGAAATATTCTAAATATGGTGAACATAATAAATTTCATTACATTTCATCTGTATCCTAATATATTGATTTCAGATGCAGTTGCTAAACTATATTCCTGCCTCAATATTAAGGCTAAAGATTTTAAATTTTTCTCCTCTCCAACAAAAAAAATGTCTTTTTAAATAAAATTCGAACTTAATACGAAATATTTTCTCATTCGTTGAATCAGAAGAAACTCCATGTTTACTGTCTGTTCTTTTGCCATGTAGTCTTCGCACCATCAAATTTCCAACCAAAATAGGAAATTTAACCACTAATTATAAAACTTATGTGTACGGTTGTAACATATCTGAAACACCCTGCACGTCCCCTTCCAATTAAATTTGAGAAGTTATTGTTTTCAGTACCCCGTCGTTAGTCTTTGATTTCTGTGATGCACTTGTCCACTGACAATCAAGCTCGAGTTTCAAGTGAATCATTTTGACAAGAATTGCAGAAATCGGAGCCCTTGTTATAGCTCTTGCACCATTAGAAAGGCCATAATTTTCCTGAAACAGAAAATTCTCCTGTTTCACTGATAACGCAATTTATTTTGACGCATTGGTCAAATGACGCACTCTTTTATTAGCCATATAGCCCACTCATCGCCTATTTTTGAAGCTATTTTGCAAGAACTTTAGTGACATCACAATTTAATATCCGAGAAACCTCTATTTCATGACGTCTACTGACTGTGGCTGTAACTATAGCATGAAGAAATATTGTAATAAACGTTTTAAATTAGTAAATGAGAATTACAGATAATATATGACAAAATTTGATCAGTCACTGGAATTTGATCTTAACTCGAGAGAGGTAAGCAGTTTAGAAAAAAATTGAAGGCTGACTATTTCTGATCATTTTAAAAAATGGTTACCTATTCATGTATTGTATTCACTTAAAGGAAGGGGAAACCCCTGGATTACTTGATTAAGTTAACAAAAAATTTGGATAATTTCGTTGAATATGTGTCAAAGAAAAAGTTACTCCGATACGTAGGAAAAACGCAAATAAACAAAATCATTATAGAAAAAAGATAAGAATTTAAAAGAGTACAATTTTTAAAAAAATTTTGTCAAAAATTATTATCGAAATTTAAATTTCGCGTCAAATGAAAACGTCAGAAAAAGTTAACTGACATAAAAGAAACCATTTTAGAATGGTTTATAAGTGCCAGAGCTAAGAAAATATTTCTGAAAGTGGACCGAAGCTTCAACATAAGGCAAATGAAACTGTAGATGCTTTCAGCATCGAAAATTTTTCCACAAGTAATGGATAGCTGGACAGGTTTCGGGTTACAGACAATATCAATTTTAAATCACTATACACCGTAAAAAATATCCGTTTTTTACCCGGACTTTTTCCGTATATTTGACGGTTTAAAGCTGTTTTGTTGACAAAACGGTTTTTCACCGTTTTCCGCTCCAGCCATAAACGGTTTAAAACCTTCAGTTCAAATTCTATTTTTCGTCATACGGTATTGCTTTCCGTACGATAACTTTCCCTTTTCTTAAATGTAATTTTATTGCATTCATTTCATGTTTTTAATAGGGTTCCATCTCCGCTATTGTTTATACATGTTGCAGTAACCTGTTGTCACTCATGGAAGCTAACCTTAAAACACGTGTTCTGGCAATAGTTGATTTTTACACCACTAGGTGGCGCCACTAGAGCTATAGTGACTTTAAAACTCAAATAGATTATTTTTATTTAATTTTAGGAAGTCTCCGGTGGTCTAGTGGTTAGAGCGACTGCCTTTTATTTCTATGAACGCGGTTTCGATCCCCGGCTAGGAGGAGTTAGAAGTTTTGTCACTATCTTGCATCGAAATAGTCCAAGTAAGTTCAATTAAAAATTATTTTGATTAAACTAATTGAAATTAATAATTAAGCCTTGATTAATTAATATTCCTAATTGATAATACACATCAGCACATTTCAACTCAACTCGAACAGAAGGAGAAAAACAACTCAACTCAGTCGATGACGTCACTTACTTCGATGACTTAATTTTTACGGAGAAAACTTGATTTCATACGGTAAAAAACCGTTGTGACTACGGATTTACTTCGTAACTTTTACAGGAAAAACTTGTTCCTGTATGGTAAAAAACCGTTGTGTCTACGGATTTACTTCGTAACTTTTACGGTTTTGCACAACCAACCCAGCTGCCAGTTTAAAACCGTAAATTTTACGGGATTTTTTTTACAGTGTACGGCGAAGAGGGAGATGGCGAAGAAAATTCTTGTGTTAACTGGCTGGAGCGGCTCCTAGTGCTTGCAGCAGGATATGAAGACAAAAATATGCCTTCATATGTCCTCAAGGCCAGATCTAGGACTTCGTTAAGGGGGGCGGGGCTTCTGTAGAAAAAATAATTATTACTTACGAGTTACTTAATTGAATTAGTTATTAATTTCAAATTAATTAAATTTTTATTAAGTTTTAATTGATTAAATTTATTTGGTTAAATTTTTTATTTAATTAAGTTTTTGTTAATTAAATTTAATTAATTAAATTTTTATTAATTAAATATTAATTGATTAAATTTTTATTCATTCGATTAAATTTATTAATATATACGAGGGCGGATCTAGGCACCTTTGAAGGATACTGTGGGAAATTTATTTTTATTTTTAAATTTTAAAAAATGCTATATTTGGGGTAATGTAGAACTTCATCTATACCGACCGACTTCCGGTGTAATGATTCGTCAATGGGAATCTTCAAAATTTCAACAGTGTGTTTGGAGTTTTAATTAATGTTTAAAGTAGAGTTTCTAATGTTATGGCTTAAAAATACTTTGAAAATATTATAAATCTGATGTTTCTATCTCTCTGTAGCTCTTAATGTTTACTTCAAATAAGTGCTTCATTTCGTGGGAAGTCTGCCATAACTGTTCGTTATCGCTCTTTTTGACGACTATCTAAGGTTTGTGTGGCGGTTTAATTTTTTAACCAAACTATTTAGATCATCACTGGCGGCTAAATTTTGATACAATATCCAATAAATGCGGCAATTCTTTGAACAGAAGGGTTACCGGAAAACAGAAGTGGATCCAAGTTCTGTTAACCCCAAATAAACAAAACAGGAAACTCGTCCATATGTATACATGCATATCACTCATAACATTTTCTCTAGTTGTTTGCTTGCCACAAGTTCTAGGAACCTTCAATTCACTGTTAACATCCTCAGACAGACTTATAACCAAAAGTTAAGCATAATTCGTAAAATGGAAAAAAAATTGGAGTTAATACGGGTACTATGGTTCAAAATCAGTCATGGAGAATTGTAGGACGTACAATTGTAGTAACTCACGTTTTACAATGAAGATTCGGCTACTACGGGTTTTTGGGGAAGAACCAGAAAGTGATGAAGACGAAAATGATTTGGACGCACCTCGTTGGACAGAAAGCTGATAGTGGTTCGTGATTTTGATCACTAGTTTAGTTTGCTGTAAGGATGAATTTTTAATGAATTTTCACCAATTTTTGTGAATTTTCCTGAATTTTGCACGATTTTTTGTAAAAATAGCACTCAATTAAAATCGGAGAGATAAAATATTTCAAATAGATTGAAATAAAATATAATTCAATCGAACAGATAAAATATTTCAAATAGATTGAAATGAAATATAATTCAATCGGAGAGATAAAATATTTCAAATAGATTGAGCTAAAATATAATTCAATCGGAGATATAAAATATTTCAAATAGATTGAAATAAAATATAATTCAATCGGAGAGATAAAATATTTCAAATAGATTGAAATGAAATATAATTCAATCGAAGAGATAAAATATTTCAAATAGATTGAGCTAAAATATAATTCAATCGGAGAGATAAAATATTTTTTAAGAAATCCTCCAATTTTTTCGCATGTTTTTCGTTTATAATAACATTTAGAATTTTCAACCATATTAGGCGAAACTTAAATAATAAATGACATTACAGTGTAGTCATAAATTGTTTGACCCAATTCAAAAATTAATTAAAAAAACTATAATGTAACAACTTCTTCTTTTTTTTAAATGAGAGAGTAGCTCAAAAACTTTTTTCCAGATGAGTAACGCGCCGTTACGGCGCACTAAATCTGCTGCAGCGGGAAATTCTTAAAACAAATGTCAAAATGGCTACCGTGCAGAAGAAGGCACGCTTAACACGTCTCTGTTTCCACGAAAGCAAATCAATTGTCAAAGTTCAAAGATGTTTTCGCCAAGAGTATAGAAATAATCAGTCAATTAAAGGAAACGGGAAACGTGCATCATAGGAAAGGCGTTGAACGACCATCGGTCTCAAACGAAATTGTTAAGCGAGTGAGGGAGACTTTCGCGCCTTAATTGCTCATACCAACGCTTAGTTGAGTTCCTACTTGGAGACCGACAATTTCGATACTCTAACCGAAAACGGTTTTGAAATGTTGCAATTGATTTGCTTTCGTGGAACCAGCGTGCCTTCTTCTGCACGGTAGCCATTTTGACACTTGCATTGGAAATCTCCCGCTGCAGCAGATTTAGTGCGTCGTAACAGAGCGTTACCTAACTGAAAAAAAGATGAAAATTTTGAGCTACTCTCTCATTAAAAAAACGAAGTTGCTATATTAATGGGTTTTTTTTATTGATTTATGAAATGGGTCCAATAATTTGTGGCCACCTTGTATGTTAGCGGAGCATCTATATATTTAAAATAATTAGCAAAACTAAACGACCAGTCCCCCGGTCCCAACCACTGAGCCGATTTCAACAATTTATTTCATATGAAAGCTTATGACCCCTAGATATGCTATTAATAGTTGCATATCGCCCACCACTCTCAATTTTTAAGAAAAATTTTAAAAAACGATACTTCACTATACATTCTCTATGGAGGAAAACCTTGACAGAGTCCCCCAACCTTACCCACTGGACCGATTTCCCCAATTTTTTTTTTTTTGAAAGCTCATGACTCCTGCATACATCAACAATCATCGCCTGCCCCTTACTCTCATCCATTTACGGGAGAAATCGCAATAACGCTACCTCACCGTACATTCTCTATAGAGAAAAAGCCTTTGATTGAGTTCCCAGCCTCAACAATTGGACCGATTTCTAAGAAAAGCTAAATTATGAGTGCTTTTCCCAATTAATATCTTTTAAGCTTGAATCTTCGCATAGGTATTAAACATATTTCTAACCTTTATACAATCCAATATATAGTACCGGCGATTGGAAATTATAAGTGGGGGGGGGCAAAAAATTTATTTACTACTAAAATTAGCCCGGAGTATAGGGGTAGACAACAGAATTTTACAATTTAGCTATAAAATTAGCTAACTTTTCCGGACACTATTACTTTTTTAAAATTCCTAGTTTTAAAGCTAAAATAAAATAAAAATTAAATTTTTCCTGCAAAAAGTAGGGAGGGGGGCGACCGTCCCCCTGACTCACCGTCACTGCCAATATAACTATTCAAAGATTAAATTTAAAAAATATCAAATTATTTTCTTAACAGGAAGTTCCTTTCCCCACTAAAAACTTGTAATACTATCGCCGCACAGTTATGTATTAGTGCTGTATCCGTCTGCAACTCTTGCACACAGAAGCAATCAGTGAGTGCCCACAAAACAACAAACCTCTTGTCCTTGAATTATCATCGCTAACCACACAATGGAAGTAAAAAAAATATAAGTTTGTTTCCATTCTCGGAGGGGAAGGGAAATTCCTTCCCCCCTTACTCAGTTACTCACTTAACTTACTTAATACTCACTTCTGTCTGAATTGTTACTGCATCACAATTCCTTTTCTGGTAAGTCTAGATGAGAAAAGTTTAAATAATTCAATGCATAGCATTCTGGACTGTCTATGATATAGACCCTGGAGGGGCTTGAGCCCCCAAAGCCCCCTGGATCCGCCTTTGTATGTCCTTTACAACCCTCTCTTTATTTCAGAACGACTGTAGCTAAAGTCATAAAAGTGGTGTCTAGGTATAGTAAAGTGGCTCTCCGCTATGCTAAGAGACAACATGTACCGCCAACCTAAACTTTGGAGTTAGAGAGCCTATCTCAAGAACGATAATTGTGGGAAAAAGTCAGTTACAAAGTTGTAGAGCATTATCGATTTAGTACAAAAAGACCGCTTACGGATATTAATACTAAGAATAGAACATTTAAAACTCACATATGTTTGGGCGCGATTTCCAAAATTGTGAAGTCACAATACGTGTACGAAAGTAGAAAATGTTATCTTTCGGACAAAATGACTCCAATATATTTTTTTTCCTGTGGGGGTACCTCAAACAGAAAGCCAACACTGCAGGACCTTCCAAGACATATTACTGTCGCTTGTGCTAGCGTGACACCTAATATACTAAAAAGTGTGCAACGTGAAATTCAAACAAGAATCCAAATTTATATTGTAGCTGACGGAGAACAGTTTGAACACCAAAAATAAAGGTAACTTGTGATATGATTTTTCTCCCTCTTTCTAAAGCTGCGTTCCAATGGCCTATCTTTTCTCAAGTTTCGTCCGCGTTTGCATTATTACCTGTCGTCGGAACGGGAAGAATCGATGTGGCTCGTGGGCTTGTAAGTGCATCTGTGGTTTCCCGCGTTGTAGCGGTAAATAACTCGCACATCAAAGAGGCCAGACGGCGCCATTGCATCCGTTCACTCGAGCGCTGCCGAGATATTTGCAAAGCCACGCGCCGTAGGAACGGCACGTCTGTTCGTATTCCACCGACCATAGTCCACAAGTGCGAACCTCGAGCGACTCGAAGTTTGGCCAAGCCACATAAGGAACAAGACTTAACACGTTTTGCCATGTAAGAGTGTTGAAAATCGCGAACAATAAATGAAGTTTCAAGCGTTCTGCTCTTAGCATTAATGCCCACCAGGTACCTTTTGGTACTGAATCGATGATGTTCAGCAACTTTGAAATTGACTTTTTTCACTATATCGTTCCGCTTTCGAGATAGGAACGCTAATTCCGCAATTTCCGCTGTAAGTGGTCTTATGCACAGAGCATAGAAACTTTAATATATTTATCTAGACACCACTTTTATGACTATAGCTGCAGTGGTTCTGAAATTAGGGATGTGTGTAAGGAACTTTAATGGGCATCCCGTATATAACATGGACGAACTAAATTGTTTTTTCGTGCTCTACAGTGTCGGATTACCAAATAAGCAAAGTAAGCAACTGTCTACGGGCCTTGCAACTTTGGGGGCCTCCAAAGCCTCTAGATATTTTTGTGGAATTTTCAGGGTAATCTAATCTTGTGTTTTCATTTGATTTACAAAGACCATGTACTCTAATACATTCAAATAAAAATCAGGAATTTTTTATTAAAATTTCAGAATATTATTGACTGACTCATAAGCCAACAGTCAAGGCAAACTTTGTATTAGAGTACAGGGTGTGCACAAATCAAGTGACACATTTCAAAAATTAATTAAAAAAACCTAAAATTGCTGGAACTACGAAGTTTTTTTTATAATGAGAGCGCATCTCAAAAAGGTTTTTTTTTTCAGATAGGTAACATGCCATTTCAGTGGTCTAGGGGGTCGTAAGTTAATGGAAATCAAAAATTTGTTTAGAGCCATTATCTGAGAAAATATTAAAACTGAAGAAAACTAAAAGCAAAAATTTGTAGTCAATTTTACGCTCTTTAATTTGTTTATTCACATGTATTGTGAAAATTGAAGAGTTTTCGTGATATTCAAGAAAAACTGAAAAAAAAAAGAAGCCAGAAAACAAGCATCGGCTTCTGCTGATCGGTAGCCATTGCGTACGGAATTTTCTCGCTGTAACAAATAAAGAACGGCGTAACGCCGCCTTACTTATCTCAAAAAAAAAATTATATTCACTCTTATTTCAAAAAAAAACGTAGTTGCAACATTTTTAGGGTTTTTTTATATTAATTTTTGAAACGTGTCATTTCATTTGTGTACACACTGTATTTCGACTGTGTTAAAATAAATTTTGTAATTTTTCTCAACATTTTTTAAAAATTGATTAAATTTTTTTTATGCGTTAAGTATTGAAACCGACTCTCTTGAATGTGTCCCTTAATTAAATGAATGTTTTGAAATTTCAGTTTATCGTAACATTTATTGCTTAAAAACGGTTTATATAGATATTAAATTAAAATCGATTTAAAAAAATGGATGGCTTTGGGAGTTGGAGGGAAAGGGGACGCCCGAACTTTGGATTGCCTAAGGGCCCTTAATCCAGTTCTGGTGCTCTATCAACTAAGAGTTTGATTAAAAAGTCTAAAGGAGCAAGAGGTGAAAAAATTGAGAAGGGGCGGCTCTCGAAAGCTTTATGTGTTAGGGCAAGTGATGAGAAAGAAATTACTTTGGTCATTGGAAGATTAAAACGACCAACTTTGTGTGATGACTTTAGTGGGAATGAAGAAGAACGGTTGCGGAAAGATTCTTCTGATTTAAATCTTTATTTTCAAAATCTTTACATTTAATAAAAATGCATGAATTATTCGATTTATTGCAATTATTTTTCTTAAAATAGATTTTTGTGCCTTTCAAGTGCTTATTTGGGTTCAGAGGGAGGAAATGATGGTATGGATATCGACCATCAGCAAACGAAACTTTTAGTTCATTGGATTTTTGGAAAAACAGGCGATATTTCTGCCCATTCCTAACCAACTACCGAAGAACAGATTGGGGATTTACTTTTCCAATTAAAAAAACGAAATTGAAGAAAAAGTTACCTCTGAAAAGATTGAAGAATCTAAGCTAACGCAAGTTGCATCTTTTTTAGAAATCTTCGTATAAAGTACTTTTCTTTAGATAAGTCTTACAATTCACTGTGTCGGGAAGAAAGAAGTAGTGCTTATTTTAATACATATTTTGTCTTCCAAAAAGAAAACTCTTCAGAGGCCTACCTCTCCGAGAGGGCAATTTTGCTCGGGATGGAGGTGGCCATTGTAGAGTGGTTCCACTGCACCAGAAAGTGCAGAATATATGAAAGGGGAAAAAAAACAGAAAAAAGAAAATACGTTCCGAAATATTTTCACTGGATAAATATTTTTAAAGCGGAGAAGAAAGAAAAAGGCTATAAAAAGAATATAGTAAATATCTTCTGCCCCGATCATGAATCGCAATAATGAAAACTGCTTATTGTATAGCAACGGATTCGGAAACCCTCCGCGCTTTTGCGCATGCGCCGGGCGGAGTTATTTTCATTAAAATAGGGGGAAAGTGAAAAATGGAAGGGTGATGTTTGCATTTTACTGAGCGTGATCTAACAAAAAACTCCGGAAATGCTCTCATATGACTCATTGCTTGACACCCCTTTCAGGTGTAAAATCGTCCAAAAGTGGTAGTCTCGCGATCCGTTGCTGAACAGTAGTCAGATGAAATCGTAAAAAGATTTGCGGAATTTTTTCAATGATTATTGTAGAAATATTAAGGAAACAAGGTATTGACCTAGATCTGTTAGGAAACTGTTGATCTGTCGGGATCATAGTTCTTACCTTATTCGGTTACAATTAAGGAATACGTTTTCTCAGGAAACAAATAATAGCAAATCCCATTTGAGTTCCAGTAACGATAAGCCGCTAAAGTAAACATTTTGTTGGTATATAGTTTTAAAGAGAGAGAAACTAGGAAAATGTTGATTAAGATGGATCTTGTCCAACAAAATAAATCGCATAACAAACTTCCAAAACAATGTTCCCTAAAACTCTAAATTGTTTAATGATTATTTTATTGTTGCTGTTAAAATTGTTCGTTAAATTACAGTAACTGGTCATTCGCCTGACTGAACGATTGAAGAAGAAATTTCAAAAAAGAATAGAAAAAATGCCTTATTCGAAGCAATTCAACAAGAATGGCGAAATTTTGGTTTTGAAATTAATCGTATAAGCAACCCTAAAAAAAATTCTTAAATATATTTTTTAAAAATAGAAGTATTATTTAAATAGTTCAGTATCGTATGTAAATCTTACATATTATAATAAATATTATTATTTTGATAAAAATATAAAATATTATCAGTCACAACTATGCGAGTACTTTTTGCCTAATCTTAAACTATAAGAAAAGTTTTAAGTTCTATTCCTTTTCTGCTCTATGCTTTAATTAGGTAATATTTATACAAATATAAAATTTAAATAAACCACTCTATACAGAGAAATAAATGATTCAATTTGTATTATCGGAGAAAATTATTGAAATTTGTATTGCAGTCCTTAATGTAAGAATTCATTTACTCTCGTTTGTATGTATAATACATGTGTTACTCGACAGCGATAAGAAACTGCCATCTTTGTATTACGTGAAATTATCTGTCATAATAAAGAACTTTACTTTTGAAAATGCTTCATGTTTTGATATGTCAAATACTGCCATTCATTATTGCATAATCAGCATTTTCTTTCAACTCTTTTTATCTGTGTTATTTCAAGCATGACAGCAATAGAATATAATTCTATGTTAATAAGGTATTCTTTTCCCATTCTAAAGCGCGAAATCAACTTTTTTCTCCTTTTGTTTAAAAAATGTTCATATTGATTGCATATACAGTTTTCTCTTCTCAAAAAAAACATAACAATTTCAACAATACATCTCTTTGCAGTTTATTTTAAATCACTTTAATCTCTTTTCATTTTTCAAAATTGAGAGTAAAATCCGCTAAATTACTGTATGCATGTTACAATCGATAAAGAATTATTATTCAGAGTTAGCTACAATTTGTCGAATATCTGTGTCCTGAAAAAAATGGATTCCAGTAGAAAGAAATAACTGTTACGAATATAACTGAATTAATCTTTAACAAATATTCTTTTAATAATAGCTTTTATAACTTCTGAACATTGATCTTTTTCATCAGTTTTTAAATATTTTTGAAGTTGACAATAAATAGAATCAGTTCTTTTCCTTTCAAATGCATGCTGGATATCGGCGGCGGCGTTTAGGTTTGAAGAGTGGAGTACCCCTAAAACCGATTATATTTTCCTTGGTTAACCCTGACTTAGAATAGCGAAAAGTATTATCTATCCTGCTAATTCATAAAGGACACTATCCCAACAAATCGGAGTCTTCTTTTTTTGCTATGGTAGGAAAGATATTTATATCTACAGTTAGGAAAACAATATTTCACAGAAGTTCTTTATGGTTAAAATAGAAAGAACAAGAATATGAAAAAATACATCAAAATGATTTATAACAAGTATTCTGTCTAATTGAAAGCTCAATTTAAATCTGTTTACTTTTCATTGAAATTTGGTTTATTGTCTGTTGAATCAACCATTGATACGTTAGCTATCGAATAAATAATTACTTCCCTTTCACTGTATGACATTGTGAATTGATACTGCGTGTGAACTGCTGGTAGAATCACAATTTCACTGGGCCAACATTTAACATGTTACAAATACTTATATCAAAATTCGTTATGAAACATCATATAATTATATTTAACTACTATATGATGTTTGAATTTTCTTGCATGTCTTGATTCTCCTGCATGCAATATATTAATACTTTAAAGGGTCAATTTGTTCTAGCCATGTCATGTTAATATATTTTTGGATTGAGACTGATTTAATAAAATAAAATTAATTAGTTCATTATGTAAAATTAATTTGATATGTTAATTAATTTGATTAATTAATAAAGCGAAACACTTCGCTGTGGTTTGACACATCAAGGTTCTTGTTTCATCGAAAAACTAGACGAGAATTTACACCGGCATTCTTTAGAGCGTTAGATATTGGCACACTTCTATGTCAAATTAAAAATAATAATAACTGATTGATAGTTAATTTTATTTTTAAAACCACATTATGTTGTCAGCGTGTTTATAAACACTTTTTGTTGTTTCTGTTATTGTTAAAACCACATTATGTGGTTAAAGTCTTTATTAATATTTTTGTGGTTTTTTTAAATTATCTGGAGACAGCAGCTCTGTTTAGAAGTTGAAAAATAAAAATAAATTGATGCTTTTCACTTGCGGATGCGTCTTTTTTTCTATTTGTACGCTCGAGAATACCATAATTAATTCTACTATGTTGAAGAAAATTCATTATTCTTATTATTAGTTCTTAAAATTCATCTGTTTCATATTGTAGAATTTTATCAAGGACATTTTTTCTCAACTAAAGCTCAGTTTTGCGGATTGGTAACAAGCTGTTTTTTTTTGCCGTAAACCATACTCAAAACAAAATAGGATTTTTTAAAGTATTTTTCCCGTGTTTTATATAAGAAATAAAAGTCATTACATTTTAAAATCAATTTTTAAAAAATCGGGCATTTAAGGGTTAAATACAAATGGAAGTAATCAAAACTGGATTTCTTCACAAGTTGGAGCAAAAAGAGCTCCGAGCAGTAGGAAGAGTAGATCTGATTTATTTCAGCCCAGGAGCGCCATTGATCCAAGAGTGCTTACAAATTTTTTATACTGATTTTATTATAATTTTGGGCCCAAAAATTTATTCAATTATAATTTTAAATATCAAAAGGTTGTTAAATTGTTGTTGAGTTGTTAAATTGTTAAGGCGTTAATGAGAGGGCAGGCTTTTTTTTCGCTCCCTCTTTGTTTTATTAGGTAGACATTTTCTTTGGGCCAGACGCTCAAATTTCTGCTTACAGTTCTGCTGGAGTGCCGCACAACTTTAGCTCAGAACTTTCAAATTTGTTAAGACGGCCCTAAACACTTCTGCTTTAATTCTGAAGTATCAAAAATGATACTGTACTGCAAAAGTCAGAGTGAAAGTACTGCTGTTTGAAATTTACATCTGATGAACAAGAAAACCACGGAACAGGAGATCGCCCAATGTCAAATTGCGGCATTACGCCTTGAATGAGCAAGTTTTAAGCCCTTTCCTTCTCCCTTTCAGCCAATGAATAATTCATTCTGAACTACATATTGTTTTCTATTTTTTACCGCTCATCAGTGCAACCGCTGGTAAAAGGCATAATGACGCATCGTAAAAAAGAAAAAAACAAAATGGAAAATAAAGCTCGACATTGAAGGAAATTCGAAACAGGACTGAAAACAAAAAAAAAAGTGCCTGTTAAAGAAAAAAGAACAATATATTTCGACGAATCATTCTGGGCAATGAATAAAATGTCGAAGGCTAACACAAAAGAAAAACGAGGGAAAGCGACATTAAACGCCACAAAATCTTTCTAGAAATTGGTTTCGTTCTGAGTCGGAAAAGTGGACAAGCGAGTTTTTTTCCGAGGAGAAGAAACCATGACCCAATCGCGTGCAGGACGCCAAGGTTCATTTCACACCCGGCTGTTTTATACGCAACAGTGCCACCTCTGATCAGCAGAACTGAAACAAATAACCCACGCGAAACACATACTTCCTCCACACTCCACCAAAACAGACGTGTGTTCCCTTTTCTTCCGAATTTCAACAAGAATGAATCGTGTCAGCTTCCTCTTCCTGATTCCAGCACTCGTCTGCCTTGTGCAGTCCAAAGATATCCAGTTCGAACCATGTGGTAAGTAGCAATTTTATTTATTTTTTCAATATAACCATGATTGGAAAAAAAAGCCAACTATATCATAATTCTGTAAGAATAAATTCTTTGATATAGATTTTGAATCGGGGCGTTTAGCTTGGACAAAAAAGAATAGAATTTTTTTTAAATTCTTACTGAGAATGTTATCTGTAATTAACGAATTATATATTCTGTTTATGATTATTAGTCATGTCTGTGCATTCTGCACAGCGTCTTCTCGACTTACGACCGAGTAACGTTCCGACTAATAGGTCTAAGTCGAAATGGTCGTAAGTTAGATTTATATTTATCAGCACTGTTTTCATTCAAACGGGTTGTAAAAATTGCACATAAAACACAAAAATTCAATCTATGTAGATAATTATTGTACATTATGTGAAAAATGCATAATATGTTCTCTTGTACGTTCTGTAAACAAAAATACAACCTGAAATTACGCTTTATTTTGAAATTAAATTTTTTGCGGTCGTAAGTCACACAGAGCGTAAATCGAGGAGAATTTGTTTTCTGAATGGCCAATATTTTGGTTTCTTTGTTAAGTATATGTTAGGGGCAGTGTGATTAATCGGTTATTATTAATACTAACTGCGGTTATTGTTAATAATAACCGGTCATTATTAATAATAACAGCATAAAAATGCCAGTTATGGTTAAAAATAATCGCCTAAAAATCCGGTTATTATTAATAATAACCGATTGATCACATTGACCGTAACATATGCATATTATGCTCAGTGGCGTAATTATGGAACTGCAAAATGACTTGGTTTCACTGTCTTAACTGGCCCCGACCCGAAGTATTACAACTGCACAGGTACATAGACACTGCTACAGTTCTACCCTTCAGAATTGAAAAATGAATAAATATATTAATTAAACAAATACCGTGCCGAACAACATAAAATTAAATTATTGCTCCCAACTGGCACTCTTATAGTCAAGAATCGAAATGAACAATTTTAAATTAACTGCAAAATATTGTTAATTTACAAAAAGATAAAAAAAAAGCTGTTGCGCCAACTAAAAATATACATAAATACCGAATTATTTCCTTGCTTCGAAATTATAAAGTCCTTTAAAATCATCTAACAAGATCATAAAGAGGGATTAAGCATCTAAAAAAGGGAGTATTTTTGTAATTAATAATAGTGATGAGTTACATTTTTTTATGGGCCCCACTTTAAACATTTTCTGGGGCCCCATGCTGCATAAGTTTAATTCTCGTTGTATCAACAGAGTAGTAGTTATACTTCTCTATCAAACGATCCTACTAAAATGGAACGAGCACCTTAATGTGAAAGCAGTTCAAGACTACCAGTTTTAAATGTTTTATAACTCTAAATGTTTTCGCCTAACTGCAGTTTTAATCAATATCTATTAAAATGTTTTGTTTCATACTCAGTCTTTTCTTTTGAAAATGTTGTGTCTTTAACAAGGACTGAGTTTACGAATTGTATTTAAATTTTGGCTATATATTTTTAAATATTTCTCCAAACGCTGTAGATAAAAACATAATAATTTTTTCGACGAACAAGAAATAGTACCTTCTGAGAGCCTTTGTATAATTGAAAAGTTTATTTTGTATTTTTATGGGCTTTAGTATTTTATAAACAGTGCTTTTTTTTTTAAAAAAAAAAACAGGTTTAATGTTGATGTTTTTAATTTTTTATACATCGACGCATCCTGAGATAGTGTGTTTTACATTCCCCATTTTTTTCTTAAATTTCTTTTTTCAACGTCCAATTTGTCTAATTTCAGCGAATTGGAGATTTTTTTCATAATTAAAAGCACTACTGCTATGAGGCGGTATTATAAAGTTATGTAGATTCTCTTTGAAATATATGATTTTTTTAAATTTAATACATGGAACTTGCAAGAAAGATGCAGACTTCACAAATTCAAAAAGAAAAGAAACAGCACGCAAAAGAACATGGCAGTTGTGCCAAAAGACAGGTATCAAAATATCGCAGACAAAACTGTCTGAAACAGGATGAGTATCATATATCCGAATACTAACATGCAATTCAGCACTTGCTAGAAGCGATTCTACCTGTATTATTTCACAATGCTTAGTCGTGTCGTTTCTCCTTGCACACAGCTATAACTTTAATAGCTTTTATATAGCTGGGGACAGACAGCGTGCTTGTTCATCAAGGCATGAATTTCCATTGTTAAGTCCTCTTTTAGAAGCTTAATTAATCCTCTATTGACTTGGGATTTCTTTAGGGTGCGCGGGCTCATGGACCTGAGATAGCTCTGCTGATCTTCGGGGATCATCAACAGCAACAATACAGAAGCTTAATTACGTTTCCAGAAGATTTAACTGAAATAGACAATATTTTCATAGTCGTGATACATCTTGTTTAAAATCGTTGATTAGGAAATGTTGTTGATCTTCCCTTATTCGTAGGAGTTTTACGCACTTCATTAAAAATTTGAGGAAAGAACTATGTTAGCGATTGTTTCCTTTTGCGTAAAATCTGATAAATTTTCATATTATAATTATTACTTTTTATTAAGAATTTTGCTTTCTCCTTCCCAAGCGGCTTACATGTAATCCAGTTATAAATTTGACTTTTTTTTCATATCACTATTCAGCACCTCCAAAATGGCAAACGCTACTTTCGAGTTAGAAAATGTCAGAAAAGTTTTTTTTTTTTTTTGCAAAGAAAATATTTCAAATTTTCATGCTTTTCTTAAATATCAAATCTTTATATGGAATGTTGAATATTTAAGGTAGGGGCCCAAACATCGCCTACCTAAGCCATTATTTTAATCAGAGGTCTAATTCATGTGCAATTTGTCTAAAAATTAATTATATACGAGAAAAACAAGGCTTACATACCAGTATGAAACACGGCATCTAACTCTAAATTTTTTTAAGTAATCCTTCCAATAAAATGATACCACCATTAGAGTGGTGTTTTTTGGTCTACTTAGAGTAGTGTACTTTGTCTGAATTGTTTTTAACTATTCAGTAATATTGAAATAACTAAATTCCAGGTTTACATAATTCGCTTATGGGTGTCAGTTCACGGCGTGCGGTTCTAGTTTAGAACTTATGAACAGGTTATTTAATAATAACAATTTATAGAACATGTAGACTCTTGATATTGCGAAACCTTGCAGTGGAGGAGTTCGCTGGAACATATTTATAAAGATATTACAAGCATTTCTATAAAACAACATAGAAAATGAAAAATTGGCGACTTGCTTTTTTGTAATAATTATGCATGCCTTTCTATAGTCGTAATTAACATTAAAAGCATTGAATAATACCAGAAAAATCATCTGTTTGTTTTTTTTAAATTTTATTGCTAAACTTTTATTATTTTCGCAAGAAACTACTTTAAGAGTTTTGATATTTCATCATATACTCCACTCACACTTCTAGAATTAGTAGATATTTTTTGCTCAGTAAATTGAATAAAATTGTGAAATGTGTAACATTGTCCTGTATTTAACTTCTCACTGTGTTTTGAAAGCCTTCGCGCGTAACCGTTTCGCAAGTTCGACTGTAATGTGGTTATCCTTTAAGATTCAAACGATTACTCACGTTTCACTTTGGACTGAAGGTGAGATGGTGCAGTGACTTTAGAACCTTCAGTCTCTCTTCTTAAAACGAAGGGCAGTGGCCTTATTACCTTGATTTGTAATTGTAAAGAAAAGCTGGGATTTAAAGCAATATATCAGATGGATTAAAAGCATTCTAAAAATGTCCTGGCACATGGAAAGCAAAATGTCAATGGGAATTAACTTTTTGACCCATTGAAAGGATTTTACAAGAATAAAATTGGTTTACTTTTCAACCATTAATTTGTTTAGCGGTTTTTATTTTTTTGCTCTCCTTTGTCGTTTACGTTGAAGTTTATTTGAACGAAGGGAGATATGAAAATATTTTCATTCAACATTTTTCATCTTTGGCTGATGTTCCGTTGGCAATTCGCCGTTTCTCGAATTTCTAACTGATTTCCTTTTCCTTCATTTTGTTGTTGTTGTTGATGAATCAAGTAGACTGATGTGTTAGCAAAAATATATCAGAAAAATATGAATTTCGACTTGACAAACTCTTATTACTGACAGAGAATGAAAACTCTTTTCAAGATCTGGGGAAATGGAATGATATCGCACTTTTGTCTTAAGAACGCTGAATACAAGAAATCAGATACTAATGCAAACAATCAGATGCTTAATACATTAAGTCAGTGTTTCCCAAAGTGTGCGCCGCGGCGCCATGTGTAGCCTCGACTTCCTCACTACAGTGTCGCGAAAGTATATAATTTTCATACGTTCTAAAGTTCAGAGAATCATAGCTCCATTTTACCCTTCTTATTTCTGCGAAGTTGAGTTGGCGGCAGTTGTCATAAATTTAAAGCGATACAATCAGGTGGTTATAAAATTGATAGAAAATCGATGAGGAACAGGAAAGCCGGGTAGCTGCGTTCAGTTTAATTCCAACATTTGAGAAAATGTGTAGCGATTAACAGACTCGTCCACCCCACTGAATATCATGTTTTTTAAAGTATGTTCAATAAATATTTGTGACTTGAAATGTGTTCCGTTTATTTTTATTTTACTTATACAAAAATTATTGATTCTTTCGTGAAAAAAGGTTTTTTTGGGGGGGGAGGGTACATAGGGCGCCGCGGAAAAATCTGGATTCAGCAAGGGCGTCAATAATCAAAAAAATTGGGCACCACTGAAATAGGAACATATTCAGGACTTTTTATCTTGGCTTAAAGTAACTAGGGAGAGATGTGCAGGGTATTGTACAAAACCTCCAAAATATAAAAAGAAATAAATGAAAAACGATAAAAATCCGGAAACACTGAAATGGTTAAATATTTTTAGAATCAGGAACAAGTAAAGAAGCATTTTGCTATTGCTTTTACTATTTTTTTCCAGACTTATTCGTCCACATAAATCTTATTAGGATGACCATATTCTTTGCATTGTAAAAGCTAGGAAGAAAGATTATTCCGAACCTAACTTTTAAGAAAAAGTTCAGTTAATATTTTAATGAACATTGATTGATAAATAAAAGGCTGGAGTGTTTACCCCTCGACTTCCTCGTCTGTCTCATTTTCTGTTAAACTTTGCAGTACAGAATCAAATATTATTCTGGACCGCTTCGGACCAAAATTTGATACTAATCAATGATTATGATGACAAAACCGTATACCACATTTCAGTTATCTAGCTTGGTACGCTTTTGAGTTCTCGCGTTCGCATACCCACGAATAAACTGACCAACAGACATTCAACCCTTTAATGAATTTGGACCAAAATTTGAGACAGATCTACACTTTTGGTGTTAAAAATATGTGCCAAATTTCATCCATCTAACTTGTTGCCTTTTTTAAGTTATCGTGTTGACAGGCACTAGGACGGATTGTTAAACACTAGACAGGCACTAGGAGGGCGTGTTAATTAGCACTAGTCGATATTTCATATCTGTGTCTAATTTTGTAAGAAATCTGTCAAGGAGAAATCTGACCGTCTTTCCATCCATGTGTATATGAACACGATAAGTCAAAAACGCAACCAAATATAGAAATTAAATTTTATATGCGGTCTTCACACCCAATTTGTAAATCTGTTTCAAATTCAGAACCCAGTCGATCGACGGTAAGAGATCCGAAATACGTTCTATGCCCTCTTCATTATACTCCGAAGCCAGTGGCTAATCCGGGGGGGAGGCTATCGGGCTGCAGCCCCCCAGAACTAAGTCAGAACTCTTGATTTGATTTAAAATCACTACAGCTGTTTGTTCTTAATTTCCCTTTTAAAAAAATAATAAAAACTTAACAACATTGCTTTCTAGCTTGACAGGCTCGAAAATTTTCCTACTTTTGTAGTCATTCCGCTTGTATTTGTAGCGTTGACGAGGTCGAAGACATTTTTTGGTTACTTATTTCATTGTATTTTTTTTTATTAAATTATCGAAAGTATTGTACCTTTTGTTCTTCATGATTTTTATCGTCTGGTGAGTAAAGTCTGTAAAAAGCGTTTTGGTTTACATAAGCCATGAGGTTTGTCATTCGTCACGATTTTTCTGACCTCAGCACACCCCCTCCCCCTCCGACCCAAATCCTGGATTCGCTACTGGACGAAGCTAAACACAAAACGTGCAGTATAGTGGTAATATATGGGGAAATCGAGGGAGAAATGCTCCCTTTCTGGTGTTATTCTGTCAAGTACTTTAAAGTACAAAGCATTTCGAAAATTTTTGCGTAGAGCTAAATTTTGGAACATCATGAACAATTGTATTTCTTTCTGCTAAAATTTATGCAGCTGATTAATAGGTAATTTCGCACGAAGAATTCACCGTTGTTAACCGTTCTCTGTTTTCTCTTTTATTCTGTGTGGCGCATTGGCACATACATTTTTGGAATGTTTAACACTCAGCGGAATTTCAGAAAATGGATAATAAAAGAAAACTATCAATATGTTGAAGAATCCGGCATATTTGCGAGTAATGATTTCTTTCGATTGCCAAATTGTTGATCGGAACATTAGGGAAAATATAAAGTTATTATGTTTCCGAATTTTCATCGAGATTGGCATGGTAAATTATTTTAAGGAAGTTTGGGATCTGAAATAACATTTCGTAGAGGCATAAAGGAAATATTTACGAAGCTAATGTAAAGAAAACGTGACTGAATGTAATGGACTCGATTTATGTGACGTCAGAGTCACATGGCAGATGTAACTGCGCACATGTCTTCTACATCTAATTGCACATTGTCTTACCATATTCCTTCTGCAAAATGAACAATGAATTAATTCAATATTTAAACTTGCGCATCATATTTGACATGTATCACGTGTACTTGAATTGTCTTCATTTCGAGAAAGTATAATAAACTGCAATAGATTGTTTAACATTTAGCAATAGAAATATTTATTAAATTCTATTAATACAATGGCACTTTTTTCTTACTTTTGTTTTCTAGTTTAAAGCTCTTGTTGGTTTAAATTTTTTGGTTATTTGGTTAACTAAAGTGGTTTGTTGTTAAATAAAATAAAAACATTCGAAATAAAAGTATGAAAAGGATATTTTCCAGTTAAAAAATTGCATAAATTTAAAAACTATTATAGTACTTTTTGGTATTGATTGTTATATGAGAAGGGATTTGTGTATAAGGAAGCATATCCTACACTTTGCACATGATTTCATATCGAGAAGATTTGTAATTTTCTTTATTTTATCGTTCGCAGAATCACCATGGTTAATTAAAAGTCATTCTCACGTATCGTGTTCAAAACGGTTTCCTTTCAGTTAAAATGTATTTCAAATTTCTTGAAGGATCATTGCATGACATAAAAACCATGTTAGAGACCTTAAAGGTTTTCTTTAAAGGATTCTGATAGTGAAAAAAAACGCTTTGTCGTTCAGTGCAATGAATTCAGTTCTAAAATTTTTATGTGATAAATAATTTCTTCACATTTCCTTTCAAAGATAGAGAAAAAATGCTCAGCTAGCTATTTGAACGATATGTTAATTTTGTTTCCAATTGATAAACAAAAAAATCGGAAACATGAATAAAGTTTAATTGATGGTTTATTTAATTATTTTTAATGAATTATTTCGATTCAATCATTCGATTTTAAATAGCAGGTTCAAAAAGAAAGAGGACAGTGAAATGGAATATTTCGCAATAGATAAGTTTTCACTGATGTTCATGAAAGTAAAAATTTCAAAACAATTTTTCAACCGGTTCTTATCTATTAACATCCACGAAAAAAGGTAATTCGAGATTTAATGGCTTAATTTTATCATAACAAGCATTGCAATTTTGCAGGATAATTAATTAACATCTTTGAAATTGTTGTAACTTGGAATTGCAATCATTTCTATTGTTCAAAATCCATTTGGACGAATATGTAAGCAATAAAAGTTGAACTGCTTTTCCTTAGATAACCAGTACAACTTTAGCGCAGATATATACGGAAACTCAACTATTATTCTTTTATTAAAAAATTGCATCGTTTCGATGGTGGGAGGACATTTTCTAACCGTAAAATTGTTACAGACCTTGAGGAAAACTTTAATAGACCGCAAAAACATTTCTTTGTAATATCGAGTAGTAAATTCGTTGTGGTTTCCTTATTTTCTAGAATAATTGTCCACGTGCATATGTTTATCTACTTCGACTACATTTGCTTAACCTTGTAAACTGTGAAATTTAAAAGAACAAGAGACCGAGATGTTTTCCAATTTGGTATAAAAACAAAGAGAATAAACATGTAAACATCCCGTAAAAATCTGTATTACGCTGTCACAATGCAAACCTAAATGTTTATATTATACACGCTCTTTGTTTGACTTAATGAAACGTGGTGATTAAATTTTATTCCTTCTTCACTTTGTTAAATTACTGACAAAACAAAATGGCTCATTGCCATCCACTTACCTACTTGAGCCAATGAAATTCGAAAAACATTCTGAACGAGTTTTCAGCTTAGCCTTGACTACATAACTGACAGATGTGGAGTAAAACTCTTGCTCTGATTGCTGTTCTTTCAAATAAAACTGCTTCTTTTTCTTACTTTTTATCTGTATTCCAACCTACGTTTGGAAGCTCTACTTCTACTACTCATGGGTTCCAATATTTTAAAGGTGTATTTAAATTGATTTCATGAAAGATATTCCCTTAGAAATAAACAAAAAAAAGTTTATGGTTTAATTTTGTTTTAGTTTCCCTTTTCTTACTTTAAGGACGCACTGAGTTCAGTTTAGTTATATTAACGCCCCGATTTGAAGCAACACGAGGGCTGTTTTGGGAAAGACCTCGTAATTTTGAACCGCGGTCAGATGACGAAGACGACACCTAAGTTGGCAACCCCTCTCCATACTTTCGCACCACATCAGCGGGAAGACGTTTTTTCCCCTAAGTATGATTTAGTGTGCAAGAGGCTCACATACACGGCGGATCTTCAATGGAATCGGGTTTCGAACCTAGAATCCTTTGGCCCCGAAGCCGAGACATTCCCACAAGGTCTACGCGGCCTTCTACGAACGCACTGAAAAATTTCTTACTGTTAGCTATGCATTGTAGAATGCATGCTTAAAAACCTGCAAAAGTGGTTCTTTTTTTAAATTGATCATCGCTGAAATCAATCAACATTTATGAATGTGAATGCTCGAGGTTTTCACATTCTTTTTCTACAAAGCACACTTGCATTAGTAAATATCATTGTTGTTTAAGTTTATTGTGTTTATATCTTTTTATGTTAGCATTTATTACATTTCTTATTTAAGAAGGAATCTCCCCTATAATTTCAACAACATTTTAAACATTCTTTATTAGCCAATCAAAGATAAAATGAACAGCTTCAAGTAACATTTTAGATGCTTACGAATAATGGCAGCATCCGAAAATTTCAAAGTTTCAGCTTGGTGTTCAAGAGTATAGGTTGA
Source organism: Araneus ventricosus (assembly GCA_013235015.1). NCBI lineage: Eukaryota > Metazoa > Arthropoda > Arachnida > Araneae > Araneidae > Araneus > Araneus ventricosus. The sequence goes on along the minus strand of BGPR01001852.1, from coordinate 129,178 downwards.
CATAATCCCAGAATAAATTTTTCAGGTTTACGACCGGTTTCTTCTTGAGTACTTCGAATCGGAACATAAACATTTTATTGAATTTTCTTTTTTTCAACTAGCCATATTTCATTCCCTACTTTGATACCTCTACTGAAAGAATTTCTTTCAGCAAATAATTGCCCTGCTCCCGAGGTATATGTTGTAGAGAAAGTATCGAAATAAAAAGGTTTACTTGGAGATTTTAATGAATTTCGACGTCTTCCTGAGTTCGATTTACGGAAATCATGTCTTTGTGACTGTCTTCCTGTTTGCCCACGTGTATAATAACACGATAACTCAAAAACGAAAAGAGTTAGGTGAATGAATTTTTTATATAGTCTTTACATCAAAAAAATATTGATTGTTATTAAATTTTGAATGAAATCCGAATTTTGAACCGCGGTCAGATGACGAAGACGACAGCTAAGTTGGCAACCCCTCTCCAAACTTTCGCACCACACCAGCGGGAAGAAGAGTTAGATGAATGAAAGACGAGTTAGATGAATGAATTTTTTATATAGTCTTTACATTAAAAAAATATTGATTGTTATTAAATTTTGAATAAAATCCGACTTTTGAACCGCGGTCAGATGACGAAGACGACAGCTAAGTTGGCAACCCCTCTCCAAACTTTCGCACCACACCAGCGGGAAGAAGAGTTAGATGAATGAAAGACGAGTTAGATGAATGAAATTTTTATGTAGTCTTTACATCAAAAAATTATTGACCGGTATTAAATTTTGGATAAAATCCGACAATGGGAAGAGGTACTTTTCCAAAATACATACTTCTTCACTTTACTGTGAAATACGCAAGAGAGCGCCTTATTTACAACAAAATGCTTTTGACGAGCTTATTACCACTTAAGACCAAGGGAAATATGAAGTACAATTTTAATTATTTCCTTAATTTAACAAGCAGTTAACTTCACGTTTCCCTTTCACACAGTTGCAGCACGTCCGAAGAAACATTGTATTGCAAATTTAGTTATTAAGTTTCTTTATACGAGCGGTCCCACTCCATCTAATGAAAACATCTCGCACATTTTCTGAATGGCAGTTATCGTGGCTGTAATTAGAAATAAGTTTTTAAAAAATGTGGAAATCAAAAAAAACATGATAATCAAAGTGACCTAAATGAAGATATACAGGGTGCCCACTTAAATAAGGGCCACCACCCCTTTCACTTCAGAACAACAGCAGTTTTAGTCATAAAAGTAGTGTATAGGTATAGTAAAACATCTATGCGATGAGACAACTTACAACGCCACCTGGTGAAAAATTTTGGAGTTAGCGTTTCTATCTCGAAAACGATACAAAATAGCGGTAAATGTCAATTACAAAGTTGTTAGAGCGTTATCGATTTAGAACAAAAAGACACCTTATACACATTAATACGAAGAACAGAACACTTAAAATGCCCATTTGTTTGTTCGCATTTTCCGAAATTGTGACTTCACAATACCGGAACAAAAGGAGAAAATGTTATTTTGCGAGCAAAAAATGACCACTTTATACTTTTTCCTGTGGGAAAAACTCAAGCAGCAAGTATATGGACCTTTCCGCCAATATTGCAGGACTTTCGATGATGTATTACTATTGCTTGTGCTAACGCACCAACTATATGCTAAAACGCGTACGAATTCAAAGAAGGCTCAAATCTGTATTGTAAATGACGGAGAGCACTTTGAACACCGATAATAAAGGATTCTTGTGATAACTAATTGTTTTTTCTCTTTTTAATCCGTTTTGTGACGTCACAATTTCGGAAATCGCGAACAGACATATGTTCATTTTAAGCGTTCTGTTCTTCGTATTAATGTGCACAAGGTGCCTTTTTGTACTAAATCGATAATGCTCTTTAACTTTGTAATTCACATTTTCCCGCTATTTTGTACTGTTTGTACTGATAGGAATACTAACTCCGAAGTTTTTCACCAGGTGGCGTTGTAAGTGGTCTTATCGCATAGCGCATAGACGTTTTACTATACCTAGACACTACTTTCACGACAGCGCCCTGCATATATGTATATATTTTAATTTTAAGAAGATGTAAAATAAGGTAAATCAAACCAGCGGGATTATTCTTTCCTCGACTTTTTAGTAAAATTGGGATACTAAGTAATAGATTTAGTAAGATTGGGATGAGGCTCGTTTTGAGTTAAATTTTGTATCATAGTGAAGAAAATTGAGTATACATTTTGTGCCTCTTTCTTTGACACATTGTGTTCAAAATTTGATACCGATCAAACTTTGGGTGTTTTGATAAAAGCAATTTTAGTGTTACGAACACATACCGAATTTCATTTATGCAGCTTGGTATGCTTTTGGTCGCATATACATAAGAAAAGACAGACTATAGACAGTCAGTCGCATTTTGTCCAAAAATTGCGGAAGTTAAAGAAAATTCAACTCTCATAATAGCACCATATATTGAATTACGTCCACCTTGCTTTGTCCTTTTCTGAGTTATCGAGTTCACATGCACATGAGCGGGCACACAAACAAACTTCTCGTAGTCCTTTAAGACCGAAGGTATTTTTGTAACCAATGGATTAAACGCAGACTCAAAAATGGGCGGTATCTGGCATATAATGAGAAAATAGGTCTGTAGAGATTCTGGGAAAAAAGAATAATAATTTTCCCGACATTTACTGCATACAGCTAACCAGGAAGCAGAAATATAAGCTAATGTCTAACCTGCACGATAGCACGGGCTCGGTCTGAAAGGGGTAGGCGGATTTTGTGCATGGGTCCGGAGTCTCGAATCTTAACCATTAGACAAAAGGAAGTCCCTCTGTCTGGAGGTAAATATTGACTTATATACATCACAGAATAAGATGGCGCTACGATCACTATATATGTAATTTTGGGTGTAAAGACCACATTCCAAATTACAGTTCGCCCAGCTTGTTGCATTTCTAGTGTTCTCAGATAAATAAGCAGACATTATTCTAAAAATGGCTTCTTCGGACTAAGAGAGGTAGGTCTAAATCTTGGAAACTAATCAAAGTTCTGAGGTGGTATTTTTTGACGATTACAATTCTTTCTTTTTGCCTACTCCCGTGCTTCTCTTTGCATACACTAAATCAGCGAGGCGCACTTGAATCTGAGAAGGAATTGACTCCATTAGATAGGGAGGGGTGGGTATCTTCTTCGTATACTAGAAAGTAGAAAAATATTAGTAGAAAAGAGGAGTTTTGATACTTAAAGAGAATTTTTATTAATGCCAGTCGATAACGTTAGGTCGTATAACACACGGACACAATCAAATTTTTCAATGTAAGTTCACGTTCTTATGTGAAAATGTATAAGAAAATCGAATGGAAAACACTTCCGACCTTTTTATTTATTTATTTTATTTTTACTTTAAGATGTTCTTAAAACTTTATTTAAACTTTTCTGGTAATATCAAGAAAAATATAAAGACAATAACCGTTTTCATAGTTATTCTTGGCGTCTGATCAAGTCTTTTCTTTTCTAGGAGGAACAGTGAAATCTGTTTCAGTAGATCCATGCTCTAAGGAACCTTGTGAAATTCCAAAAGGATCCTCTGCAGCAATTAATGTCCACTGTGTCTCCAGTAAGTTAAGAATTTTCTCTTTGTATGTGGTTTTGATGTTCCAGACAAATTACTTTTAAATTAAGCATGGAAACCTGTCCTGTTTCACTTGTGAAATGGAGTAATTGTTCAAGACTATAATTGTACAGTTATGAATTGAGAATTATTTGCTTTTCAGTTGTTTGAACATTCTTGTGTTATTGGTTCTGTTTAACAATCTCTCGAATTTGTAACTTTGGGGAAATTTTAGAAGGTAATTCTAGACTCCTTTTGGGCATCTTCCTCATACTGCTCTCAGAATTTGCAATTTTACGAGTGAAGTTTAAATATATTAATCTACTTATTATAAATGCTGCATTTAATTAATAAAACTTTATTCTTAAATACTTTAAAATAATCACATTATATCACATATTATGATTACTCAACCACTGAAACACATTAGATACACTAATAGAGTAAAATTAGCAGGACTGAGTGCACCTTTGATAGTATAATTATTAGTGCGTGATTACTTAAATCCGTGAGTGTACACATTTTGTGAAAACGAAAACATTTTTAACAATTACCCATAAAACATCAACTCCATAATTGATCATTAGAAATTTATCGATGTGAGTAAGAAAGTTATTCGTACATTAGAAAATTGGTTCAATTTGAAAGAAAAAATAATGTGCGTGCTACTTGTTTTAAAAATATGCATTTAAAATTTTTATTTAATCTTTTGATGGCTCTCTGAAAAACAGTTCAAATGAACGGATCGTATTGTTAAATTTTTCATTGCATTCATTTTTTATAGTACAACACCATTTTAAAAAATAATCAAAAACAGGATACGAAGGAACGTGGTCACCTAGTGGCCAAATCGGTTTCGGAACTGGAGAGTAGCGAATTCTAAAGCTTAATCCACCACCAGAAATCCACCGTGTACATTTCCTGGTGCAAGTCAAATGTGTGGAGTTCAAACGTCCTCCTGATGAAGTGCGTGGTTGTGTCGTCAGAATTCCTAATTTTGACTATAGTTCAAAATTACTAGGTTAGTCCTTAAATAGCCATCGTGTAACTTTAAAACGGGATTTAAGATTGAAATAAACTCAAACAAGGTGTAACTAAATTAAAAACAAACAAGCTGGTCATCGAGGGCGGATAGAAAAAAAAATAAATCAGTGGGAGAGAGAGTAATTGCATTTTAGCAAAAATGCTCAGCTGAAACAGAGTTTGCACATTAAGTTATATTATTTGTATTGCAGATGCCAAAGCAGAAAAGCTCCGCCTGTCCGTGTGGGCTGATGTGGCCGGAATCGAACTGCCCTATCCCGGCATGAAAAGAGACGCCTGCAAAGGAAAGAACCTGACCTGCCCCGTCTCCGAAAACCAGGATCTCAAGTACACACAAATATTCGAAGTCAAGAAATTTTTCCCCTCAGTAAGCAAACTCTTTATTTTGACTAAGAAGAAGAAGTCGCATTGCTAACAAGCAAAACTGTATCATTAAGTTTGAGCTATTTATTTGGCATGTCAAGACATAAACCATCCTAGAAGATTTATTATAATACAGATTATTTCCCGAATTCAATAATGTAAAACTAAATTTTAATATAGTCTACTATCTACCAAACAAAATGTTAAGCTAGCATGCAGTAGTAGCTTACTGTCGATATTAGCAATCACTTGATCTCGATGAAGTCACGTGATCTTCATTTGCGTCCGATAACTGCGCCAATACAAAAACAGCTTAATATTTCGTTTCTTTGATTCTTCGCGTCAAGCATTTGTTAACTGCTAAAATATATCTTGCCAAAATCACACATAATGTTTTGCTTTCTATTTTAAGCACATTCGAAACAAAAGCAAATTCATTGTAAGCTAAGTGGTGAGCATTTTTACCATTATTCAGCTTCACCATGTGACAATCTAACCTAATAACGACCTGAAGGTAAAGAATCATGCCTGAAGGCACAATTTCTACTATCAGGTGAGATTGCTGGCGATACGTACTCTGTTGACACGGTTCTATCGTCTTCGGTCTTATCATTCAAGATTCTCTTATTTATTTAGAAATATTCTGAACGAGTTTAGAATAATCATAAACTACATTAGAAATAGATGCAAAAATCTAGGCTTAAATCTGAATAAATAATTAATTAATTAGCATGATTAGGCCAGTGCGGGGGTTTGTTGGACAAACAACCCCTTCCCGTACTATCAATAGATAATAGCAAAAAATCTGAATTTTTTCTTATTTATCATTTTATATTTTCTCTTTGATTTCTCAACTTAATGAACAGTAAAATTTAATTCTTTTTTTCCTAGGTTCAAACTAAGGCTAGATTTGAACTGAAAACCAACGACGATCAAGATAAGGTCATCTGTTGCTTCAAGGCCCCTGTCAAAGTTGTTGCAGCCAAATAAGCATCCAAACAAGCGATTTATTTACTCATCTTTTTCTATTTATGTTCAAAATCGTCTTCCATTTGAACCCATCTACAAAAATGTGTGTTCTTAGTTGTAAATAAAACTGTTTTGTTTTAATATTAAAAGTAAAAATATACATCAACATTCTTTGTGTAGCGTAAGACCTCTTTGACTCTACTTTTTAGCCATGTACACTATAATACAGCACGATACATAAAATGCCATACGCCCACAGCAGAAGGTGAAAATGACAACTCATAATTTAAAAGAACAAGAAAAAAAGAATTTAAAAAAAAAAAAACGGGAAGTCCTATACAGAAACAAACTGTAGAAGAAACATACAGCAGAATACAAATCTATACAAATTATGTTCTAAAATGAAAAGAATAGAAAAAGTCACACAAAACACAAAATTATTTTAATAACGAATAATATTAATAATAAAGCATTTATATAACATTTTGATAATTTTTTTTAATTTTGAAAAAACCACATTACTGAAGGAAAGGAAGCGGCATGGTCAAAAGCAGGTTATTTTAAATGGATAAGTCGAAATGTGCGTCTTCTTTACACTAACTACATTCAGAACGTTTTAAGAAAAGTGCCATATTTTTACAAGCACCTGGCATTTTGGTGAGTCTCTGCCTGCCATTTTTAAAATATATATCCAGTATTTTATAGTTGGTTTGAAGAGTAAATTTGATTAATCGAGTTCTCAAGAGGAAAATGCCGAAATTCGCAAGATGAACATCTCTTCAGGAAGCTACACAATAGCTATTTTGAAAAAAACTTCATAATTTTAAACTGCTACAGACGATGAGGACGATGTCCTTTTCTCCAAAATTATGAAACACAGCAGCGGGGAAGCACTTGTCAGTCTATTCTATATTGATAAAAATAAAAGCCAAAATTTGCGACGTTTTTATGAAATGCATTATACCCGGATTTTTCGAAATGTTACACATATACACTGAATGGCCAAAATATTAGGAACACCACTCACTCAAACTTCGACTCGTCCCTTCAGCTGTGCGCTGACATTATAAATCGAATTTAGGATTAAAAAGTCCCCCCCCCCCAGTTAGAAACACCAGTAAACGTTGCAATTCGCCTGATCATGGGAAAAACAGAAGACACTTGATATAGGAAGCCAGAAGGGCCGGTTCCAGTTATCTACAAAACTGCTAATCTTTATGTCTTTTTGCGTAAAACAACGGCTCGAGTCTTCAAAGAATATCAGTTAAGCCAAAAAAAAAAATCGAACGAAAAGCGGAATAGTTGTGAACGAAAGAGGTGCCAGATGACTGACATGCATTGTGTTTAGTAACAGAAGAGCTATAACGCAAGAAATAGGGATCATCGCATAGAATATCCGTGCTCTCTACAGGACGGATTTTACAACTAATTGGTTTTAATAGCCAAAAACCAACAACTATTCCTTCGATTTCGCTGCAAAACAGGAAAAATGCGGATATTGTGGGCTAAAAAGCAACGACATAGGAACAATTGATGAGTGGAAAAATGTTATCTGGCCTGACAATCCATATTTATTCCCCATCACGTCCATGTATGGCGCATTTTTGGGATGAGGTGAAAAGATCTGTCCACAGTTCCGAAACACCACCATCCAATTGAGGGAATTAAGAACCGCTATTTTGTTAGCAAGAGCTAATGTTCCTCCTCAACGATTTCAGTAACCTGCTTAGAAGAATGTCTGTAGTCATTAAAGCCAGGGATGTTCAACACGATTAGTACTGCTCAGAAGGGTGTTCCTAATATTGGGGCTATTCAGTGTGTATTTTGTATCTTTATTTTTTGAATTTGTCCAAGTACAGGATTTCGCTGTGAAAACTCAACTCAAAGACAGAATACCTAAACTCACTGTAGTTAACTGAAGCAAAAATGATTCAGTTAACTACAACAGAAAGCACAAGCATGTATTGTGTACATAGTTTACCGTGCTCAAGATATTTAAGGTTATTCTGACTGCGATATAAGCTAACTCAAAAAGAAATTAACATCAAATGAACTTTTGAATCTCGGATAACATTGTCACTCAAAAGAAAATGCCGGATTCCAAGCTACAGAAAAAAACAGTAAATGCTTTCGGTCAGTTATACCAAGGTGTTTCATCGAAGTTATAGAATTAAAGAATCCTATTAATGCATGTGTTTCAAAAACACATGCATTAATAGGATGTTTTACAAAACTTAGTTGCAATCAAAAGTGGTTAGATAAATGCGAGAAGTTATTTAAAGGGCAAAACTGTTTCGTCCGAAATACAAAATGCGCTTTTTGTAATAAATCTTAGATACAATCTACTTTATCTCCGGAATCTTGAACACGTTGATTCAATAGCATTGTTTGAGAAAACTCAAGTGAAAATTCTGAAGGAAAATAGCATCAATGTCACTAATAAAAGAGGAAATTTGTTTGAAATGTCATTAGTGAAGAAAAGGAAGATTCATGCAACATGAGAAGTAATGAATATGGAGTCTAGCACAAAAGATGTAGTCACCTTGGGAAAGTAAATCTCAAGGAGTTAATTAAACACTAGGCGGTATTAGGAGTTCTAGAAAACTGTGAATTCGATCAAAGGAAACTTTGCAAAGGTGGTGTTAAAAATTTGCTGCCATTTACAAAAAGTCATCCAAGAAATAAGCTACCACTTAAAATAGTTCAATAATATTTTGGAACTATTACACCTGCTGCTTGAGATGAAAACAAATATGTTAGTTTTATTGACTTTATTTACTTCACCGCGAATTATTTAATGAAAAGAAAAAGGATACAGGTTAATTATTTAAAAGATACTGAAAGGTCATGGCAATTGCACTCTTTGTACACAAAATTTTCTAAGTTGCGATGTGACCATGTAGAAAGAGTGCATAATTGGACAGGGTAAATTTATTTTAGCATGAACATCAGAAAGAAGAAGAAAATAAAACCGTATGATTTCAAAAATCATTGAAATAAGAAGGTTGTCAAACAATGAGAATAAAACAAAATCTTAATATAAATAAAAGTCATTGTGGGTATGTATGTGGGTATGTGGCTATGTTCCACATCTCCTCCTAAACCAATGGACGGTTTTCAACCAAATTTTGTACACTTATTATTTAACACAAGGGGAAGACACTTATGAAGTTTTCTAAGTCCAAAAGTTAATTAAACAGTCAGTTAATTAGAAATTAACTGAAACCGTTTTTCCGCCGTAACTTCGGAGCAAATTGTCTGACAAAAAATATTTTTATACCATCTTAAAGTTCAAATTTTTACCTTTTCAATGATACCAATTTTATTTCTCTGACATTTTTCCTTCGATTGTTATTAATTTTTAAAAGTTCAAAAATTTTAAAATGCGTGCAGACGATTTTGAAATAACGAAGATTTATAGGTACTCCGTTGCTAGGCAACGGTTAGACTTTGAACTAATTCACCTTTATTTCTGAAAATTTTGCTTATTTTTATAAATATCCATATAATATAATAAATGCGAAAGTGTGTCTGTCTGTTTGTTACGCATTCACGGCAAAACTACCAAACCGATTTGGATGAAAATTGGCAGAGTTGTAGCTTGGAACCCAAGAACGGACATTGGGTAGGTGACATCATGTTAAATTCATTATTTTTGGTTACAGATAACAATTAAATAATTAACAAGCGATTTGCGATGAAGATTATTACTTTATTTTTCAATCAACTGCCACGTGATCCTTAAGGAATGCGTAAACAAAATGAAATGTCACGTGATCCTTCAGAAAAGCGCAAGCATGTGGAATAACTTATTTTTAAAGTCATGCATCACGTGATCTTGCTGAGAAAAGAAATAATCTCTGGAATAATAACTGAAAAATAAACCCCGGGACAGAAATCTAATGGTAGATATAATATAGTTCCAAGAGTTTTTAGATTAAAATTTAAAAACTAAAGTTAAGTATAACTAAATGAAAATATCGTTCAATATTTACTAAAATAAGAGCCTAATTTAGTGGAAAGGTTGTCAAAATTATTCTTTATCGCTCTTTTCATCGACATCCAAAATTTTTTTGGCGGTTAAATTTGTAACCAAACGATTTAGCTAATTACAATAGTTCCGTTTCCAATTTTAATGCTTTAAGAGCTGTTTCTAACCGATTTAAACAGAAAGGATTACACAAACCCAAAGAACACGGAATTCAACGTTTTGTTTACTAAAGAAAGAACTAATTCGAGCTTGGCGCTTGATACAGTTGCCAAATAGATTTGGCGATTGCTTAAATCGGAAGGTTACCGGAAAACGGTCTATGAATCCAAAATAAACAAACCAGGATCGTCCATTGACGTATATGATATGGTTGTCAGAGTTTTTAGAATAGGAAGGTATATTTTGTCTTATGTATTCTTTTAAACATTAGAAGCAGATGGCATATAGAATGGTGGATGATATATTCCAAAGAGCAGATGATACCATTGAGTACAGTGATGTAATTTACAGAAACAGAGAATTAAATTAGTCGTCCAATTACGTATTATCAACCGTCAGAACTTTTGATTTCCCCTTTCTATATATAAAGAAACATTTACATTCGTAAATTTAAAAAAAAAGTAGCAATTCAAATTCTTCGCGCACGAAGTCGCGGGTAACAGCTAGTATCGTAATAAAAAAAAACCAAACGATTTTAAACATCGCTGATATGCTATGAGAATAAGCATAAAGATAAGGAAACAAATAATCGGAAGCATGTGACATTGATGTCAGCCTTTGCAGCTAAAAATCCCACAACTCCATTTTTACAATCAAGCATGTGACATAAAGTATAATTATTCCATTATATGTTCAAGTTTTCATAAATAAAGAAAAAGAATCACATAGAAAAAGCGATGATAGAAATTTATATATTGATTTTAATGAAAATTAGAAATAATGTATAGCGTATATTAAGGTGTAAAGTTTTAAAACACGTTAGCAGACAATTATTTTTTTAAGCATAAAAACAAATTGCCAGGCAGTCATATTTCTTAGGATATTGCCACAAACGTTAAATTTTTGAAGACTAAGAGCAACAACACGCCCTTTTAAATTATCCAAAATATGGGCAATAGCATTTAACTTTGGAGATCGGGCTGGCCACTCCATACACAGAATTTTTTGCTGCTGAAGATAGTCTTCCACGAAACGAGACCCCTGCTCGCTGACTTTCGACAACACCCAGGAAGATTGCGTAGCAAGGCTCAGGGGTTTGCAATGTAAACCCTGCTCGCAACGATGAAGGCATTGTGCGCCCTAGCAGATATTGTAAATATATATATATATATAGTTCAGCTTAATTAATTTGAATCTGATGCTTTAACTTAAATCAACATAGAATAAAATTTGTTAACCTTGAAAAAGGTCTTATTTCTTGATTTTGTAAGCATTTAGAAGACAAATTCAACAATCAAATGAAACCAACAAAGAAAATTATGAAACTGAAATTTAAAAAAATGGTAAGTAAGAGTTTCAAGATGTATAAAGGAAACCCGAAAAACAAATTATTTAGATTTATTAATAAAGAATTTATGGAATGACGTTTTAAAGCAAATATCATAAAAAAAAGGACAATTTTATGGATTAATAAAAGTCCTAAATTGATTTCCTTTCGATGCTTTCACCTTAATAAACACAGAATCAAATTTATTGGCTCTGAAAAAGGTCTGTTTTATAAAATGAAGGCATTATGAAGACAAATTCAACAGGCAAATAAAACAAACTAAGAAAATTGCAAAAGTGTAGGAAGAGTGATAAATATGAATTTTAAGATGAGCAGCATGTTCGTAGTTATGTAACTAATCAATACGTTGATATCTCTAGAAGTTTCTAAGACAATTTATATGCAATTAAGCAAAAATTAATACTTTCACAGAAATATGTACTGAGCTATCTCATGAAAGTTAAATTCATGTTCGCAGTACTTCTCAGTAAACTCAATTATGCAAGAATCTTGAAACAAATAATATCTCCTTCTTCCTGAATGCCCTTCAGAACTTTAATGATTCCTTTGCAGGTTGTATTCGTCTTCTTTCATTGCTTTCATAATATTTAACAACACGGCTAAGATTCGTGTTAATAGAAGGCTCAAACCAAATCACATTCGTTTGCTTACATTTGGAAAGCCGAATCACGTGATCCATCAGTAGATTATAATAGCTAAATAGCGCGTTTTTTCGGGAACCCGTACAAAAAAATATTCATATAGATTAACATCTATTGCAACGATATAAGTACTCACATAAGCATAATCTCCAAAGATTTCTGTGCGTTCACCCCAAAGAGATGTTACCTCTCACGCATATACTGCCTACTCCGTCTGAATTAATTTCCCAGATTTTTGGTAGATAAAAACAAGTGCTAGGTTCTCTTCAATTCAAACAAAGTTTTCTCTCGCTCTTCAACCTAAACTTGGTTCATCTGTGAAATGAATAGCCTTCCATTGGCAGAGTCGTATTATCAAATAAGCAAAACAGCCAACAGCTTAGGGGCCCCACAACTTTAGGGAGAAGGGTGGCGCAAGATCCCGATTTTTTTGGGATATTTTAATGTAATTTAATTTCGTGCTTTCATTTGATTTACAAGGGCCGTGTACTCTAACTTATTCAATTAAAAAAAGTATGATTTAAATTTCAGAACATTATTCTTAGGATTTGTTTCAAATTTTCAAATTCGGTTGAAGATCAGTGTGATCAATTTTTCTTACTAATCAACAGCCCTGGGATATCTTTTGAGTTTTAAGATTGTGTTTTAAAAGTTTTGTATATTTTTTACCATTTTGTTTAAAATTACTTTTAAATTTAATTTTTAACGTAGAACTGCGTTCCTCCCATTGGGGTCTCAGGAAGGAATTTGATTCACACGCCAAAACGTCATAAAAAAACGTTGTATGGGAGATCCTCTATATCTCGGTAACTACAAATGTCAAAAACATAACTAATGTCTTATTTTAGAGATGAAGGGTAACAACAGCAGTTACGAAAAAAAATTTGAAAATCGGAAAAGAGTCACGTGAGTAAAGTAGTCCTGCGCCTTTAACATCAGCGGCTGTTTGAAAAAGAGAGCCTCCCGTCATTTTTTTTATACTATAACCACCTCTCTTGAAGGTAGACCACAATTAAATGTTTTGTTATTTCAGTTTGTCAGAATAGATGTTACTAAAAACTGCTTATATAGATATTAAATTAAAATCAATAAAAAATATTTGGTTTTGTAAGTTGAGGTGCGAAAAGGAATGGCATCGAAGATTTGATTGCCTAAGGGTTCCTACAAGGCTTAATCCGGCTCTGTCCATCGATCTACAGTCAAGTAAACGTCCAATTCCAGTCGTGTGCTCACAAATAGCTGGTCATCTTGTGTTGCAAGTCACGTTCATGAAACCTTCTGCTCACATTAGATGCTGAAACCATTCTTCCGGTGGCTACAACAAGGCAAAGCATAAGTTGAGATTCTAGTCTTTCGTGTGAACGTAACTTCAAATATTGGCTATCGAGGAAGACTAATGTGAGAAGAAACCTTCTAAACCTTCGCTAAACCTTCTGGATACCGAATTTGTGTTTCGATATTGTTGCTGAAGTCTATTAACAACAGAGAAACTCATATTTAATCATCTGAGGACATCTATTTGATTTTGACCTTCCTCTAATCACCCAATGGTCCTACATCGCAGTCCTTCCGGCCAGGGCCATCTTATCCAATGGGCTAATTGGGCTGTAGCCCATGGGCGCCATTGATCCAAAGGCGCCTAAAAATTTACTATACTAATTTTTTAAACCAAAATATCTATTTAAAAATTTTTAAAAAATGTTAAAAGTAAAGATATGATTAGGAGTTGTAACTAGACAGTCATCGATTTTGTAATGTTACATAAACATGTAGAGACAATCAGTGCGAAAAATCGTAAATTATGCGTGTAATAGAAGTTACCCACAATACGAAAGCTCACTTGTAAAATTCTGTTTTGAAAAGACGCTGATTCGCAAAATTTTAAAGCGTTAATCAGATAACAGGTTGGCATTTTATTTATTTTATTCTATTTTATTTTATTCATTTATTTGCTCATCAATTATTGTATTAGGTAGGTATTTTCGTTGGGCCACAGGCTCTCAAATTCTTAGTTACGGTCCTAATGGGGCGCCAAATTACTCTAGCCCAGTTGCGCGCAAATTTGTTAAGGCTGCTTCCCACAAATGATGCTCGAAGTTATTGTAAGGAATCTGGTATGCCAGATTTCTTATTTTACTGTAATAGTGACCAGCGTTCCTTTCTCTCCTACATGCAGGTGGGGTTTTTTGTTGTTGTTCCTTCTGTCCCACACGCAGGCCTTATTATTTATATTTTTGAAGGTGTTGTAATTTCTATTTGCTGTTGGGGCATTTTATTTGCAACGACACTATTTCTCACACTGAAAGTATATTCAATGCTTTTTATTTAACAACGCACTGAAATTTTTTATCGTTAGTTTTTTTAATGAAATTGAAACGAAGCGTTCAATATTGAAGGCCGGGAAGGAGCTAAATATGTGATTCACCGCATTCATTTGCATCCTTAAAAAAACCAAATAACAGCAGACAGATTTGATTAAAAGCAACGTTGCTATGCACTCTTTTTTTTATTTGATTTGTTTCATGTTTGGAAAGATGGAATTTTGTAACCGAATTTTCACTCACTTCCTGATATACCAGAGTTTCGAAATTTTGTACACTTGTGCGCTGTCAATGACAATGCACTTTTTTAATATTTTAAGAATTTAATTATCAGTTAATCTCCAATTAAATTAACTTTAGATTCCCTACGAGTGGGGGAAAATGGATTTCAAGAGCCCATAATATTGCCCTTTTGTTTCGATCAGTGAAACGGACAAAATCCGAAACAAACAATGTCTATATATCTCTACTAATGATAAAGGACAATGTGCGTCTGTGTGTTGGCGCTCTACAGGCCAGACCGCTGGACCCAGATCTACGAAATTTGGCACAAACATACTTTGGAGGGTGGGAATGTGCACCTAGGAGACCTTTTCTGAAACTTTAGTTAGAATTTTAATTAATCAAAAATTAAGCAAAATTTTGGCGTTTTTCCTTAATAACTTTCGAAAATATTGCAGCACAAAAATCATTTTTATACCATCTGAAAGCGCAAAAAATTACCCTTTCATTTATATCAATTAAATTGCCGTACAATTTTTTCTCTAATTTTAATAAACTTTTAAAAATATTTTTGGCATAATTTACATCAATACTTTTCATTGTTGCAACGCAATTCAAACCGTTTTCATTGTTTAAACAAATATTTATTTGCGTGTTTCTCTTCCATTGTTGAAAGCTAAGGTAATATTTTAATTTTTAATGATATGTTTTAATCAGCACATTTTCATCCAGTTAACATGCTTCTGGAAGTAAAATGTGCCACACCATTTTAAAGTTAAAATCAAATGCATATTTTTAAGAGGAATAAGAGAGTGAAGATGATGCCAATGTATGATACATGACACAGTTACTCGACTCCATTAAGGATTTTCATGCAAACAAGGAATAGAATAGGTGGAAGGCTACTGAAAGAACATGGTTTAAATATCTATCACGATTTGGAATTTAAAATTACTCTGTTAAGGGAACCGTGAATAACAAATTATACACGAGAGATTCAATTGAAATTATATTCCAGCCGAACAAGCTGGTAGCCGAAGGCGACTAGTTTAAAATAATTGACAAAGTCAAAGGACCAATCCCCCAACCATTGGAGCGATTTAGACAATTTTTTCTCGCCAATTTGAAATGTCGTATGAAAGTTTATGACGGTGTCACATGAAAGCTTATGACCCCTCAATATGTCATCAACGGTCATTCCTCCATTTTCCTCCAATGATCCTCCATTTTCGAGAGAAATCCAAAAAACATTACTTTACTATACATTCTCCATGGAGAAAAACCTTAACTGAGACCCCACCCTCAAGAACTGGACCGATTTCGGCAATTTTTTTCCGCCGATTTATTTCGCCACTTTATAGGCATAGCTAACCAATCAGCATGCTCCACGTGTATTGTGCAAATTTAAAATAGTATTTTTGATCTATATGCGCTTTAGTCAACCTTGCGCCTCGAGAATATTGTAAAATACCTATTGTAGATTATGGAAACTGTTTATTCAGAGCGATATAATATTGTATTTATGAATCTGAAAACTTTTATGCAGAAATTCAATACAAAGTTGGGCAAAAAATATTAGAACTGAAATGTTTTATTTTTATTCGTTTTATAGCGTGCAGTATTTAAAACTGAAAAAGTAGTGGTGCGAGCCACAAAGCGGCTAGGTGGCGGGACCAGTAGCAGCACGGGGCGGCTGCTGCTAGAATAAAATAAAAAAAAATTAAATTAAAAAATGACCCAATTAATTATTTTAAAAATTCAGGAGGATTTAACTTCCAGCTGATTTGCCCACATTGCTGGTATTAGAATGGCCTTATTTTATGTATGTAAAAGCTATAAATTCTTCAGAAGCTAACATTTTTTAAAAAATTGAAAAAGTTAAACTATTTACTTGAAAGCGAAAAAGCTAAATATTCGTGACATTTAATTCAAAACTGGGACATTTTTTCAATCCGGACAGACTTGAAAATAGGGGTCACATTATTTAAGGCCACATTATATAAAATCTCTCACTAACAACTGAATAATAACGTTAATCACCTTAACACTAATTTTAAAAACAAGACTTTTCTGTCGAAAAGATCAACAGAGAAAACAAGGAGTATTATTAAAAGACAACAGACATTTCACAAAGAATGTTGTTTATAATGATGTTTTCAGTTGATAGAATTCCGGGACTTTATGGTTAACTTTTAATGTTAAGATATATTTACATTTAAAGTGTACTAAAAATTATTTTTTTTATTTCTTAAGCACTCTGCCAATGTGCATGAAATTTTCTAATACAGTGAAACCTCTTCGAACGGCCATCCCTACATAGCGGCCACCCCTCTTAACGGCCAATTTTTCGTGGCACGGATTTTTCGGCCCATAGACCTAATGTTAAAATAACCCCTAGCAACGGCCACCCAACCCCTCTGAACGGCCACCGCGTGGGTTCGCCTTCGCCCATCCCATTTAACAAAAGCATCGGTGAGAGATTTACTTTTTAAACTGAAAAACGAACTTGGAAAAAATGGTTTTTTCCGAGAAGGGTAAAAACTTAAAACAGTCTCAAATTGTATCCTTTTTTTCAAAAAATGTAAAAAATTATTAAATAAAGTACTATTTTCTCTTTAGATAAGTCTCAAACTTCATTTTAAATAAGAAATATGTGTCAGACTTGTTTATATTATGCATTATAACAATTATCTCGTAATTGTAACGAAAACCCTTCAGAGCGGCCACCCCCTCTGAGCGGCCAATTTTTCTCGGAACGGAGGGGTGGCCGCTCAGAGAGGTTTCACTGTACAACTTTTGTTAGTAAATCTGTGACCATCAGATCTGGGATATTATTGGCACCATAACAGCCCGTCTAGACGGGCACACATCTTCCAGCCTATAAAATAATTTGTTAATTAAGTTTGTAAGAGATTGAATTTGCTGCTTTAAACAAAGAATTGAAAACTAAATCCTTTAAAGAAATATTTCGATGCAAGCACAAAAGCATTTCAGTAAGTCATTATTTTAATTAAAGGGCGTTTAATTGGAAAATTCGAGAATAGACGCAGAAAGCTTTGATACACCAATTTTATTGAGTTTTTACGAGTTTTCATATCTGCATAAAAACAATTTTATTTAATAACAAGAATAGACTACGAGACACATAATAAAGCGACTCAAAGTGAAAACAGCAAACTTTATTGAACAAATAACAAACATCGATTGGGAACTCAATAATTTATAAATTAGCTTTAGAATAAATTAAAAAA
>BGPR01001852.1:100237-111262 GCA_013235015.1 Araneus ventricosus | reverse complement strand
TCATTTTATTAAATCATAAAATATGGTATTCCATACTTATAGACATTATAATGTTTTATGGATAGATTTAGGATAAGTTTAGCAACATATTGAACAACATTAAAATTGCTAGTATTCAATACAGTTCCAGCTACCTTTTGTCGCACGAAATACGCGATAGTACTTACCTTAAATCCTGCTGTCCTTTAAACCGAGAGTTCGTATTGGCGACATATGAACTTTGTTATCTGTTTCTCGAACCATTCACCTTTAGAGTTACAGTTCATTTCATTGTTGCCACTTGCGTGTTGCTTCATTACACTGTTTTCGTAAAAGACCGACCATCAAGGTCAAATTTCAACAGATCGCAACAGGAAAAGTTTTGTTGCCAGTAACCTTCAAAAAAGAAAAGTCAGAAGAGAAAAGATGATGTCGTTAAAAAAAGAAAATTTTGCAACGAAAAATAACACCTGTGGACATCAGTAGGGAAGACTAATTTCAACAGCGACATTTTTTTTAGATGGAGGTATAAAGGAAGACTTGTTAAAGATTTGTATGATTACAAAAAAAGTAAAGAATCAAGGACACATGAAACAAACTTTAATAATAAAAACGGGTGTCTGAATGCAGGAACTCTTAAAAGAACGGGAAATTTCGGGGCAGATATTATTGTAAAAGAATGAATCTTTTCAGAAAAAATGTATCTATGCCAGAAAACAATACAGACTGCACTACTGAAAAATTTTATGCGCATAATACAGGTCTGGCAAATTAAATATTTTTTCTCTGAAGTTTGTATAACCAGTGATTCAGATTAAATGTGTTGTGGGTTGACAACTAAAAATGATTTAAACTTTTCTTGATCATGTCAACACTTTTCACATATTTTCAATAAAAAAAATGAAATTTAGAAAGTACATGGCAATTCTTTGAAATATTATAAAGCCATTACGAGAGTAACGTAAATGGTGTAAATCCGCGAAAACCAAACTAAGTAAAAACAGCGGAACTTGGCTGATTCGAAGCTTTCAGAACCACGGCAAAAATTCGATTTATCACAAAAATTCGAAATAAAAAAACAGGTATAAAAATGAATACAGCAAGAGAAAACAATTTTTAAACTAAAACCAATCTAGTTATCAAAGTTTAGTTTAGTTACATTAACGTCCCGTTTTGAAGCAACACGAGGGCTATTTTGGAACGAACCTCGCAATTCTGAACCGCAGTCAGATGACGAGGATGTGGCCTGGCTGGCACCTCCCTCTCCATGCCTCCGCACCACGCCAGCGGGAGGGCGCTCCATGTATGATTTAGGGTGCAACAGGCCCACATACTCGGCGGATCTTCAGTGAAATCGGGTTTTGGGCCTGGGACCCTCCAGCCCCGTAACCGAGACTTTACCACTAGGCCACTCTGATTTAGAACGGTTTTTGCTTTTTCAACCATGATCATTGTTTTAATATTATTTGTATCACGATAATAGAATCATTTTCAAAAAAATTTTAGCCTTCAATTGCTTTAAAGCATGATTTAAATATTTTATTTTACATAGACATAAATATGACATTTCGTCTGGCGCAGTATAGCCGAAGAATGGCTATTGGGCCAATAAACCAAAATTAAACCAAATCTTGCCATTGGCGGCTTCCTGTGCCGCCGTATGTGTCACTATCTGGCGGTGTCTGAGGAGCCATTCCCACACTCATGAAATCAAAATTAAAGCAAAAGTAAACGATTAACTGATAATTAAGTTCTGAAAATATTTAAATATCGTATTTTCACCGGGAAATGAATGTTAGCACATCAGAAACTGATTGAAAAATCGATTATAAAATGCAATCTTTAACAAACATAAAATTTGCAAGTAAGAAAGAAGCGAAGTTAAATTAAGGCCTGTAGGAAGAAATATTCCCAAATAAAATTTCGAGAACATAGTCAGTATTACCGAGTTCTGTGAAATACACTGAACCATAAAAACTCTACAAAAAGGCGAGACGACAAAAAGCCAGATTTTGAATGATTTATGCCATATTTTAGGAAATACATTCAAATCAGGAAGAATATGTTCATACCGCAGTCACTGCTTACGGATTTTATAACTTTCAAAGAACAATGCGAAAGGTGAATTCGTGCTGCCGTATTATATGGGGCACCTAAATAGCTTTCTCCTCACAGTACAGTCAGAATCAAAAGTAAGTATGCACTTTCTTTTAGTTATCAAATACATCGGGAGAAATGCGAAATATTTTATCTTGTGTTATACCGTTAAGCAGGGCCAGTCCTAACAAAAGAGGGCCTGGTGCAAAGTTGACTTGCGGGGCCTAGAAACAAATTTGGTACAACAAAATAATTTATTACTTTGCATATATTTGATATAGTAAGGACTAAAGGAGTACATGAAAACAATATTTAATTAAATTATTTTTATAAAGTTAATAATTCAATCACACAAAAAAATCGTTGATAAATCAAATAACAAAAATAATTGCTACATAAATAGATTTGGTATGCGACTTACTAGAATTTGCATGTTTTGTAGCAAATTCGTTGATACCGTCATCATAATTTAATTTTTTAGTTAATTCGGATTCTGTAGACAAAATGGCTGTAGAGGTAAATCGTTCTCGAGCAAGTTAGATCTCAGGTAATTTCTTATTATTTTCAATCTTGAGAAAGATCTTTCTGCAGATGCGACGGTAATTGGTCAAGTGAATATAATTTTCGGGGTTGTAACAAAATTTGAAAACAATTCATGTGAATTATTTTTAAATAAGTATTGTGTCCTGGAACGCAGAAATCGACGACAAATTTTGATTTTGTCGATGCAATCAGTTTCCATTTTGCAATATCAGACAGCGGCGCGGGGCCCGGTGCGCTCTCCCCGTTAACCCCCCCCCCCCCCTTCCGTTAAGTTATGTCAGTCGTCGACATTTCACTGAATAGAATAAGTTGTAGGAATGCCGTTTAAATAAAATAAAATTATGGGTTGTGTAGAAGTGGATCTAAATACCTGGCCCCAATTTGGAAGCCAAAATAACACTGGCTAGCTTTTTTCGAAATTATTTAAGATTTATTACAAATTTAGAACACAAACATTATCACAAAATGAATACATATTTACATTAATTTCTAACTATTACAGAAAGGGTTTAGGATTTGAGCATTTTTCAGTTGTTCAGTCCGCCAATTCACAGTCCTAACTGAGTCTTTTAGCGTCGGCGCCTTATCACCATAGGTGGCGCTGTTCTTATTCCGCAAGCACATTTGTTACAGTTGCACAAAAAAATTGTAAGGGAAAAAAATGAATGCCTTTGAATTTAAAACGGTAAAACAAATAAAATAACATTTGTAATGGATTCCTGAAAAGTATAAATAAAAAAATTCTTAGTGCTCGCCTCTCGACCACCTCGTAAACTTCTACGTACGGATGTAACTAATGATCTGTGGTCAGAGGTAATTTTGCCTGTGTCAAATGGAACCAAATGATTGACATCAATAACAATTTTATAAAAATATCCAAAATCTCTGTTCCTGTTTTTTTTAACGTTTATATTTTTTAGATCGATAACTTCGGAAACAATTTTTGACATTTTGAATACTAAATGTTTTTTGAAGAAAGTTATTTTTGTGCCATCTTAAATTTCAAAAGATAATGTAGTCAATGATGCCCGTTTTAAGGCAATTTTTCTCTCTGAATTCTACAAAACTTTTAAAACTTCATTTTTAATTATAGCCTATATACTGTGCACATAAATAAATATATTCAATATTTCCACTGGGAGAAAATGCCACACGAGTGTGAATAAGCGTAATAACTAGAAATAATTTCCTCCTCACTAGGATATAGGGGCCGTGTGGTAAGATCTCGGCTTCGAAGCCGAAGGATTCCACATCTGGTGGTCCGAATTGGTGTGGTAAACATTACAATGTGCATCTACCCTTGAATAAAAATGGATGATTTTGTTTCATGGAATCATAAAACGCATTGCGATTTTTCCTTAATGGACGCCATTTCGCTGTACGCTGTAGGTGTGCTGGGGGGGGCTGAGGTCATAAAAATTTTGCATCGTCTTGAAGAATATCGAACCTCATGGGTCATGTAAACGAAAACACTTTAATTTACAGACTTTACTCACCTGACAATAAGAATGATAAAGAACAATATAATACTTTTGATAATTTAATAAAAGTTACAGTGAAATAACTAGACAAAAAATGTCTTCAACCGCGTCAACGTTTCAAGTACAAGTGGAATGACTAGAAAAATAAGAACATTTTCGAGTCTGTCAAGCCAGAAAGCAATGTTGAGACGTTTTTTTTAAATGCAAATTAAAAACAAACAGTTGTAATGATTTTAAATAAAATCAGGAATTCTGGTTTAGCTCTGGGGGGCTACAGTCGCATATCCCCCCTGGATTAACCACTGATGCAGTGCAATTTCCATAATTTTGAAAAACTTATACTCAACTATGCTCACGATATTTTACACTTAAATAATAACACTGCACGGAATGACAACGCGAACGCAAATAAACGCAAGAATTAAAAATGTATAAAATAATTATATTCAACGGTAATATCAACGTGTACGTTAAAAAAAAAATGAAAATAAAGTCCATTTTTTGCCAAGTAATTTTTGTAATAAAACAGTCAATTTTATGTGTAATCAAAATACCTCTTTCCGTTAGCAGCTTTGATCAAAAATTTGATACATTATCTACAAATTTTGTCTAGGGTCAAATTAATCCATTTATCAGCTCTTTGAGTTAATGAGTTACAGTGTGGAGGGGTAGACATGGAGAGGTAGACAGACGCACAAGCACAATCACAACAATATTTTTTAACGTAGGACTACGTTCCTCCCATTGGGGTCTCAGGAAGGAATTTGATTCACACGCCAAAACACCACAGAAAACGTTGTATGTGAGATCTTCCATATCTCGGTAACTACACATGTTATAAACATAACTAATGTCTTATTTTAGAGATAAAGGGTAACAACAGAAGTTACAAAAAAACTTGAAAAACGGAATTGTAGTTCAGCGACTAAGGAATCGCAAAGTTGGGCAAAAATACGCATGAATTGGTGACGCGATCCTCTATATCTTCATAACTACAAATGTTAAAAACATAACTTATGTCTTATTTTAGAAATAAAGGGTAACAACCGAAGTTACAAAAAAATAGAAAATCGGAATTGCAGTTCAGCGACTACTGAGTCGCAAAGTTGGCCAAAAATTTTCATGAATTGGTGACACGATCCTCTATATTTCGGTAACTACATATGTTAATAACAATTAATTTACAATTAATGGTCAGTCGCGTTGTATACTATTTTCTGTTTACATTCATCCGGGAGTAAATGCACCCCAGTTGAAAACGTTGCTGATCGATGAAGAGTTTCATACAGATAAAGATGTTCCAATTATTGTTTTGGGTGACTTTAATGTAGATGTCAAAAAGAATGAGAAAGCGTTCCGTTTCATGAAGAAGCATTTTGATTTGAACATGGTGCCATCAAATTATCCTAGTACTCTGGGGAATTCATATATTGATTCAACTTTTACAAGAAAAACATTAGTCCCGAATTGTTAAATTATGTACGAGGGCTATTTTTTTTCAAGGTCCGATTGGTCGCTAAATGAAAATCATAGTCAGAATCAAGAAAATTTTATATGGAACAATGTGATACAGCATTAAGCTACTTTTCGACGTAATCGCCGTTCCGATTCATACATTTGTCGGAGCGTGGTGCCAATTTTCCAATACCTTCATCATAGGAAGCAGCCGCCTGTGTTTTCACGCCTGTTTCTGTACGCTGGTCTGCAGCTCGTTGTCTGTGGCGAAAATTTGTCCTCCTAGACAGCGTTTCATGCGGGCAAAGAGATGAAAATCTGAGGGAGCCAAGTCAGGACTGTAGGGTGGGTGATCAAAAACTTCCCATCCAAAACGCTGCAGGAGGATGGTTGTTGCAACTGTAGTGTGCGGCCGCGCATTGTCATGAGGAAGGACAATGCCCACCTCGCGCAGAGTTTGCGGTACTCGAGTCTTTCACTCACAATGGTATAGAGAATTGACCGTGAAATTTCCGGAAACAAATTACTCAACCCAGAAATTGTGAACCGACGATTTCCTCGAATCGCCTGATCCACGCGCTGAACAAGATCATCGGTTGACACTGGCTTCCTTCGCTGGCCGCCTGCATCATGAACATCTGTGCGTCCAGCATCAAAGTTCCTGCACCATTTCCGCACTTTTCTGTCACTCATGAACGTTTCTCCGTACACTTTACTCATTCGTCTATGAATTTCAGCTGCATTGCTTCCTTCAGCATGCAGAAATCGAATGACTGAACGCAATTCACATTTGGCGGGAGTCTCTAGTTTTCGAAGCATGTTTATGTGCTCCCTACGTACTCAGAAATGACAACCGCGAATCGCCTTTTTCCCTGGACCAACTACAGACACAGCGCAAGACGTTTGCGCACAGACCTAGCGGATTTTCCCCGAAGCTTTCCTTTAGCGACCAATCGGACCTTGAAAAAAAAATAACCCTCGTATGTTACTTTTCATATCATCGACCTATCCTACACAGAATTGTAACATATCCACGCACGATTGAAGAATTCAAAACAAAAGAATTGACATTGTAATACATTTTACTAAGAAATAAAATAATTTTCATTGTAACCTTAGTTTCATTTTATTTCGCCAATTTTCCATACATTAGTATTTCAGAGAAACAAAAAAGAATTGAGAGTAACAAAGAGAAACTTCGAGAAACAAAGTCACATGAGTAAAATAGTCCTACGTCTTTAACCACAGCGGCTGTTTGAAAAAGACAGCTTCCCGTCATTTTTTTTTTTTTTTTTTTTTCGGATTCTAAGCTATCTGTCTAAAAGGCTGATGATATTAATCAAAATCTCGACATCAAATGTTTTGACGATTTCAATACTTTCTCTATGAGTACATAGTATACGAGAATGTAAAAACACATAGCATCGTTAAATGCTTTTAGGACTGTGTGTGTCCTTAATGTTTGTAAATTAATCTATGTTCATAGCTTCTAAGAAAAGGATTGCAGTTGCTTTTTTCATCAAACGCTTATTTTCTAAGGCCTACCAGTGACATTTTGTTTCTTCCTGCGAAAAATTTAGGTCTAGGTCTTCTTATGGAAATATTTTGAAGAAATAAATATATTGTTTTATTAAATACAAATTCCTGTCAAATAAACCAAACGTGGTAAATTTCTTGCATTTGATTTGCAATCTATTCTTCCTGTTCTCTTTCTTTTGAGTGTAAGGACGTTGTAAATAACCATTTATTCAACCGTACACGCAAATTTGTATCCTGATCGAAACAAAAGGGCAATAAAGCGTTCTTATATCGTTTTATTTTGCAGGACGCATTGAAATATTCTAGATTTATAATAAGAAAGAATATAAAATGGATCATCTCATCCATTGTAGTTGCAGCTGCATTATTACAAAACGTATCTTTTTCTCATGACGTTTATTCACTTTAGCGATTTCTATAAATCGATAGATTGTTACTATAATCGCAAGATAAAATCCTTGCGTATCGGAATTCAAGGATAACTGCAAGAAATGTCATCCGACGAGGGAATTTGGGAACAAGTGAAAATAAGCAAAACACCTTCAAACCTAGACCTTGTCTTATACGGGGCATGGTTTTTGGAGAGCAGGATACAACTTTGGATCGTTTCAAGTCAATCATTTTTTTTAAATATTTTTTGGTTTCTAGAGAATCTGGCGACGAATTAAATGAAAAACCATGAGGATGATCCCCTATCACTCAGAATAACTGAGCACAATATAGAATGCGTTGTGTTTCAGTAGTGCAAGCAGGAGAAAACAAGGTGAGTAGAAGCCGAGTCCGCACTGAGAGACTGACCTCATTTAGTTCCAGGGAATCCTGGTTCCAATTCGGTAAAATATTAAGATATCAAATTACAATGCGAGAATATTGACTCTGGGTGCTCTTTAAAGTGCTGAGTACCAGGAAGACTTACCTTGCGATCGTGAGTACAGTGAGCAAAACAAATTGAAAAGTGAAAAGAGATATCTAGATTGTTTTGCAATTAAGGCGCTGTATTCATTCCAAGACCACTTCAGACACTCTTTAAGCTAGAATAAACATTAGCTTGTTTCTGATTCACCGTTGTATTTCTTTCTTTTTCAGTAATTTTCAGAATTAATAACATTAAATTATCGGATTACTTCGGGTACTACTGTATGTATTTTGAAGTATTCCCTTTCTTCGATCGCTTCAAAATCGATTTATAGATCTTAATTTTAGTGACAAGGCACGCACCAAATTTCATTTCTGCTTTTGTACTTACCTCATTCCACAGACAGACGGCATAAGTGCCAAAAGATGTCCTTTTTCACCGGTGTTTGAACTTGTAGACATTTATCAAAATCCGAGGTGATTTTGACGACCATAAGATTTTCCTTTAGAGCTGCTCACAAACGAGAAAGTAAAGAAAAATAAGAACTCTCTAAATTCAGTTTCTTAATGCAGTCCATGCATTTTGTGTCCCTCTGCCTGTCACTCAGTGCGCCACTGAATCGTACCGAGTAGATAGATTCCCGGCCGCAGGAACCCCTTGCCTGCGGCCCAATTGGTCAATCGATAAGGCCGGCCGTCGTTAACTCCAAATCGATAAAAATTCACTTATATGTGTAGCAAAAATACCGTATTGCAGAAAGCTTTTCCTGTAAGCATCTCTAGCTCTAAACGGAACTGCAGCTACCAGTCATCAATGTTGTCTTTACCATCTACTTTTCCCAAGTGTAACATTTTTTCTTCTAAAATTCTTTTAATAATTTCGCCTTAATGTGAATGAAGAACAAGCAAACAGGCACAACATTGTGAGGCCAGGTGAATATACACATTGCTGTGTTTTTCCCAGAAATATAACCAGCCCTAATATAAAGTCAGACAGCGGCAAGGCCCTGTGCGCTTCCTCACCAACAACCCCCCCCCCCCCCTTCCGTTAAGAGGCCACCGGACGGCATTTACTAAATAGAATGTTGTAGAATGCCGTTTAAATAAAAATTAAGTTATGGCTGTGTAGAAGTGGATCTAAATAATGGGTTCTACCTAGCCAAATAATACTGATAGTTGAATATTTTAAGATTTTATTACAAATTTAGAACACAAACATTATCACAAATGAATACATTTACATTAATTCTTAAATCTATTACAGAGGCTTAAGATTTGAGCATTTCAGTTGTTCAGTCCGCCAATTCACAGTCCAATTGAGTCTTTTAGATGCCTATGCCTATCACCATAGGTGGTGCTTGCTCTATTCCAAACCACATTTGCAACCTCTATGCACTGCAGCAAAACCTCATACAGCCACCTCCGTCTCATCAGTTGTACTATCACGAAGGGATTTATGTTTGAACTATAAAAAATAAGTACTCTTAATTTGTTTTTCTGATAAAGAATTTTACAATCATCTAAAGTAAAAAGTATTCTCCTCTAATTTCTTCGAAAATACAATGTTTTTGCTTGGATCTTTTCATTTTTTCGGAAGCTACATTTTTTTCCAGTTTCGAAATGGAAAAATAAATCCCAACTGGCTTCGTCGGTAGTTGTTGAGGAATGAGCAATAATAACATCTGTTTCATCGTGAAAGAATAACAACTTAATTTGATTTTTTTTTGAATATATGAATTTTTTGTTCTTTCCTCTGAATGAAAGGTATAAGGCAGAGAGACGAAAGGGAAACGAGACTCAAACCCCGGTCAGAGGGATTTGAGTGGCCGCTTCTTTAGAGAGGTTATTTTAACATTATGTCAATGAATAAAATTTCAGTGCCAAACAATAGTGGCTGCTTACAGGAGGACCACCATTTATACAGTTTTACTTGTAGTTAGATTTATATTATCATTTATTTAAGTATTACTAATAATGACTACTAAGATAAATTTACGAATTTAAAATAAATATGTCCGCATAAACGTTAATTTATAACAACATTTGAAATGAAGAATTTGGTTTATAAACTGGGGCTAACGATACGCCAGTATGAGAAACAAGCTATTTTAATTAAACAAATTATAAAGGACAATAAATAATACACAAAATGAATTTAAGGAAGATATTTTTAAACATGCAATTTGAAATATGTCTAACCATCATCATCGAGCAGGGTTAGTGGATGTCGTGATCGTGTTCGAATCAATGTCAGAAATGATCGTTTTTCACAATATGAGATCATGAAAATTGTTTTGATGCCTCTTCCTCAACCCAATATCGTAAGTTGCTGTCGATTTGCACTGCAATGTACATTGAATAGATTTGGAGGTCCCTCAGGTCTTCAAGGCAGAGGCGAAAGCTTTAGTACCTGTGCGATAAAACCGCCACTGTTTCTAAACCGTTAAGCCATGGTCGCTACTAAAATTTAGACCAAAGCGATGCTGCTGCGGCGCCTTGTATGGGTGAGAGAGGGGTTTCTTAAGGCCTATGTAAGAAAGAGGCTTCTTCTTTAAATGTATCTGACCAAGAGTCCGTATTCCAATGTTCTTTCTTTGATTGTAACCAATTGTAAACCCACCACTTCCCGGCTGAGCAATGAAGCTCAGATTTTAGCCAGTGTTCGACCCTAAGGATTCTCGACATGATTTCTCTGCAAATCTCCACTCCTTGCTTTGTATTCCAACAAGAAGTTCACGAGAAGATTTTTTTCCTTCAAATATGCTTTTGTGAGTTCTTTTGAATGCTTTTCCTAAATGGCCATTCCTGCAGAATCGACCATGATTGCTTTTAAATTGAAAGGGAAAAGGCCTTCGATTCACACACAATGAGTTCAGTTGATAAAGTTGTGCCTAGAAAATTTTACAACACTGAGTTGAAGTTCGAATAATTAGCAGGTACCAAGTTTAAGTAGCGAAGTAAATCTTAGAGTGGAAAGATCGTTAGTGTCATTTATGTGCCATTCTGACTACGATAAGAGTGGGTAGAGAGCGGATGCAAAACATTTGTATAATACGTACCGAACGGTAGTTATGTG
>BGPR01001852.1:52425-93828 GCA_013235015.1 Araneus ventricosus | reverse complement strand
AAGACCACATATCGAATTTCATCCACGTAGCTTTAAGTTTTTGAGTTATCGTGTTCAGAGACAGACAGGCAGACATAATTCCAGTGTTTTTCTGACTCAGGGAGGTCTAAAACGTGGATATTCGTCAAAATCTCGAGTTCAAATTTTTTGACGATTGCAATACTTTCTCTTTGTATACGAGAAAGTAAAAAAGTAAAAGATAGATACAAATCAACAAAGCTTTATCTACATTTAAATAAATGAACTGCAAAATACTTTAAATTTACATTTTAAGTTGCTCTGTTAAAGCCTCAATTTTTTCATTGATCATTTTGACTTCATTAGCCTTTTGTTTGGCTGTTTTTCTTAAACTATTCGATTCTGCTATCGACTGAAAATCTCTATTTTTTCAAACTAACTTTTCAGCTAGTTTGTCTGCAGAATTCTGCAGTGCAAAAACAGCCTCTTCAATTTTCATCCTTTTTGACTTTAAATCATTCAATTCATCGGTTATGCGTTTCCTTTCCTTATTTTCTTCATCATTTCGACATTGCAATTTTTGCTCATCCATGTTTTCAAGATACTTAGAGCGAGCATTTTTCGCATATAACCTAAGTTCTTTTGTGAATTTGATTTTTGTGACAAAATCCCCTTTCAGCTATTAGTTAATACTTCTATAGTATGATCAGAATTTTAATAACCTCCCACAACTTCTGATAAATTTTTTTGCCTTATAAATATTTAGATACAAACTTATCCAGCCGATTTTTGGAAGCTTCAAACTCCTCAAATTCTTCTGAATTGCAAGCCACATCACTCAAAAAGCTGCTTAATTCCACTAAAATAGTATCAAATTCTTTTTCTCGCAGTCACTTGCAATTCACAAAAACAGAAAGAATGGCTTTCTTCTTGCTATACCAGGAATGGGTTTGTTTGGCCACTCCCCTTGAATCTAAGCTTAGTTTAGTTATATTAACATCCTGTTTTGAAGCAACAACCAAGGGCTATTTTGGGACGGACCTCGTAATTTTGAACCACAGTCAGATGACACCTGAGCTGGCACCCCCTCTCCAAACTTCCATGCCACACCAACGGGAGGACGTTTGGCCACTACATATGATTTAGCGTGCAACAAGCCCCATACAAGGCAGATCATCAGTGGAATTGGGTTTCGAACCTGGCACCCTCCGGCCCCAAGGCCGAGACCTTACCCCTAGGCCACCGGGGACTCCCTTGGATCTAAGCAACACATACTCCTGGCAAGTACATAGTTGAGAGGGGACTTATCCAAAACTCTAAGAATGAAGATATACACAAAGTCCTGACATTCATGTTTTAAATATCTTATCTGTTTTTCTGTAATTTTTTTCAGAAAAGTTAGACTTTTTAACATTCTGTCCCACTGAATCCAGTACTGACTTTGCCAATATCAGCATAAGAAAGCTTTGCTAAAAAAAATCAAACTTGGATATGCTGTTTACAGCCGTTAGGCCTTCAGAGACATCATTTTTCATTACAATGAAAGTTTTCAAACAGTCAGTGACCATCTTTTTTATAGCTTCTGCCAAAAATGGCAAAAGGAGACCGTTTCTCTGATAGAATGTTAAAAATGGCTGCATAATTTTTACCAATGATAAGAAAAACCTCAGTTTGACAAGCAGGGTTGGATCTTAAAATATTTTGTGATCAAAATAAAAATCTTTACTGTAATTTATCTTGAACAAATACAAGTCAATCTTAGTTCAACATCAAAGAAATTTACAATTAATAAATATTTTTTTCTGGTAGACAGATCTAATAGGTAGGTTTGGTAAATACATCTTTCATAGTTAAGCAGAAGTGGCATTAGAGTTTGCTCAAAGGGGGGCACAACCTGCTGTAAAAGGGGATGGGCATAATGATGACTCCTTTAAATTTTCGCCATATATTTAATTATCTACTAATTGAATAGCAAGTTTGTTTGAACGGGGTACAAAAATTTGAACGACGATTTGCCATAATGAAGAGTAAAAAACTGTATAATCTGGGATAGCTTGCTCTTTTATGTTCAATTTGATTTGAAAAGCAGAACAATTGGGCCAGTCAAAACTTAAATGCACTTTCTGTGGTTGATGTTGAATCACCTTTTAACCTTTGAAGAACAACTTTTGCAGCACTGTTTATTTCTGAGATGATGAGTCATCTGTGACAATCAAGGCAAAAGAAATTTAGAGTACAATGCAAGTTAAGTTCATGTCATGAAAACTAGTAATTTACACCCATAGAAACCTACCATAACAGATTCTCCATAGACATAATCAAAGTTCCATCTACATTTGTGTACTAGGGAATGAATGAAAAGATCCTTTGTCTTTCATATATGAAATATCACAGTATGGTGGCCACCACTACACTTCAGACTATGTATGTACCAAATAAAATTCTTACCTACCGACAGAAAATCATCCCAGATAATCTGTCCTTTTCAAATTGCTTTAAGGCAAAAAATAAAAGCATAATGTAGTCTTTATAAGACATTTTATTTCAAAAATTTATATAAAAAATGTACAAAAAAATCATAAATGCAAGATATATACACAATTTTTCTAAAAATGAAACGGTACATATTCAAAAAAAAATTGGAAGGGAAATGCAAAAGCATTTCAATTTGCTAATTTAAATAAGGAAGACTATATCATTAGCCACCATCAACTGGTTTGCTTCAGTCATTGCATCGAGGGCAACATCAATTTCTTCAGGGGTAAATGGTGTTTCTGGTTGGTGTTCAGACACATAAGTGTTCAATTCTGGTAGAGGCACTGACTGTGCATGACGCTCTTTGAAAAGTTTAGATATGATTCCTCGGAATTCCTTTAACCTGAAATTAAATTAAATATTTTTAAATTCTGCATTAAAAAAAGTTACTTGATTTTAACATTATTTAAATTAGAAGGGCAGTACAAATTAACTGGTTTCATTCCTCATAAAAATCAGAACCAAATATTTAATTTTACAGTAGAACAGAAGAATTACAGGGTGCGTAGTGAGAAACTGCTGCAAAAATTAAGCACTTTTTAAAGCACCTTAGCCAGAAAAACTAAGTACCTTTGTACATGCATGCATACGTAGATCCATGTATTTTCTAAGCATATGATGTTTTCTGTTTTATAATAATGCATAGTTTTATTGGAAAATTTAAAAATATTTATTTTTAATTTTTAAAATGCGTATTTTTAAATTTTAATACTTATTTCTGAATTTGCACAACATCTTCTATTGCAAAATAAAGGATGTCTTTTTGGTTTGACAAAAAAATAAAAATGATAATGCAAATTGTCCAAATACCAAAAATAATGTTAACTTTTACAAGATTAACAATAAAAATCTAAATGACCTTTTTCAACATTTCTTAAAATTAATAAATCAGTTAATTTGGACTACCAGTTAATTTTCCCCTTCGAGATAACCAATCCAGTATTTCAATATATGGCGGTGCCCATTGCTAAAAAAGAGGGAGCGGAAAAAAAGATTATCAATATCCAGTCAACGAAGGGTTTAAAAAAAAACATTAAATCGTATAGTCTTGAAAATTGGTACACTTGTTCGTGAAGGGCTCCTGATGAACATACTAAAAGTCCCGATCCTGAGGAAGGAGGGGGAGCTCGCGCTGCCATCCTGGATTTCATCCCCCTTTTTTAATTTTTCTTGAATTTCTCGAAAACTATTCAGTTCTCAAATTACAATTGACTACAAATTAAAGAGAATGAAATTCCCTAAAAAAAAATGCTTTTGTTTTTCTTCTAGCTTTAATAGTTTCTAAAATAATGGGTCTCAAAGTTTGCCGCCATCTTGGATTTCATGCACCTTATTTTAGTTTTTTTTAAATATATCTCGGAAACTATTCAATTTGTAAATTTAATGTAATCAGCAAATTAAAAAGCGTACAATTCCTTACAAATACATGTCGTTATGTTTCTTCTATCTTTAATAGTTTCGGAGGTAATGAGTCTCAAAGTTTGCCACCATCTTGGATTTTATCCCTCTTTTTTTTAGTTTTTCTTGAATATCTCGAAAACTACTTAATTTTAAAATCACACGTGATGCAACAAATTAAAGAAAGTAAAATTCCCTACTAAAGCATGCTTTTATTTTTGTTCTAACTTTAATAGTTTCCTAGATAATGGGTTTCTAAGTTTGCTACAATCTTGGATTTCATACCCCTTTTTTAAAATATTTCAGAAACTATTAAAGCTACAAGAAAAATAAAAGCGTGTATTTGTAGAGAATTTCACACTCTTTAATTTTTTAAATTAATTGCAAGTTGAAAACTGAATAGTTTTCAAGATATTCAAGAAAACTACAAAAGGGGGTTGAAATCCAAGATGGCAGCACGATCTCCCCCCCCCCAGGACCGGAGATTTTTAATATGTTCATCAGGAACCCCTCCCGAACATGTGTACCAATTTTCAAAACTATAAGATTTAATTCTTTTTTCACCCCCAATTTGGGCTTTCATTGACAGGACTATAAGTGTTATCTTAACATATGTTGACATCCCTAGATCTATCTCACCCTGGATTCCTTCCCCTTCGTTGGTTTTCTTCCTTAATACATCCGGTAAACAAAGCTTTATGACTATGCTTTCAATTTATCGTATTTAATGTCTGGGGAAATGAAAAAAGAAGGATGTTTATTTTACACTTCTCGAGAAAATTAAGCACTTTTTAAGGACCCCTTTTTTCAAAATTAAGCACTTTTAAGGTGCTTAAAAATGGTTTTCAAATTTAAGCACTTCTTAAGCACTTTTCATGAGCTATGCACCCTGAATTAGTATGGTTTTATTCCTGTCCCTAACTCACAGAGGAATTATAGGCTTAAAACTGATCTTCCTCTCTCTTGAAACATTAAATATAAATGGCACCCTAAATGGTCCCCATTCAATAAGTTTGTTTTTATTGAATCAAAAATCTCAGATAAAGGTTTCAAGAGCAGCAATATGAATAAAAACAATGATTAATGCCACATATTTAGCTTTAAAATAATTTCAATTTTAAATATTACCATAAAATTTGAGAGAAAGAAATTACTAAAATTAATCTGATTAAAAGTTCAGAACATCCACAAGTCAAAGAATAACATTATATTCATTATTATTTCTTATTTAGATAGAAAGTTTATCTAATTTCTATGATAATTTACAGAAATTATTGCTACTGTCTCTACTAAATAGCACCAAATAGTTTTTATCGAAATTATTCAAAAATCCATAAGCAATAAAAATAGTTCTGAAACAGTTCAAATTTGCAGTACTAAGAAGTTTTTAACCCACCTGGATTCTTCCATCATTGTTACATCATCTGCTTTTGAAGTAGATGTAGATGCTGACTGAGAGGAGGTACCACCTCGAGAGGACCTAGATCGTGGACCTACAGAAAAAAATTACTTTAAAAACCAAGCAATGTATATATTCTTTAAAAAACTGGTTGGCAAAAATTTCATTTTAGAATATTGTTATAGCTATTCTTTTAAAAAAGGTAAATTTAAACATAAAAAAACCTAAATAAAGTAAATGGAATTAAGCAAAAATCTTATTTTTAACAAAAAGCTTAAATAAAATTTGTATCGAATATATGATAAACGCAATTTATTCAAAGCATAATAAACTTTATTTACATAAACATGTATTTACAAGCATCATAACAAATGTTTTTAAAATGAGTTTTTTGTAAAGTTTATTCATATTGGGAGAATGAATAAAAATACTTTTACCAAAAATTATTTTCACAAACAGGAAGAGTTAAAATTTTGAATGGATACAGGTGTGTGGGTGCTAGGTTTAGGAAACTCTTTTATTGACCCAGATCCATTTGAATGCCTCACAACCAAGGGTTTTTTCAAAAAGTTATTTATGTAATTTTAAACTAACTTTTCATTTTACAAATAGTTTCTTTCTAATCTAAAGATTCAGATGACTGGTACAGTGATTTTTTAAATATGATTACAAACAATTAAGAAAATATTCATACCAGCAGAAGAATCTTCTTCAAAATCATAAGGATCATAACCTTCTTCTCCAGGTTGTGATCTTGGCTGAGAAGGTTTCCTGCAAGTCAAATAAAACTTTCAGAAACTTGATGAAAATTATACAAATAAACAAAAATATAAAAAGAAATCAAGTTTCAAATTATCAATAATTTAATAATATAAATAGAATAAAGGGATAAAAATATATAATTACCCCTTTATTGTACTGTTACTACTATCAATGGTTTTAAATTACTTAAAAAAATTTAATATTAAAGCAATATACACAAATGATTACATTTCAAATACTACTGAATAATAAATTTTCATATGGTAGAAAAATTACATACAGTAGCAAGATTTAAAATCCAGATTAACTATACATTTAAGATTTGTTGTAATTAGATTGTCTTCTTTTGAAGCCGAATGAAGGTTACTGGAACAGAATTCACAGCCAGGTGTTTGATTCATGGTGGTACACCTAACGTGCACTAGGCATAACAGATTTTCACAGGGTTCAGGTTTCAATTCCCAGATTCTGTCATTACAGCCTCAAAGCGCAGATATTTTAAGAACACAAACATGTAACATGTTCATTTAGATGCATAGTTTTAAACATAATAATAATGATAAAAACAGTATTTAAAAAAAACTTTTATTAGTTTACTAAAAAGCAGAAATTTCTTAAATTATTTTACAACTTTTAGTTTTTAATCTATATTTTATTATGCTAAACAATATGGAATCCTGAAATCAATTTTTTCTCAATTCAATAACAGGTGGCTCCATAAGTATGGAATCAAAATTTAATTAAATTAATCAACAAATAACATGGTTGAAAATATTAAAATAAAGAATTGTGATCAAAATTAACACATCAGGACATGAGTGAAAAATAGATTACAAAATTTCATCTTTAAAAACATGAAACAAGCCAAATTAAAAGTGTGTAAAAATCAGACATTGCAGTTTACGTTTTTTTTTTTCAAAACTAGCAAACTTACACACAGACACACTTTCACATATCCATCAGTCCATTTAGCTTGGAACCAGTGCTAACGAGCCAAGATCACAATGGCTGGTGCCTAATAACAAACTGGAACTAACGCTAAAGAGTCAAGATCGTGACAACTGGTTTTGTGCTAATGGAAAAGTGCTCATTATTGATCCAGAAATGAACTTCCCCTCCCAATAAACTTAAAAATTCCATTCCCTTTAGCACCTTCCTTTTAAACCCATAAATGCACTTTGTAGAGAAGAAGATAGAGAAAAGACTCCTCCTTCTGTATATTACACACTTTCATGAATGATTTAAAGCCCAATGAATCTACAAGACATTCACTCATTATGTATGGAATTATGATTGTAGATTTTTAACTGCTGCTTTACTGACAAGGCAGCCAAGTTAGACAACAGCTGAAAGAAAACCTAGCCACAGCCCGTTTCAGAACTGCAGATCACTAATCATCTCTTGATTGGTTTATTAATATAAAATGAGTAAGAATGAATTTTAATGAAGTTTTCAGAAAATGTTTGAGAAAAATCTAGTAGCTTAGCAGAGAAAAAAAATTTATGAAAATTTTAAAGCAGAACACACAGAAAAAGAACAATCAAATAAAAATGATGTACTTATTTTTGACACTTATTAAAACACACCCAAGATATCCGACATTTTTTCATCTATGTAAACAAATTTCAGGGAGTTTAGGATCAAAAGATTGCAAATTCAAGATGCAATTCCTCTAAAGATCTACTATGTATGCTGGCCAGGTACAAGTCAAATTCATTCACCAGGGATAAACGTCCTCTTGCCGATATAGAATTTTGGAGAGGGAAGCGGGAGTCCCATCTTTGACATCTGACCATGGTTCAAAATTACAAGGTCTATCCCCAAATAGCCCTCATGATGTAACTTCGAAGCAAAGTAAACCAAAAAAAAAATAAATAAATAAATAAATGAAATGAAATATCATGTTTTACTTCTTCTTATGTGCCTCCTCAGACTCTTCATCACTAGACTCCTCTTCCGGACGTCTTCTTTTCTTCTCCTTTTCCATTACTTTCTTAAAGTAAGCAAACTGCACCAAGTCAATAGCAGCCTGGGCATCTCGAAGATTAACAGTATTAGACATACGAGCCTTGGCATGAGCTGTTGACAGACGAATCAGTGTTTCCAAAGAACGAGCAGTCACAGGTTGAGTCTGAAATTTCGTTAAAACATTAAATTATTAACTACAGTAAAATTCGAACTCAGGTTGTTTTTGCAATAGCATTTCTTTAACTACAGAAAAACTTTCACAA
The DNA here is from genome assembly GCA_013235015.1 of Araneus ventricosus. Lineage (NCBI taxonomy): Eukaryota > Metazoa > Arthropoda > Arachnida > Araneae > Araneidae > Araneus > Araneus ventricosus. The sequence goes on along the minus strand of BGPR01001852.1, from coordinate 85,545 downwards.
AAAGTGAAAAGACATACATTAAAAAAACATTAAATGCTTTAAGTTTTTAGTTCACAATATTTACATTTGTGTTTCATAATTTCTTACACAAACAAACCTCTTAAAAGCTCTAAAAGGTGAATTTGTGTGGTTACAAAATAATGTGAATTAGACGAAACATATATACACATTGTGATTAATTTGTTTATATGAGCTATATACGTAGAAAGGGAGGTTATTTAGCTTTGGCATCTAGGGATAATCAACTAAGTGAAAAGACTTTGTTTCAAAGAAAAGTCTTTTGATTAAAACAAACAATATATTTACAATTTCAGTTACAGGTTGTTTAAAAGGGAATCATTACTGACTTAAGTCACTATTAATGCGATTATAGTTACAGACTATAATTATAATTAAAGAATTATCATCAGAGAATTGGCCACAATTGCAGCATTAGCCACACCCTTACCGTAGAAGGCATCACGGAGCGGTTTAGCTCGACAGCTGCTTACCAGGAAGCGAGCCTCTTGGATTTTACCTCTTATCTGTTCTAACTCTCGGACTCATTATTGCATAATGTGATGCAACTTGTTTTTACAAAATTCAAAGCTGACACATGCTGCTATCTAAGTACATGGGTTGCTACTAATATCTCACAGCAAATCGAATTAACAATGCAATTTGCCTCTACACATATTAGGTGTATAAAATAATACTCTACTCATTTTCAATATATATATATATATATATATATATATACAGGGTGCGTAGTGAGAAACTACTGCAAAAATTAAGCACTTTTAAGGACTTTTTAAGCACCTTAGCCAAAAAAATTAAGCACCTTTGTACATGCATGCATACGTCGACCCACGTATTTTCTAAGCATATGATGATTTCTGTTTTATAATAATGCATAGTTTTTATTGAAAATTTAAAAATATATTTTTTTAATTTCATCATTTATTTCCGTATTTGCAAAACTTCTTCTATTGTAAAATAAAGGATGTATTTTTGATTTTACAAAAAAATTAAAAATGATAATGCAAATTGTCATTATCAAAAATTAAATCAACTTTTATAAGATTAACAATAGAAATATGTTACCTTTTTCACCATTTCTTAAAATTAACAAATTACCAATTAATTTTCCTCTTCGGGATAATAATTCCAGTATTTCAAAACACGGCGCTACCCATTGTTGAAGCAAGAGGGAACATGAAAAAAAGGTCATTAATAGTCCAGTCAATGACGAGTTTGAAAAAAAAACATTAAATCATATAGTTTTGAAAATTGGCACACATATTTGTGATAGTCTCCTGATGAACATACTAAAGTCCCTGGTCCTGAATGATTTAACGAATTAAAGAGCATAAAATTCCCTACAAAAATATGCTTTTATTTTTCTTCTAGCTTTTATAGTTTCTGAGATAAAAGGTCTCAAAGTTTGCCGCCATCTTGGATTTAATACCCTTTTTTTAAGTGTTTTTTAATATCTCGAAAACTATTTGATTTGCAAATTTGTTGTAATCAGAAAATTAATGAGCGTAAAATTCCCTACAAATGCATGTCTTTATGTTTCTTCTATCTTTAATAGTTTCCGAGGTAATGGGTTTCAAAGTTTGCCGCCATCTTAGAATTTATCCCCTTTTTCCCAGTTTTTTTTGAATATCTCGAAAATTATTTAGTTTTCAAATCACACGTGATACAACAAATTGAAGAACGTAAAATTCCTTACAAAAGAGTGATTTTATTTTTGTTCTAGTTTTAATAGTTGCTGAGATAATGGGCTTCAAAGTTTGCTACCATCTTTGGATTTCATTCCCCTTTTTTACGTTTTTCTTAAAAATTTCAGAAACTATTAAAACTAAAAGAAAATTAAAAGCATGTATTTGTAGGGAATTTCACGATCATTAATTTTTTGTATTATATGTAATTGAAAATTGAATAGTTTTTAAGAAATTTAAAAAAGACGGGAAAAGGGGGATGAAATTAAAGATGGAGGCAAATTTTGAGATCCATTATCTCAGAAACTATTATAGGTAGAAGAATAATAAATGCATGTAGTCGTAGGTAATTTCATGTTCTTTAATTTGATAAATCAATTGTAATTTGAAAAGTGAAGTTTTCGATATTTTAAAGAAAAACTTTAGAAAAAGGGGGATGGAATCTAAGATTGCGACGTGAGCCGCACCCCCAGGACCAGGGACTTTTAGTATGTTCAACAGAAGCCTCTCACGAACATGTGAACCAATTTTCAAAACTATACGATTTAATGTTTTTTTTTCGTCCCCATTTTGGGAATTAGTTGACTGGACTATAAGTATTATCATAACATGTGTTGACACCCCTGGATCTATCTCACCCAGGATTCCTTCCCGAATTCTTCCCTTTCGTCGATTTTCTTTCTAGATACATCTGGTAAACAAAGCTTTACGACTATGCTTTCGATATCGATTCAAGGGGAAACCAAAAAAAGAAAAGAAAAGAAGAAGAATGTTTTCTTTGCACTTCTCAAGAAAATTAAGCACTTTTTAAGGACCTTTTTTCCAAAATTAAGCACTTTTAAGGTGCTTAAAAATGGATTTCAAATTTAAGCACTTTTTAAGCACTTTTCATGACGCTACGCACCCTGGTATATATATATATATACTTTTTTATTGTCAAAAATTTATTTTGAAAGGTTTATTCTAAGGATTTTCCATCAGTAACTACTACATTTGCCATCTGTCGTTCTACATTGATAGAAATGCAATTGTTTTGAAAAAATCCAGTCATCAAGCGAACATTTTATTTCCACATAAGAACTGAAATGCTCTTCAGAAAGCTTTACATGAAGAGTAGCAAATAGCAATTTGAAAGAACATCTAGTGAATATGGAAGGTGGAGCAACACATCCCAACAAACTGCATCCAGTTCCCATGACCAGTCTCCAGAGTTTTAACTCTTAATGAGGTAAAAATTTCAATGACTTTTAATGATCTTTTCAAGAAAACTCAAGGACCATAAAATTACATATCTTAGGACATAAAAAATTTGATACAGATCTGCAATTCTAGTGATAAAATTGTGTACTAAATTTTATCCATCTAGCTAATTTAAATTTTTGAGTTATTGTGCTCACATGAACACAAGACTTCCCTGGCTCTATGAAACTAAATAACACAATTTTGAAGACAAATTTCATTGCAGAGAAAATCAGATATTGATATTTAAAACCAAATTCTGTTCAAATATATCGGTTACTTTCAAAATACAATTGATAATTGCAAAACTATTTCGCTCAACGACGAATTACCCTCTGTAATATTTACTGTATTGTCAAATTAAACTGTCTTTGAATATGCAAAGAGAGAAAAGATTGATGATTGACAGCATTCCCATACAGACACTCTTTTTCTGATGGTGGAATTCTCAAGGCAAAACCAAGTCTCAAACTGGTTTTCTCTTCCGTCCCATAAAATATTGGATGAACACATTTTGCTTATTTTTCAAGGACTTTTCAAAGACCAACGAAAAATCAAGTACCTTTCCAGGGCCCTGAGTAAGGCAAAAAAAAAAAATCAAGGAGTTTAAAAGGACTGTGGGAACCCTGATCTCATAGCATGCAAGTAGGTAGTGTTGTGTTTGAGAATAGTTAGCATACTTCGGATGTTTTTTTGCTTTAATCCTCGATTCAAAATAACTGACTGTTGCTCGAAACTTTCACCATTGATTTTTCCTACTATTGTTGTAACAGTTCTTAATAAACCTTTAAACCCCAAAATATATACAACATAACTACTACTGCCACGACTGTTATGTCTGAGCATCCATTTTTCAACCCCTGTAAAATTTGATGGGGGGAAGTCTTTTCTCTTTGAATCAGTACTTCCCTAATGGCCTTTCCATCCTTTATTTTTAACTCATATGGGACCTAAACCATTTGCACATTGCAAAAAGCATGGTCAACTAATATTCAATACAGCAACCAATTTCAATCATGTTTAACAAGGATCTTCATCAAGTAATCTTTCTAAATCAGCATCTTGAATTTCTGGATGGGGGGGTGGGGAGGGATATGCACTTTGTCATGTGTACCAATATCATCATTTTTAGATACTCCAAACAACTCCTTATGTGTTTTATTCAATGGAATGTGTTCACCATTAATTACTAACAGCAAATGTACATTTCTGCTGAAGTTTGCTTTGTAATAAAATTAAGAAATTACTTCTTGCAAATGCTGTTTGGCATAAAATTCAGCATCTTCCTTGGGTTAAAAATATCTAGTGTTTACACTTTAGTACAGACGTCACATGCTAATTATTAAAGGTTGCTGTCAAACCTTTCAAATACAAGTGTTCAGAGATTCAGTGGCATGCAAGCAATACTATGATGACATTTATTAAAAAAGGGCAGAAACATAATTATACATTCAACTTATAAATAAACAGCAAATTAAATTATAGTAGCAAATAAATTAGATGGCTGTTAAATTCACAAAGTATGCTCTCTGAAATTGTTGCATATCTTTTTGCCAGAGTGAACACACAATGCTAAATACTACAATTTTTCACACTCATTTTTATCTTCAATTTTTGAAAACTACTGATTTACAGAATAAAATTAATTCCCTTAACATGAAAAACTGTAGTTATAATAATAATATAGCAAATAGTTTGTTTCTAAAAACTATTAACAATAAAATCGTCTTTATTATTTACAGTTGTGTCAAGGATTCAATACATTATAAACAGACTGTATTGTTACTGACATAATAACTTTGTGTGAATAGTTATTTACAAATCAGTGAAAACGGATTTATGACACAATCAGTTCTTTCAAAATACAAATCATAATTTGAATTTTCCATATCCTATTCAGTTACTATATCCTATTCAGTAGTTCAGAGTTAATATTTCTACAAGAAATTCATATAGTTTGAAACAGAAATCAGTTATAACAAGTACACAAGGTTAATTTTACAGTTGATAATATTCATAACTGTTCAAAGCAAGAAATTGTAAAATTAAGATTATTATATTGCATATTAGTTCTCATCAAATAATAACAACTTACTCTGGCAATGTCAGAATTTTGTGTATCAAATGTACGAAGCTTAGAATATTCTTCTGATAAAAGCTCACAAGCCTCAGGTGTTAAAGTAGGCTTTACTGTCTTGGCTAAGTGTATATATTTCTTCATAAATTCCATACTAACAACTTTTTCCCTACAAAGGACAAAAATAAGTAAATAAAAATGGCAAAGAATAAATTATAAAATGGGTGGTAATCGAAGCATAATTCAAAACATGTCAAATTATTTAAATACAGACAACATGCTCAATTTGAAAATAAGAGATAGAAGAAAAAGTGCATTACAACTCATGTTTAAATTTTCTTTGTTAAGAATGCTTTCAATTTAATTTTTGTATTGTAAAATATAACATAAAAGTTAGAAACAATTCACTCTTTATAATAAACCAAAATTAGTAGCATTTCTTAAAAAAAAAAAGTAGTTAAATTTTATAACACAGAATATTTTAATGCAAGTAAACAGAGCAGGTATTTATTTTGCAGAGATTTATAAGAAAAAAGTTATATAAGATTAGAAAGGTAAATAATGTTTCAACTATAAATATAAAGTAAATGAATCGTACATTTTTGCTCGAGATCCATGAAGAAGAGCATCAAACTTTTCATATATAGGTGTATTTTCTTCCTGTTCCTCTTCAGCATCAGGATTTTTTGTTGCAAGGAAGTCAGCAGATGTATGAATGGGTAGAGCTAAAAAAATAATTATAGTTAGAATTCTGCATCAAAATAGATATGATCTCTCAATCACAAGGGGGCAACTTTCTTACTTTTGAACAGAATGCCTTCAATTATAAGGTTATTCAGCATGATAATTTTGGTGAAACTTATTTCAATTTTTAATTGCTGTCTCTAAAGTTTAACCGGTTTGGTCGCTGTAATGGCGTCAGGTACGGGGACATGGGGCGGCATTCTGTCTCTAAAGTTTAAGAAGTAGTCAACTAAATGATCCCTTTTAAAATAAATACTCTTGAATAGAAATATCTGTTTGAACAATAAGATATCTAGCAGAATGAAATATCTCCAATGTCTAAAATTAAAAGAATTAGAGGACAGTTTCAATTTTCCCTTTGTGTTCACCTGTATAACTTCTTACGAAATACTTTTTAAGAAATTAAATTTTAAAAAAAAGCCTGGAATTTATTTAACTGAACCAGCTGAATTCTAGAAATGTTTATATACAATGAGTGGGCTGTCTTTAATCATAAACATATTTTAAATAGTAATTTTAACAGCTCACATTCTGCATTTTAAAAAGTTCTTTAGTTGTAGAGGCTAAAACACAAAAGACAAGTATCTATTTTTAAGCAGCATTTCATCATGTTTAGCTTAATAATAAAAAAAATAATAACACAACTTATTTAAAAGCAGATGCTTAAAAAAAATGGGTAGATAAATTGAAGACAAAATGTTTCTAAAATTCTATCCTCCCCACCCTGTATACATGGATATCAATTATACTTATCTTAATAACTTATTGAATAAAAAGTTTATGTATGCAAGCTAATAATTTTTAGCAAGGAAAATCTAAAATTATAATTCATAGTTATTTCCATTTCTCCAGTTTCTTTAATTAGGAATTTCCAATTATACAAATAAAAACTGGTCTTATTAAGACCAATGTGAAAGAGAGAGAACTGATATGCTGAATTCACATATTCTTGGAATGAAGCTAGAAAAGGGATAGTTACAAGCAAACTATCTGGTAATCAAGACAAAATAGAAAGAAAAAAAAATGAAATGAGACTGAGCTTAATTTAAACAACCAATAGCTGTAATCATAAAAAAATTATCAAATATGTAACTGCATAATTCACAAAAATATGCATTAGATTAAAAAAATTAATAATAAATAAATCTTGGAAAAAATTTTTAATTTTACATACGTTCACCATCCATCTCGCCTGGTTTTCGATACCTGTGCATCCTGACAACGTGGTCAGCAATTTCTCTATCACTTTCTGGGTCCATCTAGAATTATAAGAGAGCAATTTCAGAAACATATAATAGAAGCACTTCAAACAGAAAAATAAAGATAAAAAATAAGAGCTCATGCAACATACTTTATCTAACATGATGAACAGCAAATCGAAACGGGACAGGAGTGAATCTTGCAAACCAATATTTTCCATGGGAGTTTTGTACTGATCATACTAAAAACCAAAATAAAATAGATAAATAAACAAATCACTTTTCATGGCAGCACAAAAATATGGCTTTACTTGTGAAAATATATTGCTTGAAAGAGAGAAATGAATAAACAATTAACTTTCATCTCTCTCAGTATGTCAATCACGATGATCTTCCCGTGTCTTGCACATCAAACCGTTCAGTGACCGGTCTGGTCACGGGTATGGGGGTAAGGGACGGCGTTCTGTTCTGTCATTCACGATGAAAAACAAATTACATAAATAATAACAGCTTAGTCAGATTAGGGTGGAGGGAGATAAGAGTTCAGGATTTAAAGCTGAATGACAAAAAAAAAAAAAAAAGAGCAAGCATAAGGTAACTTTTGTAATTTTTAATTAGAAGTCTCCCTTATTCATTTCTTAGTATTTATCAAGATTATCTTGCTCAAAAATGAATGTTCAGAATATCTACAAAGATGTTCAAATTTTCTAATGGATATATGTGCTGTAAGGAAATTCATTTCAGTTTTTTAGTCTTATATTTCAAATACTGACTTAAGAAGACTTTATTAATTATTTTGAGATGTTTTGTTTCTCGAGGTAGACTGCACGTAATGTGATTGATTATAATTGATTGTTTCAAGTTAATTAGTTACTCAAATTTTCTTCCAAGACTAAACAACTTTCTTTTGTATACAGCCAAATAAATTATTTTTGATATTAGAATGGCCATTTACTCAGTCTGATGCTACAGTGCATATTTTGTTCAAAGATAAGAAATCTGTGAATATTAATATGCACTGAAAGAAAACAAAATCAGGAAACGACTGAAACAGAAATATTTTTTGCTGTTTCAATTTCACTTCAAATGAAGTTCCTAAATATTGTTTGAATGGAAAAAGTTTCTTAAAAAATTAATTTAGTCCTACTTTACAAATAAGCATGCTAAAGTAAACATCAACAAATTGTTTCTAATTCAAATATTAGTTTCGAAATAATACGCCAGTTACAAGATCTAACTGCTGATATGATTAAATATATGGCAACATAGCAAATATGAATTTATAATCTATAATGGTATTACCTTTCCATATACAGGATTAGCAGCTGCAAGAACACTACAACGAGCATTTAACTTAGCTTGGATTCCAGCCTTCGCAATAGTAACTCTTCCTTGTTCCATAACTTCATGGATAGCAGTACGATCAATGTCTGACATTTTATCAAACTCATCAATACACACAACTCCTCGATCAGCCAAAACCATGGCACCAGCTTCTAATCTTCTGTCACCTGAATTAATAATTCATTTATGAATAGAAATATTTAAAAAATAAACATTATAAAGATTTCATTCTGGGTATAAGACTATGAGATGCTTTTCTAATAATTTAATTTTATTTTGGAACCTTACCAGTTTCTTGATCTGTGGTCACAGCAGCTGTCAAACCAACACCAGATGAGCCCCTGCCAGTGGTGGGTATAGCTCTTGGTGCAGTGTGAAGAACATACCTCAACAGTTGAGATTTGGCTACAGAAGGATCTCCAAGTAATAAAATGTTGATATCACTGAAACAATTAAAAAAAATGCAGCAAAAGATATGTCAGATTAATATATATGTGCCAAGGCTTCAATAGTAAAAAAATCATAGAAATTATACTAGTTATTTATGGTAAAGCAAGTTTTTAAGGGTATAATGAAGAAATTAGCAGAAACAACAGCATCCAATAAATTTCTTAATATTTATTAAACATTATAAAATAATTTTAACTAAGTCCGATTTTAACATTTAGAATTAATTTTACAGCAGAAAATGTTATTGATTCTACACAATAATTGCATGAAGAGAATTATTAGAATGCAACAGCAAAATGATTGATGAGCAAGTAATATAACTTCTTCAATCTTAATTTCACTTTCTACATTTGGAACTTTTACCAACAATACCATTAGTTTCCTCAATAAAAAGAACAAAATATAGTCTCTTCCATGTCAGTCAATACCAAGAAATCTGTTTTAATAGCTGTTCTTACCCTCTTAGACGTGTTCCATTAGGTAAAACTTTCTCAACTCCTCCAAGTAAAAGACAAAGGATTGCCTTTTTGATGAATTCATTTCCATGAATAGAAGGTGCTAATGAATGAGCCAAAATCTCAAACACATCCTAGAGAGAGAGAATTGAATTTATTCCCAATTCTAAATCACATCTTTAAAAACAAGCAGCAAAAAATAAATAGCAATAGATAAATGCAGCAATATTAAATGTTAAATACAAGAGCAAAAATTCACCTTTTGCTTAGAAAATTTCTTGCATTTCTTGACATCATCCATAGAAATTTGAGGTGACACTTCCTTACTAAGCAACTGAACATTATTTGCAATAAGAACTGTCCTAAAAAAATCATAAAATAAAAATAAAACTTCAAATGCTATTTAACTAGAAATAGTGGAAGAAAAAATCAGTTGAAAATAAAAGTTTCAAACTGAAAAGATTTTCTATTTCCTTAATATACCATGAAACTATGACACTTTCAATCTATACAACAATTAATAAAACAGGTTATCACATTGACTTGAATTTGTATGCCTAAGAACCGTCTACGTCATAAAGAAATTTGCATAATACCTAAAAGTTCCAGTAGTATAGCCTTGCTTTTTGCTGGGTAAGCAACGATACATTCCAACAATTTGCACTCTGTCACCAGGTTTACAAGTATCAACTAAATCATTGTCAGCAATGATATCTACGTTGCGAGGAAGCTGACCAGCAGGAGCTTTTTCTGGCATCTCTTGTATAGAAAATGTTTGATGATTTTTGTAAACAGATAATCCATATTCAGTTTCCAATAGATTACCGTCTTCATCCTGAAAAGGATTTTTTATAATCAACAGACTATTTATGTCTTATACAATCAGTACTAAACTTATTGATAATTTGCCAAACAAATAGAGAGTCGAGTAAGTAACAAGAAGAAAAAAATTGTAGCCTTATTCTTTCAATCATTCTGGACCTTTAAACTAACGAACTTTACAACATGCAAAATTATTAAGAGGCAAAATAACAATTTCTACAAATGCCATACACTGGACTACAACAAATTTGCTCAGAAGCTTACAACTCTTTCTCTTGTAAAATTTCTAAGAGCTCTAAGTGTAAAATAAAATAAAAATATTCCTCATTTGCTTCTGTTCTCGGGGGGGGTATTTACAAAGTGAAATCCTAATGCATGCAAAATAATTAATCTTATTGTTACTTTGAAATCTAAAGATAAAGATATTTGTGAAGATACAAGTATGTAATATGCTTTTACCAAATACCTTCCTCTATAATTTTTTGGTAGTCTTATAACTACACTCACAGCTTCGGGATGCAATAAATTGACTTAGAATAAAAGTTCATCTCGGACATACCCATATCTTGCAATAGGGGAGAGGAGTGTTACAGTAATATTAAAAAGGTTGATCATGTCAGATCAGATGGCACTCGGATATGAATTAGTGAAGGTTTTGCCACCTTCAGGTTAATTTGATAGCTACACAGGAGCTATTTTTGGGCGAACCTCACGAGTTTGAACTGCAGTCAGATGACAAGGATGAGACTTGAGGTGGCATCTGTTCTATTAACTTCCAAACAACACCAGCCGGAAGATGTATGACCCACAACAGATTTAATATGCATCAAAAACTCCCGTACACCAGATATCTAGTGGATTTGGGTGTCGTGCATGCAACCTTCAAATACCAGAGCAGTGACTCTTTTACCAGACCTTCTCTTCAGTTTAGAATTTTATAAGAACAGTTACTCATCCTCAATCCTGAATTCTAAGAGGGACAAGGGAGTCAATGGGATAAATTTGACAGTATACTACAAATTTACTAATCACATCTAGTGTGTTTTAAAGATAATTTTATAGCAAAAATCCAAGATAGAAAAATTACAAGACATATTTCAAAATCGAACATATCTTAATTATATAAAAACAATCATCAATATAATAATATTAATTATTCTCATTTTAGCAATTTCCAATGATCACATTATTACATTCATAAACGTTGAAGTCTGTATTTAAAACGCTCTTTCTTTCTGCAAAAAAACTTAAGTACATGTCTTTTTAATTTATCTCTTGTGACCAAGGTCGATGCATATTCTTCAAATTAGTCAAAGATATTTTAAAGAACATTACAAATAAGACAAATTAGCTTTCTTTTCAAGAGTTCAAATTAGCAACAAATGTTATAATTTTTTAACAATTACCGATACTGTAAGTTGCTGAAGGAAAAAAAAGATTCAAGCCATTCAAGTTAGCAAAAATAATCAGAGCCAGTTTTTTTCTTTTTTTAAGTGCTGTAAATTAAAGACATAACACTTATATGTTTAAGGATAATATATGAAAGAAAATACCTTTGTAGGATACACTGAGCTACTTGGATAAGCATCATATGTAGTAAGATCTGCATATCTTCTTTCCATAGTTTTTGATGTTGTGGGGCAATAATGGACACTCCTTACAACTTTTGGACGTACAATTGAGCCTACAAAAGCAATTATTTTACACAAATATTATTACAAAATAATTTAAGAGTAAATGGGAAAGAAAATAACCTTTCAAACTAACTGAGGGTTCTATTACAAAAGAAACAATAGCAGTTCAGAAAAAAAACCAGCACCAATGAATTGGGCTTGTGTTAGTTAATTGAACTAATCATTAATTGGAATATTTTAATTGGCACATATGCAGATTAAAAGTGAGAATTTCACTAGGAAATTCTGTACAAAATGCAACTAAATAGGCAGCATAAAATGACTGTTCTTAAAATATGAAGGAATCATTTTTATATACGCTGAATAACTAGAAATACATCTTGAATACCACAATTTACTTTTTTTATATGAGTTAATATACCGTTGAGATCTTTAGACAAATATAAGAAATCAGCAATAAAAGATTCAAAAGGGAAGTTGAACAGAGCTCCATTTCAAGTAAAAAATTTATCAATAAAAATAAATTGATGCCTGTTTAGATACGACTTTTTCTTTTTGAGCTTGAAAATGATTATAAAGAGATAAGGTAATATACATTATGTCTTGAACTTCTCACTGATATATTAAATGAAATATACAGAATATGTGGCTGTGTTTTGTTTCAGATGTTTTAATTTAAGAATAGTAAAACCATATTAAATTACAAACATAGGAACCTAAAAACAGAATATGCCACAAGCAAGTAACTAAGTTACTTAATATTACCAGATACATGTGACCCATATTGCCGAAAACTATAAAATGTAAATGCACAGAAGTGTTTTTGAAAAAAGCAGGAAATTTGGAACAATATACAAACTCAAAGGATAAATAGAAAAATTCAATATTTTTTTTTTATCAAGAACTCAATTTTTTATAGCTATATATATAATTTCTAAAATTCTTTAATAAAGACTTACATTTTGTCACAATTCCTTCAACACATACAACATTACCCAAATAACTTGATACCAGTGTTCTAGGAGTAACATGCCTTGAGCCAAAACTGAAAATATTTAAAACTCCGGTTACTTTCTACAGACTATTGCAAATAATAAAAACATCTTTTTAGTTTTAAAAAATCAATTAATACTGTTATAAGCTTAACATAATATAGGAACAACAAACTTTTTAACATTGTAAAATCCTTATATTTCAATAAAGTGAAGATAACGAAAATCTAAAATTTGAAATCATTCATTCTTTTAAATAAGATATACTACTATGCATATTAGATTTTTAATGATAAAAAAAAATTCTCAAATCTTAAAAAATGAGGATAAACACCATACCTTCCTTCTAAAGCAATGAAAAATTCTTCTATTTCTTTCGAATATTGTGGATCAGCAGCACTAACAAATTCCTTCAATGCTCTCTGAAATGCCACAAGCTCTTCAAAGGATGCTGTCAGGAGGCTAAAATAAAATAAAATATTCAGAAACATTTTGAAGCTTTATAGAACTTCAATCATATATTTTTTATTTTCATATTTTACAAGTAGGCAAAAACTATCAGATTTTAATATCTAGTAAAAGCAAGAACAAACCTAAAATATATCCAAAATTATTATCAAGATTTACATCAAGAGCATATGTGATATTTTCACTGAATTACAAGAGTGCCACACATATGATTTATTCTACAGTAAATTTTTAGATACAATTTGAGTTTCATACAAATTTGAAACAATGTTATTAAATTTTTTAAAGGTATGCAAAACAATTTTTTCCTTTGTTTATTTTCCTTCTTGGGACCTTCATTCCAATTACAATAAAAATGTAGCCCTACATAGCATGGATTTAACTTTACACTGTGACAGCCGATGGAATAATAAAAACTTAAGTGAAGTAATTAAAAAAATTAATTTTGACCTAAAATCTTTCATTAAAATCAGTTTAAAACTAAGTTTGAACATTCAATCTTCCAAGACAAAAGTGTAATAAGTAAGATATATTATTAAATAATTATTGTATAAGAAAATCAAATTTTTAAAGGTAAAAATATAAATGATAGAGATGCACATAATTGTGAAGTGTTTAGCCAGTTTAATAATAGTCAGGACAGAAGAATTCCAAAAGTCAAAATAAAGTGTTTGTTTGATTTATAGCCCCTACATAAAAAAATATACCTATGTTCAAATACATTGGCTTTATTTGTTAACATTTTTATAGAAAATAGAAAAAATTATGCAAAAAATAAATCTCTTCCACTCATGATTTCATTACAACTGCATGATCCTGAACAAACAAATCATCAAAAGTTAAACATAACTAGAAAATTCTATGATTTCAATTATTTGACAGTATAGTGCATCAACATGTAAAACTAGAGACTTTGCCAAATTCATTTATTTAAAGATGTTGCAGGTCGTCAAGAGAACAAACATATAAATAACAAAGAAATGCAAATTTTAATTGTTTAAAATCAACAGAACCACATTTCCTGAACTATTTGAACCATATATCAAACTTTTTAACATACTTGTTCACATGCATAAAAAATGATACAAAATAAGATACTTTACTCACCCTTGACAACGAACAGAATTTTTTCGTCTCAAATCATTGATATTAATAACTAATCTCTTTCCTTTACGATTAATCATATCTTTAACGGCATCACTATATAATCCTTGATCATCCTACAAAATAAAACATTACGAACAAAAATTAAATTATAATTTATTTCAATAGAGCTATCTTAGAAACTTAACAATATCAACAGGTTATTTATAGTAAATGAATTAATTTTAAAGATAAATTAACAGCAAGAAATAATACTGCTAACATTAATGCGAATACTTGAACTTATAGGATCACATTTATTTAGATAAAACAAAAAAAGTGGAAGAAAATAATTACATCATCATCAAGGAAATCTAGGTACTCCTTTTGAACATCTCTTAATCTCTGGTCCACATCAATTTCAGCCATTATTTTAATATTAAATCGTCTAAATAAATTTTTTTTAAAGAGCGCAGCTCTGAAGTTCGCGGCAAAACAATACCAAGCGAAAGCAGTGCCAGGAATCCCGCCAAATAATTGTTGAGTTGATTGCAAGCTGATAATACTTAAATTTAATTAAATGATTTTTCTTTTGTACTCGGTGGTGAAATTTGGAAATAAATACAGAGAAATTCAGGAGTTAAATGAAAAAATAAACACTGGAATCGATATTTAAATTTCTTTAAGGTTTTTTTTCAGTCATTTGTAATTTAAATAAACAATTTCATTTCAAGTTTTATTTCACTTGAACCATGACTGAGGATCAAAATAAACAAACAAAGATTTTTTTTTCCACCGTTCATATTTGTGTATACTTATAAAACGATACTTTATCGTAATTTATAGCTAAAATAGCGTTTGTTCTATCAATAATGACGACCGAAAAATCGAAGACTGAATATTTAAAACGGTATTTAGAAGGAAAAAAGAAAAAGAAGCCTAAGAAAACTTCTTCAAATCCACTCGTACCGAAGTAAGTACATTCAGTAGACTTCTAAAAAAAACATTTTGGTTCTAAAATGAATCTTTATGCTGCTCATTTTTGCAGTTTTTCCTTTTTTAATTCAACAAGCAAAAGTCATAGTTATATAGCACTAGGATGCGAATTCTTGTAGCTTTGTAAATACATTGTATATCTAATATCGGTATTAATGCAGTGAAACCTGTGTATAACGAAACTCTTTATAACGATAAACCTGCCTATAACGATATTTTCTTTGGTCCTGGAGGAATTCCTATTTACTGAATGTATTTTCAACCTGCCTACAATGATAAACACTTTTTGGACTCGCTTGTCTATAACGATAATTTTACCTCTTTAGAAATCTGGCACAAGCCCGCTTTACACAATCACGACTTTTTTTTTCCCTTGGGAAACGACACCCTATGGTCAGATAACAGAAGAATAGGAGGGAGGGGTAGGGATAGCAGTTATTGCGAAAATAACCAGTTTTTGGTTATTCAGGTTTTTCACCTCCGGTTTAACCTGGCGCTTATAACCGCTCAAAATAACTGGGTTTTGTTTTTTTATAAAAAAAAAAAAACCGAATGCCGTTTGTAGACAAAATTTTATATTAATATTGTTTTTACAGGAAATCAATCCATTGACCAATATTTATCTGTTCACAAAAACTATTTCAGTAATCCGCCAACCAACAGACGCTTCGAGGAAGTGGTTATCATTGATTGGCCTAAGATAATGAAATTCAAAGCTTCATAACTTGGTAAATTTTAGTCTAATCAAGCCTATCTTCCGATCCGGTTTTTTTACCCGGTTATTGGATTTTAAAAAAAATAACCTATTAACCGAGGAAACAAAACGGTTTTCGGTTAACACTGGTAGGTTTTTCCCATACCTAGGAAGGAGACAAGAAACCGCAGCCTGTTTTAGGAGGAGGATCTTGGGGGAAGTGATTGAAATGTTCACAGATGTTTGTTGCCTCTGACTCCTAGTACGCACTAACCATTGGCATTTAGCACTATAGACTGACCAGTTGTTCCTTAAAATACTCTTTTGATGTGTTAACAGCATAAATCTAGGATGGCATGGCATAAAACATTTGGCATTTGAAGAAAAGCTATGAATAATTTCAGAAATTGATCAAGAACTATAGCAAGTTGTTGCTACTAAAAAATATGAGATGTTTCAGTTGATGATTGCTACTTCTTTGAAAAAAAAGGAAAAGACATTGGAGATGAGGAAAAAAATAACATGAATAGCAAATGAAAAGAATTTAAAGATGCTGTAAATAATGGTGCTGTCAAAATTTTCAACTAAAATGTTCATTTTGAAGTTCTTAAAAAAATTTTAATATAAAATTCTATATTTTGTATGTTTATAAAATATTATTTTATATCAGCTTTTATTTGTGAGATGAATCAGTAAGTGCAATAATGTTAATGGTAGTATATAACAAGTGTATTAATACATGCACACACACATAAACATTAGATGCACAAATCCTCCTCAAACTGTCTATAAGAATACATTTTCTAGGTCCCTACAATATTGTTATACACAGATTTTACTGTATAAGTAATATTTATAATTGAAATGTGAGTTAATTTATTATAGACTTTGTGACCCAGACAATTTTTTTATGAGAATCATTACATTAATATCTTTATAAACAAAATGGAGGTATTTTCATCATACGCACTATTTTAAATATATTTGTGCTAACTAACTAATAAGTTATTTCTAAAATTATTATTTTTTATGTGTGCGTATGTGTTAAGCATTTTTGAAAAATTCCGTACTATCTTGTATTCAAATGTTCTCTAGCCTACTGTTTGAAATAGTTTGGTGTTCTCTCTTGGTAAAAAAAAAAAAAAGGAAAACAACATAGACGTATTTATTAATCAGAAAAAGTTTCCAAACAGTGGCCTCAGCCTCATACTAGATCTCTTATTCAGTTCTTCAAACAACCAATATATTTTTTTTTTCTGGATTAAAGGCTGTGGAATTTTCTATATTATACTGTTACAATTTGAATACTTGAAGGCAATTGCTTCAATTTTAGTATTTTTTTTATGAACTTACAGCTCAAAAAACTGTTTCAATCAATCACTTCAGTTTTAATCAAGGCTGTTTCTTTTTATATTGATACAAATGTGACTTTTTCCCCATTATTTTGTTTTATTTGTTTGTTTATTTTTCCTTGCCTTCTCAGCTTTGTCTTGTTATTTTCATATCTCCCAGTTGTTTTCGTCTTTCTGCTCCAAAGTTTCTAAAATTTTAATATTAAAATTATCAAATGAAATTGGCTTACAAGCTGTTGTTTTAAAAAATTGACTTAAATAAATATTCAATACTAAAGCAATTTGTATGCAAAACCTTTCTATAGCAGTCGCCCATTCTAAGTAAAATTAGCCATTGAGAGGGATTGTCTACTCTGAAAAATTTTCATTTTTGGACGATAAAATACTTATTAACCCCTTAACAGTTTTATCCGAGCTCTAATATTTTTTACTCTTCCTCTACTTGTGCATCAAATTATATCATTTTTAAACTTATAAGCCAAAATAAACTGATTTCTGCTGTGATTGAAAAAAGTGAGTAGTTTAATTCTTATTAAAACTGGCCTTACTTTTGACTTTCTCATATTTGAAGTATACAAAGAGAAAATATCGTAATTTTCAAAAAAATTCAAACTTGAGATTTTTATGAATCTGCATGTTTCAGATGTCCCCAAGTCCGAGAAAACCATTTTTGGAATTGTGTCTGTGAACATGATGCTTGAAAATGTTTTGAGCTAGATGGATGAAATTTGGTATGTGTTCTTTGCACAAAATTTGTAGATTTCTCTCAAATTTTGTACAAAATCTGTCCACCGGAAGTCTGTCTGTCTGTGCTCATGGGAACATAATAACTCAAAAACTTACATAGCTAGATGGATAAATTTGGTTCTCAGTTTTATCATCAAAATTTTAGATCCATATCAAATTTTGGACCAAATACATCAAAGGGTCAACTCTCTATATATTCTCATGCTTGTAAAAACCATAACTCCAAAATGCTATGACTTAGATACATGAAATTTGGTATGTGGTCTTCTATATCTAATTATGGTCGAAAAAAAGGTGTTCAAAATTCATATTCGGTTTTCTTCATCATCCTATAACACATTAACATGTACCATATTGTTTGTTGGTGACCACTTGGCACATTTTACTCCAGTTTGTGTTGTTTCCCTTTTCCTGCTTGTATTGTTGCCGCAGTCTTGGATAGCAATATAAATCTGAGTACTTGTGATGTTCCCAGCCTTTTCAAAGTCTACAGTTTTTATGGTGGTGGTGGGGGGTATGGCACCTTTATTAGGGAGTATACGACAGGTGTAAATGATTTAAATCGGTGATTTTAAGTATAAGATTTTCAGTATAATAACGCAAAGGCCACATTTGCAGGGGTTGAAAGAATGGTTTCAACCTTTGATTGCGTACACAGTAAATTAAGAAATCAAATTAGAGGTAGAAAAGTCTGCCAAACTGGCATTTCTGTTCAAATCTTTAAATAAATAATAATATTGTTATTGCGTGTGGATTAACATTTCTGTAAAGCTTTATTTCTTATTTCTGACATTTTTGCTTTAAAATTTGTAAAGTAAGTCATTATTTGATCTGTCAATTCAATTCTGCTATGCTCCCGAAGTTATGCACTTGGGTAAAAATACTTTAGAATAATTATTTTATTTAATTATTTGCATGCCAAACAAAGAAATATTTTATTTACAGATTTATACTATCAACAATTAGGTATTTACCAGCTCTCTCTGTATAGAACAGTTAAACTAATTTTAAAAATCTGATTTAATTTTTTTTAAAAAATCTGATTTTAGTTGAAAAAGTCTGATTTAAATAAAAAAAAAAATCAGATTTAAATATTTAAAAAAATCATGATTTTTTTTACACCCTGGTATACGAGAAAAGTCTAGGTTAGAACACTCTTGCTCATTATGAATGAAATAAGAAGTTTAGCTGCTATCAGTATTTTGAGAATATATATATATTTGAAAATTTTTCCAGAAATATCTTAGAAAGTAATTTTTGTTATTGAGATTTCTATTGTGCACTCAGAAATAAACAGATAAAAAGATGACTTAAGTGTGTTTGCCTATCTCCAAATGCAACTGCTATCTTTCATTCAGAGCATAGTAAAATATTTCAAAACCAATTACAAACCATTTCTTAGTGTTAACATTTTAAAAGCTCTCATATAAAACTGAGGGTAATAACTTTAAATATTTTGCATTGTATTTAAATGAGTTGAAGAAGAAAACAGCAAATTACTTTTGAAACTCCAGGATCTGGTTTCTTAGCAACAAATCCTTTCAAAAAATACTGAATCATTAAACCAAGATAATAGAATAATTTAAAATAGATGAAATAAACAAAACTTCCTTGCTGATTTTTGTGACTCATGCAAAAGTTTGAATAGATTAAAAGGATATTTCACTTCAATAAAAGTGAAATATATCCTTTTTAGTTCAATTAGACATTTATTTTTCTGTATTAGTAAACTACTATATGCTTTTGTTATCTGTTGTCAAAAAGGAATGTTAAAAATAATTACCTTCCAATAAAACAAAATTTCTGCTGTATTATTGACACGAGTTCTGACTGTAATGATAAAACATAATTTTTTCATTTTAACCAAGTGAATGATTTTTTTTCATTTAGTTGATAACTATCCAAGTACCCAGCAGTGCCCAGTCTTTTCAGGTCAAAATCTTTTGCAAGTTCAGAAACTGAATTTTTATTTATAAATAACAAAATGTTTATTCATGTTATTTTATTGTGAAAATATTTTGCAAGAATCAATTTTTTTATGAAAAGACCCATAAATTAATGGTACACAAATTTCTTTAATTTATCTAATTTGATAGTATACATTATTACATATGTATCTTGCAGTTTTAGCCATTTTGTGGAGGGCATCTTATTATTTTAGGAACCCTGACCATAAAACTTGCATGCTAATTGATCCATTTGCATGATGTATTTCAATGACTGACCTCTACTCAACCCAGAGGAGTGGGATATACAGCCCATTTCTCAATACAGTATTCTTTTTTTGTTTTGTTGAACAATGTTGGAGTCATTTTTAAAATAACAATTTAACATTTAGCGCATCTAAATCAACTAATGAAACATGTTTCACCAAAATTGCTCCAGCTGTTCTAACTAAACATTTCCTCATATCTTATCAATAATTCTCATCCTAAAGGATTGATTAATAAAGATTTAACCCTTCCATATTTTTAGTTTAACATGTTGAAACCTCCGAGTTATGCTTCATTTCCCTTTTTTTCCATTTCAATATAATTTTTTTTTTCGTGTATTTAAGAGACATTGACCCAACACACTGAAGGCTTATTTACCCCCAATAATGCTTCCTGTCAATTAGAAAGAAATATGTGTACCAAAGTTTCAACAAAATTGTTCCAGCAGTATCAAGTTTCTTGTCAATCGTCCTGTGTCTTTGTTCCACCCTAATTGAGTTATTGAGTAAATATTTTTGTTATAAAGTTTTTTTTTTTTTTTGGCTTGTGAGAAACATCTGTTTAATGTTTCATCAAATTGCCCAAGCAGTATCAAATTTCATGCGAATCATCTATTTGTTGCATGTATTTAAATGACATTTTCCTACTCTAACCTTATAGATTAGATTAACATTTATTTAGCCCTATAGTATTTTTAGTTAGTTAATTAGAAGTATATGTACCAAAATTCATCAAGATCTCCATAGCCATATCCAACAGTATGTCAATTGGACCAAGGGTTTACATGTATTTTGAAGATTTTTCCCCGATCTACTCTGAGGAATTGGATTAGCATTTATCTTCCCTACAGTATTTTTAATTAGCCTGAGAGAAACATATGTATCCCGTGTCATCAAAATTTCCCTATATGTATCAAATTTCATGTCAATCGACCTATTTGTTAGATATATTTAAACAAATTTACCCTATCCCTACCTTCAGAGATTGGGTTAGCGTTTATTTACCCACAGAGCATTATTAATCAGCCACTGAGAAACATATGTACGAAATTTCACCAAAATTACCCTAGCCATATCAAAAGGCATGTCAACAGACCTAAGAGTTTACATCCATTCTGACGATTTTGCTCCACCCTTCTTTGAAGAATTTGATTAATGTTTATATACCAATATACTACTTTTAGTCAGCCTAACAGGAATATATGTACTCACTGTCTTCAAAATTGTCCCAGTTATATCAAGTTCTATGCCAATCGACCCATTTATTAAATATATTAAAATGACCTTGCCCACACTAACCTGACGGATTGAATTTTCGTTTATTTAATCTATAGTACTTTTAGTTGCCTAATTAGAAATATGTGTGCCAAATTCCATAAAAATTATCCAAGCCACTCAAATCAGCAAGCGTGTCAATCAGCCTATTTGTTATAGATGTATTTTGGAAATTTTGTTTCTCTCTACCCAAAGGGATTGGGTTAGGGCATATTTACGCCTACAGTACTTCAAGTCGGCTAATGAGGAATCTGTGTACCAAGTTTCATCAAAATCGTGAAGCATGTCAACTGGCCTATTTGTTACATGTATTTTGGGGATTTTGGCCCACCCTGCATGAGGGACTGTATTAAGGCTTATTTACCCGTACAGTGATTCAAGTCTGCTGATGATGAACCTGTGTACTGAATTTTATAAAAATAACCAAGTGTGTCAACCGGTCTATTTCTTATATGCATTGTGGGGATTTTGCCCTATCCTACCCTACTCTGAGAGATTGTGTTAGGGCTAATTTACCCTTCCCATACATCAAGTCGGCTAATGAGAAACCTCTGTACCGAATTTTATCAAAATCGGCAAGTATGTGAACCGATCTATTTGTTATAATGTCTTTTGGAGACTTTGCCCCACCCTACCCTGAGGAACTGTGTTAGGGCTAATTTATCCCTCCTATACTTCAAGTTAGTTAATAAGGAACCTGCGTACCAAGTGTCATCAAAATTGTTGCAGCCATTCGGAAGTGATGCTGGAACAAACATATATATACATGCATACATACATTGAGTTTTATATATATAGATATGTGAATAAATAAAATTGATTCAATTTTTCAGAATAAAAATCCTTGATGAAAATATTGATATTAAAGCCATGAAATTTGGTGAGGAAGAAATTGAGGAAGAAGAAGAAGCTCCTGTAGTTGCAGAAGTGATAGATGAAAGACCAGAAGAAGTTAAAATAAAAGAAGTGTATGAACCTTCAAAGTGGAAACGGTTGGACTCTTCAGCTAGTAAGTTCCTTCCCACTGCTGATTTCATTTTAAACCTTTTTATAACTCAATTTAAATTTTATGTCTTTTAATGTTTCAGTTATTTAAAGTTAGTGACTGGAACCATTTATGTTAATCTCGTGAAAAGAAACGAAGAAAATCATACAGTAGCTTCTGCTCTATATAATATTTTTTTTCCCACTTCTATGAGTTGCTCAGTGTTCTCATGCTGCCACTATTGCATAATTCTACTTATCTGTTGTTATTATCATTTTATTTAATGTCATCAGATTTCAAGAGTTGTTGTGTTAAATAGAAGGCATTAAAATTTAGAGTTCCACATGTAAAAACAAGCAAACGTTGTACTAATAAAACTCTGTGAATAAAGAACTGTAGCTTTCTCTGTAATTAGATTTTTTAACCCTTTTTAATTTGTTATAATGACTGCAGTAGGCCAATTTATAAAATCATTAAATGACATTAGTAAATGGTATTTCAACAATTTATATTCTTGAACTTCTTCAAATTAAATTTAATTGCTTATTATTTTATGAAAAATGTTTAATTGAAATGAATGTGCTAAAATAAATTATTATTTTTCATTGAAGATCTAATATATTTTGGAAAAGCAAACCATTTCATCGTAAATTATTTTTTTAGGACACCATAGAAATTATCCATGCTATTTTCTTCCAAAAAATTACTAATATAATAGCCCAGATCTGTCTCTCGGTAATGCTCTGACGTCACCAACGATAAAGCTCGCACTATAGCACTGCGAGACGTTAAACAGCATTATTTCATTGCTAGAGAACCTAAATTTCAGTAATTTTAAATTTAACAGAGTAATTGTCGTTTTAATTTCAAATTTAATAGCTCTAAAATAGTGAAATAAAATTTTCTATCGATTGATATAAAATTCATCTCGCTATGATCAATGGTTCTCGAGAAATTTTAACTTGTATTAATCATATATTTCAAATTAATTTCCGTTTTATAATAGAAAGTAGTAAGTCATGTCTGGACACCACAAAGCATCTGATTGTTTATTGCAATCGTGATGATATAATTTGATAATATTTTTTGGCAACATTTGACAAGCAGAGAAGTGCTTTGATTTGATTAGAATTTCGAAAAAGAATTCCTTAGAAATTTTAACTTTTGACTTGCGTTTGACAAGCTGAGAATTTCATGGTTATTGAATTATAATAAAATTGTTAAACAACGAAAAATACTTCACACGGAATGTTGTTTACCAAGAGGTTTTTCGAATGAAGAAATATGTAAATTAAAAAAAATTTACTGTCAAAAAACATATGTTTATTTTATTTGTTTTCAATCAATGTTAAACATTTCTCTCGCATATATATCCATTTAAACACTTCAAATTTTATGAGAAATCTCTCGAATGAAGAGGCAATTTGCAACCGTCATGGTATGACAGGTGATTTTCTAGTTTTTTAGTATTCTGCTGCTTTTTCATTCATTTTCTTTTTCGTTTATTAAAGTTAATTTTAATTTCAGATGAATATGGAGAATCTCATGCTGGTGACAATAAGCATACCTCCTCAGAATCAAAAAATCATAGGAGGCATGATTCTGATAGTGATTATTCACCTCCTCGAAAAAGCCAGAACCAATCTTCTCGAATGAGACATGACTCTGGTAGTGATATATCCCCTCCTCGTAAATCTTCTAAGGTTTCTAAAGGAAGAAAAGAACGCCATGATTCTGATAGTGATCACTCTCCTCCACGTAGAAATGCATCAGCCTCACAAGGGAAAAGAAGACATGATTCTGATAGTGATATTAGTCCTCCTAGGAGATCACAGAATAATGAAGAACATAAATACAAAAGAACTAAAGAAACTATGAGTGATAAGCATAAAAAACGTGATTCAGACAGTGATCTTTCTCCTGAGAGGGTTAGGTCATTACAAAGGAATATAAAACAAGAGAAGCATTCCGATAGTGATCTATCACCTCCAAGGGAAAGAGATTCTTCGAGGAGCGACAAAGGTTTGTTAGTTTGTTTTTTTTTTTTTTGTTTGTTTGTTTCTTCAATTTCATGCTGAATTATAACCTATAAAAGGGGTGATTGCAGCTTGATTTCAAAAACCTGTAAACGTATCTTGAAATAAAAATTGGAAATAATTTCAAGTTTTCAGAATATATATAGCTTTACTAATAATAAAGGAGAATGTGTGTGTTTTGGTGCTCTACAGGACAGACTGCTAGACTTAGAGCAACAAAATTTGGCACAAAACAATACCTTGGAGTGTGGGAATGTGCACCTTGGAGCCATTTTTTTAAAATTTTAATTAGAATTTTAATTAATTAAAAATTGAGCTACATTTTGGTGTTTTTCCTTAATAACTTTCGAACATATTACAGCAAAAAATTATTTTTATACCATCTGAAAATTTAAAAAATTATCCTTTCAATTATATCAATTAAGTTTTTGTATGATTTTTTCTCAAATTTTAATAAATTTTTAAAAATAATGTTTTGGCATAATTTACAACAACACTTTTTATTATTGCAATGCAATTCAAACTGTTTGCATTGCTTAAACAAATATTTATTTGCATGTTTCTCTTCCATGGGTTGAAGCTGAGGTAATATCTTAATGTTTAATGTTATGTTTTAATTCTTTTTATCAATATGTTTTAATCCATCTAACATATTGCTGGACGTAAAATGTAGTGTGTCATTTTAATGTTGAAATCGAATGCATATTTTCAAAGAGTAATAAGAAAGTGAAGATGTCGCTGAAAACTTTCAATTATATGTTACATGACACTATCAGTTATTTGACTCCATTAGGGATGTTTGTGTAAACAATGAACAGAACAAATGCAAGGCCACTAAAAGAACATGGATTAAATATCTAGCACAATCTGAAATTTAAAATTATGTTGTTAAGAGAACTAGGAATATAAAATGATGCAATATTCAATTGAAATCATATTCCCGGCGAACAAGCTGGTCGCCGAAGGTGGCTAGTGTATATATATATATATATATTTGCAAACAATTCCATTAGTGAAACAAAAAAAGTATTTTTAAAAAATTATTACAAGTCAATTTGTTTTGCACTTCATCATTTCACAAAGATATTTACCTTTTTTGTTTCTCAATATTTAGACAAATAATTGCAAAGTTTAGCATGCTATTTGTTTTGGGGGGGGGGACGGTATAAGTTCAGGGAATTTCTGTTTTTCTTTGTTAACAATTGAAAGTTCAGAACAATCAGCCAGACATTTTAATTTAGACAATGACTGTACTTTAAACCCTTGAAGTATTAGATTAGAACTTGAAATATACATGTTAACAGATATTGGAGATCTCAAAGTACTAACTGGAAAATAATTATGAGAAACTACTGGCACGAATAAATTCTTTCATAGAGAGTAAGAGTAAGTGTTGTCTGTTTAATAAATTATCTTCGAAATCTTTACTAATAGTGGCTTGGAAGGGACTTTCTATCTTCGAAACTTCACATGTATTTTTGTTTACTGAGAATAAATAGATGAGAGTATCATATAATTAATGTCAAAGAAGTTTAACTTCTCACTTGAAATGTTATATAATCTAAAACTTCTAAACTTATATTATTTATGAATGATAGATTTGTTTTAAAACAAGCATTTTCTTCCTTAAAGGAAGAAAACGAATTTTCATTTTATTAATTTGGAAATTCTAGATTTGAGAAAGCAAAAAAAATGTGGAATTCAGGCTGTACTGAAGTCATAATCAACCCTGTATTAAATAAGATAATGAACTGCTAGGCATTTTTATTTTCTAATTTAATATCATACATTTTCAAAGTAAAATCGAACAATTTTGAGACTTTTATGTTTTTATGAATGCTGATTTTTAGCATTCTTACAAGTGTGTTTTAGTGTTGGCATTTTAGTCCCACTCGATTACAATATGTTACTATGATCTTTGAATTTCATTTTGTCTATTGTATGTTTAAAAAAATAAGATTGACTATATTGCATAAAATTAGCAATGTATTTGCAAAGCTTGAGAAAAGTGCAGTGATAAGCATCTTTTAACCCTCTGATTCCTAAGGCCATTGAAATAAAGGTGCCTCAAAATATGGGAACGTCCGAGCTTCTCTATCAAAGATAAGGGAAATATACTTTCCCTTTCAAAAACCTTAATGACAGCTGGCATTGTCTGAATTGTAAGAAAGTTCCCCTCTTTCCCAAACACCTCTGGGCGAGCCACTCTAATGAAGAAAGCACGCTCCACAGGAGTGAAATCAATCATACCTAATGAAAGGGGTACAAATTTCAGATTGACATTCAGACGCTTCGGATGGCTATCGTCTTTTGCTTGAAAGGATGTAAGGGACGGTCCTGTATCAATAGAGTTAAAACAGTTCAATATTAAATAATTTTGTGATGTTCATCATAAGTAAGAAAGGAAATTTAGAATGTAATTTCTCCTGTTAATTGTTTCTAATTTTTTTTTTATAACTAACATTGTTAAATAAAATAAATATTAAGTAATGGGTTATTTACTGCTATATTGTCCAGATATAATTTCCACATGCTCCTACATTTTCTGAAACAGATTATTATACTGGTTGTACCATCAAGACCACACAAACTATGCAGAAGGTGAATCTGTGTTTGAGTACAGAAAATTTAGCCACTACAGCACATAGTGTTTGAGAGAAAAGTATGATGCCACTTTTATTGAACAAAAAATTAGCTTTGCTAGAGATACCAATAGCAGCACTTGCTTAAGACACTGTGCTTACAAAAACATAACCACCCTACATATTGAATTATGCAATGACTAACTGCATGTATTTGAAATGCACTGTTTCCACAAAAGTGAAGACATCAATACAGATGAGCTTGTAAATCTCTTTCTGTAGCAACATGGGTTCACTATTAATTTTTGCATAAGTCCCCAAAAGAAAAAATATATATTAGAGTCATATATAGTGAATGTTGTGGGCTTGTAACTAGACCATTCTGCATCTTCATTTAGTTCCATTAAAGCTTAATTTCGGTTCTGTGGGAGTGATATTATACTTTTTCTTTTGCATTTTTCTCAAAAACTATGCATTATTTAGATATGTGGAATTTTTGTATGTGTGTGAGTTTTAATGTATTCTGAGTGAGGAAGTTTTAATCTATTCTGGGTGAGGATTTCCATTCTACTCAGTTTATGAGATTTTGAAGGGATACTGATACAAAAAAAATGAATTCTTGATATACTCTGCATAATCCTAACTGTTAGGGGTTTTTTTCAGACAGCATACTTCTATAACACTCAAACTATACTACGTAAGGTTGTCATGTGACAATATATCCGACTCAAAAATAGTGTTCTAAGTTTCATATTATAGATTAAAATATTAAATTGAGAATATTTTTTATTGCGCCCTGAAAGTAGATCCTTAACTATTTGCAAAACTGGTCAGTATTTTAAGGTACAGTTTTACTGTTGGACAAAATAATGAGTTGCGTTTACTGTTTTTCATTTTTCTTCGGAAAAAGAATATTCTACTGGACACTTCTGTCAAATACTCCAATCGAATTTGACATCTAAGTTCAAAATTACAGCATCAGAAGGCAGTACCCTGGATTTGCTGTTAATAATTTACTTTAAATGTGTAGAAGAGATCTCTAATTAGATAACAGGAAATGCCTCTTTTTTAACACAAATATTTTTAACTAAGACATGTCTTTTTTGTATAAATATATATATTATAAAATTTCAAGATATATGTACCTGCTGCAGGTGCAAGAAGCCGTCCTACAGAAACATTGTCTGGATTGAAGGCTGGATTACAAAATGCTGCCACTCTTAGAAAAGAAACACAAGATTTACGAGAAAGAGAGAAGAAACAGATCAATCAAGTGAGAAAAATCGTATTTTTGACGTTATTCATGTAGTTGTCTTTTCTAAAACTGTATAGATTATTATTGGTTTTAGTTCAGATTAATTTCTCTTTGTTAAATGATTTATACCTCTGTCACACTGTTTTTAATATTTTTTGGTTATAAAATATGGTAAAGTATATGTATATATAATTTTTTAACTTACTTTAATTATTTTAACGATACTTCATTTTAAATTACTTCTACTTTCCATCATAATAAGCACACTTCTACTTTCACTTCAAGACACCCTTTTTTCCCATATACAACCTCTCTGCGCATTGTTAACTGCCCTTTTTTGCTCTGTTTTTAACTGTCGTAACGAGACATGGCCTGTGTTGTTCATCAGTCTGATCATGGTTTGATGTTTCAATATCAATTAAAATGCTTAATTAACCAGAACACCTTTGCAATGCCTCAATAAAGAAAATCTTATGTTAATCGTCCCTGGACTATTTTTGAAAATACCTCTACAAACACCCAAATAATTGAAGATGTTACATATATATTTAAAATAATTGCCAAAACCAGAGGACCAGTATTCCAGCCCCGACCACTAAACCAGTTTTGATAATTTTTATTTCATATGAAAGCTTATGACCTCTAGATATATTGTCAATGGTCGCCTGATCCCCACCGCCCTCCATTTTCAAGGGAAGTTGAAAAATACTTCTCTACTGCACATTTTCTATGAGGAAAAACCTTCAGACGGTCCACCAGCCCCAACAATTGGACCGATTTTGACAATTTTTATTTGATATGAAAGATTATGACCCCTAGATATGCCATCAATGGTCACCTGCCATCCACCACCCTCTATTTTCAAGATATATCACAAACTAAAACTTTGGCAGAGTCCCTCAGCATCAACAACAGCCAATTCGCCAATTTATTTCACCAAGTTGCAAACATAGCTACAGGCTATTAATATTATGGATGAACAAATAAACCTGTCATGGAAAATAATCTCCATAGATCAAGATTTTAGAAGCAGTTTTAAGATTTACAGTTTATGTTAAAGGTCAGGTCTGCGATATCAGCCCCATGAACAATATTTGGAAAGGGAGTATGAAGAAACCTGTGCACTCCAGTAAAACCAAACATAGGAAAAGAGGGCAGAGATTGTTGGTACCAACTTATGTTGACTAAGGTGGTATATCCCCATATAATACAGTGCAATAGATAAAGATTTCAAAATTTAGCATTTTAAAGGGACTTGCATTACTAGCCAAATCAGGAAATTCTATTGTGATACTCGTAATAATGAGAAGGAACTAGAATTGAACAATACAACATTGAACAGAAGGGCGGGAAAAAGTTTCTCACATATACTCATTTTTTTAATATAATGCTCTCTTTTTTATTCTATATGTTTATAAATTGTGATAAATTTCAGTTGGATGAAGAATTGTCTGGACGGAATGCAGAAACCATTGTTAGAGATAGGAAATCTGGAAGAAAACGGGATTTTGACGGGGAATATCTAGAAAAATTAGAAAAAGAAAAAAAGCAAGCAGAATTACAACAGAAATATGCACAGTGGGGCAAGGGGTGAGTACTGAACATGGCTTTTAAGGATTTTTATTTCCATTGCTTTGATTATTTTGTGATAAGAGATTTTAAAATCCTGGTGGCATGTTCTGGAATACTTTATACATACCATGCATAATTCATTTTTATTTTTCTTAATTGTTAAATGAATGTCATGTCATAATTAGGGTCATTTCTATCAAGCAGTAGAAAGTTTTAAAATACCAACTGAAAGTACAATATCATGCAGTCTTTTGGATTTCCTAAAAATTTATACAAACTTGAAACATTGCATTAACAATTAGTAAAATACATCAAAGTTTCATAACTAGACTGAATTAGTTTGAGTTTTGAAGTAATTGAATGCCAGTCTAAAATGGAATTTAGGTGAAAATATGGTTAAAAGTGCAGAGAAAGCACTGAATTGCCCACACTCACTGGATGTCGCTCCTTATTGTTAACTGCCAATAAATTAATTGAGGAAGGATAAAATGTATTTTACCTAAATTTTATTAATTTTTTCAAGCAGAAACAGTTAATCTGACAGAATATTATTGCAAAATATTTCATAATTTTCTTTCATACATCCAAACAAAATAATTAATCTTTTTTTTTTTAATTAAAGCTTTCATTGCTGCTGAATTTTCTCTCTCTTTATCTCTCTTTTTTTTTTTTTTTTTGCTTCATTTGAATAGAAGAGAAGCAAAGTGGCTATCATTGGCTTGAAATGCTATATAATTAAAAAATAAATAAGCTGATCTATGATGATCTAATGCCTTAAAATATTCATCAGAATCAGATAATAATAACTGCATTTTTCCCCCTTTTTTAAAGGGTTTTTTCCCCCTCCATTCTCTTTAGATTTGCCCTTAAATTAAGAAATTTTATCTGAAAAATAATTGTATGAGATTTCAGAAAAATGGTTATAAGTAATTTATTTCCTGTGATATTCTTTTGTGTTATTTATCAAAAGAAAGAAGGGGAAAGGAAATGTTAAAAATATTGATTATGAGCGACCATGTGTTTTGATTCTTTGTAAGAAAAATGACTCTGCAAATGTTTTCATAGATGCAGTTTGCTTTCCAATATTATTGTATATTTTCTTCTTTAGTAATCCATGGAGAAAATGTCTATAATATAGGATATTACCAATAAGCATAATTTAATTGCCATGTAAATAAGAATTGTCAGAGCTAGATTATTATGATGATAGATGAAGCCAAGATTCCTGCTCATGATACGTCATGAGCAGAGCCATCTTTTTCCCCACAAAATCAGCGAGCATGCTCAGAGAGATGCAGGCAAACCGGCAACTCTCTCGCATAATCCCTCTAATACTAAAATGTAGGCTATTCTGTTTCGGCGCAGTTGAGTCACCCGATCATCATGTCACGGTAACTATATCCCATTAACTTTTCCTTCTGGCTATCACTAATACAGTAATTTCTTTTAACCCATTAACTTCTATCCCAATGGTAATTTAGCTCGTGTAAATATGATTTCATGTCAATCATTAAACTCTTTGTTATCTTTCTTTTGTACATATTCCCCCCCTGTAAAATTCTCCCTATAGTTCTTAAATAAATGATTCATATTTAAATTGAAGTCTCCTCTTTTATTTCATGTAATATTTGGCTTTAAATTTAATGTGACTGAAACCCTAATAAATCTTCTAGATTTAATTCCGATCCACTTACCCCTTAAAGGTAACTCCTCCAAGGGCATTCTGTTTAATCGAACGGAATCCCATGATAATATTAAAATTACGTTAAAAATGTGTACTTGCCTTGCACACCATTTAAAATTGCATAATAAAACCTTTTTTATGTATTTAATATTAATTGATTTAAAATAAAGTGATCTTATTCGATTGATTTTTAAAGTGTATTTTATTAACAGAATTGAACAGAGTGAAACCCAAGAGCAGAAATTATCTGAAGATCTATATGAGAGCATGAAGCCTCTTGCCAGGTACCATGGTGATGAAGATTTAGAAGAACAACTTAAGGCTCAGATTCATGATGATGATCCTATGGCTGAATATATTAAGAAGAAAAAGAAAAAAGAAATCAGCTCTGGTAAGCGACAAAATATGAAATTATATGTAAGATCTCTGGTTATCACAAAGTAAATATTATCTAGTATTAGACTGATACAACTATGCTCTTAATTTCCCACACCTATCTCATTACTGCATTGTGTACATTTCCATAACACAAGTATTATTGGAAGAAACTAAAGACTTTTTTATGGATATATGTATTTTGTAAGGAAAGCTAAAGATATGAATTTATTATATTTCATGTATGGTGTGAATAACTGTAAATAAACAGGCCTTTTGAAATAAGAAAGATACAATTAGATGTAAACTAATATTAGTCAGTTGTTGCTAATTGAGTGCAACTTTTTATATATGATTATTAGATGCCTTTTATAATGCTGCAGATAAATATGTCTTAATTATGTAGAAATAAAAGTGAAATACATGAGTTACCAGAAATTTTCAGTATTAGCTCTGTATAGTGCTGATAAATGACAACACAAGATCATATTTACAGCAGTAGTGATGTGCAGTCTTTTTAAGACATGTGCCATATGGCATCATTATGGGAAATTTGAAAATTTTTTACAGTGATACTTTTGTGCTCATTGTAGTTGTCTGCAATTACATCATGAACAGAAAAAAAAAGACACCCAGTTTTGAATGCATATTCAAACTCACTGTATTAAATTACTCAAAGGTATATTCAGACCTGCCAACTCTCTCACTTTTGGTGGTAGTCCAAGCTTTTTAACAATTTCTCCCGCCTCCTGATTCTCACCGCTTTTATGTATTTTCAAGGAATCGCAGCAAATAAATAGTAATAATAAAAAAGGCAGTAAAAGAGCAACTAAAGAAAAATCCAGCACTTGCTGTGACCACAGTCTCCTCGAATTTCGAATGTGTGACATCATTCCACTACGGATTCTTCATTAGCTCTTTTCTGCTGTATCATGTCTAAGCTTGTTGACTAGTGATTATTGCCATGGGTTTTCACCGCATGCGCTGCTTTGACTGTTTAGCGCGCTAGGGAGAATTTGTTTATCTCTTCTGCCTATCTTGTCGTGTTAGGGGTATCGCCGAAATATCTATCCTATTAAAATTCGAAGGTAAACAAACGTATGTATGTATGTCCAGCTATCTTCTCACGAACCGCTGAACGGAGA
>BGPR01001852.1:0-52415 GCA_013235015.1 Araneus ventricosus | reverse complement strand
CCCATTATTCAAGATTGCCCGTGCAACGCCGGGCCATGCAGCTAGTATATATATATTGTGCGTGCATTTCTTTTTTCCATCAGTCCAGATCTGATGTCATCGAAAGAATCTAAAAAGAAATACCAGACTGTATTTACCAAGGCCTATTCTTAGGAATATTCATTTATTATCGCTTTGAAAGAAGATAAATCATATGCATTTTGTACCATTTGCACGTTAGAGTTTTCAATTGCTTCTGGCGAAATCTGCAACAACTTCTTTAAAGGAGTAAAAGTACATTATCATGTAATTGTAAATAGAACCTATTTCTAAGTAGAACTCAACTGTAAATATGAAAAAAACTATAATCAAGAAATATATATATGAAGAAATGTAAATCCATAAATTAAAACTCTGAAGTACAAAAAAATATATAGGTAAGTCAATAATTTATATTGGTCTAGATATTAAATATATATGGAAGAGTGGGGACTAAAAAAATGTCTTTTAAAAAACTGATCAGATTATTTTTTCAGATTCATTTTATTTTCTTTGTAAAAAATAAAATTTTGAGAAAAATATAGCCAAAATAAAAGATGGTCTCATTACGCCCCCTCCACCTTATTTGTACATGAGTTAAATAAAGTAAATGTTGGCCCTGCTGCGCATTTGTGATCGTGTATGTATAATTGCAAATGTCTCCTTCTTTTTCAAATCTGGAGGTTGGCAGGTCTGTATATATATTTTATCATTTTAGACAGGCAGTTAATGAATTATGTGCATTAGAAATTTCGAAATTCTCAATTTTAAATAAAGGCTTCTTTTTTTCTTGATATATCTCCCAATATGATAATCAATAATAATAATTCTTGATTTGCATTAAATTGTTGCATAATATAAATCTCAAAAGGGCACAGTTTTGCAAAATTAAAATTAATTTTTTTTAATTATTAAGTTTATGCCTGAAAAATTTATGAAAGTAGCACCTGAAAATTTTGATTCTGATTGTTTAAGCAATGACTGAAACACTGCTGTGAAAGGTTTCTACCTTTACCATTAAGTAATCTCTTTGAAATACTGCAATATCCCAAAGCATTCAGAATACCATTATTCTTGTTCTGTTTGGGAATTGTATCAGCAAATAATTTGAATAAAAAGGAAGGAAATAAAGTATGTTTTTAGATGTTATTTTAAATTAATAAATGGGTACAATACAGTTCCAATACAAAATCTGAAACGGCAAATAATCTATTCAACAAACTATTTTGATTTGCTAGCATTCAAAAGGATTACTTTCATCAAAGCATAAAAGGGAAAATGCAAACTTATTACTGTTACAGAAAAATTTTTTTAAACCCTTGATTTATTGAATAATCCAATGAAGCAAAATTTAAATTTCAAAACTTAGTTAAACAAAGTAATAATGGCATTAGATTTTGATAAAGTGTTATCTTTAAGATAATGTTTGAATTCTTTTTTATTATTATTATTATTATTTTTCTCAAGTTATCACATTCAAATACACACAAATATACTGACCAACAAATGGTCAACCCTTTGATACAGACCTACCCCATATAACAATTTTATTTTGCAACAAAGTTGCAGCAGTCTTGCTATGCAAATCTGCAAACTTGCAGCAAGTTCAGCACGACATGACCGCAAGTTCGTAGCAAGACTGCAGCAAGTTAACTCAAGCTTTGAAGTCGCCATGTGACAAACTTGCAGTGAACTTGTCATGTCAAGTTCATTGCAAGCCAGTAGAAAATAATATATTGCCGTGTCAAAATTTACTGCATATTCAGGGGTATTGAGCAAACAGGGGTATTTTCCTCCCCTTCTTCAAAGCTGTTCCTACAGAGGGGTCTCTCCCTTTCCCCCTCTTTTATTATCATGGAACAGGACAGTGGGGCTGCCTTCCCCTTTTTTTCCTCCCCCTTCTTCTGACCTCATACGAGGAGTGTTCTGAGTTATTTTTAATGGAACTTACTTTTACGATCCAAGGATGTGTAGAAGAGAGTGCAATTCGAACCTGCAATCATAGGATCCGTAGGCGCATTTGCAGTCCACTATACCAGTTCGGACCAGAGTCTAGAGAAGAAGAATAGACTTTTCACTTTGTCATGAGTCATAAATATGCCATATCAGTTTCTTGGCACACCTGCTCTCCCGGGGGCGGCCCGATCGATTATATGTTACTTTGCAAGAGTGTCGCTGCAGATTTGTTGCATCAAGTTTGTCATGACAAGATAATATCTAGAAAAATCACACTTGCTGCAAATGTGCATGCTATCTGGGATAATTCTAATGATGAAATTACATACTAATTTTCCTCCATCTTGCTTTTTGTGTTCACATAAACATGGACGGATGAACAAACCGACGTCCTGCTGACAGATTTTATTCAAAGTTTTATAGAAATCTGCTATTTTGGTGTAAAGGCCACGTATGAAATTTCATGCTCCTAGTTTCGTGTGTTTTTGAGTTATTGTGTTTGCAGACAGACAGACATGATTCCAAGAATGTTTTTTCAATGGAGATTCATCAAAATCTTGAGGTTGACTTTGTTGACGATTACAATGCTTTCCCTTTGTATACTTTGTATGCGAGAAAGTAAAAATCATTACATCTGTTTTAATAACTGTCAAAACTATTCCAAAGAGTAATTCTGACAACATTTTTTAAATTTAATATCAGTTCATTTAAGTCCTTCTGGATATTCATTTAATTTTTATCATCTGTAATAAACAACATAATGAAGAGTCAATATTGACCTTTGTCAGTCCAGTTTTGCAAATAAAAAGGGAACTTTAAATTAGTATATGCAAGATTTGTTTAGGGGTGCAAAGATAAATATAAAGAGATTTTGTGAGCATTTTAGTGAGGTTACAAAACTATTTAAATTACTAGCAATTTTTTTTTTTTTGTATTATTAATTTTCTGTAATTAAAAACTCTATTGAGAGGAGAATGTTGCAAGTTGTCATACTGGATTCCATCCTCCAAGAACTACTAAAAATGTTCATAAAGTGGTGATTGTGACTAAATTGAATACTTCTGTCAGTGGCAAACAAATTTTATTGCATTGTAGTATTTGAGTATCCTAGGATTGCAGCATATAATTCCAATGGAGAAATGAAAAAACTACATTGTTGAAATGTTTTACTTATGGGCAACTTTGGAGATCTACATCTGCAGCATGAAGCTTGATTAGCAGAGATCAAAATTTCATGTGTGCCTATGCAGTTTAAAGAAAGCTATGTGATAATACCTGAAGCGTGGTTTTTTTTTGTGTGTGTGTGCAAAAGTGGTAATTATATTTCCCATTTAACTGAAAAATATTAGTTAAATTTTGTAAGACTTTCATATTATAAATATTTTTTAATTACAGATTTTTCTTAATTTTCTTTCTATAAATAAAGGTGAAAATAAAAGTATGTCATTTCAGTCTTATATTTAGAACTTATTTCAATTCACTTCTTTCATTACACATATTTTTAAGACCAACTGAAAGGGTCAAATACAAAATTATCAAAACAACTGATTAAAAGTATAAGTCAGCATTTATAAAAGCATATTTTCTACTCAAATACATTGAAACAACCCTTAAATCTTTTTTTTTTTTTTCTGGAATGTCTCTAGTTATTTTAAGGTGTCTAAAATTTCATTTCTGGAGATTTCTCTGTATGTAAAATCATTTAAAGAGAGAAAAAAATTGAGAGTTGCAATTGGAAAGCTTGAAAATGATATAAAAATAAATAAGAGGATGGACACACAATTAAATTGTTTGAATGATTTTGCTGTATTTTAATGATTAATAGATTATTAGTAATCAGAAGTGTCCATATATATTTTTTTAAGGACAGTACCAAAAAAATAAGAAGGTACAGTAGAACTTGGCCACAATAAAAATAGGATGTTTCCAAAAATTCAAACAAAAAAATGGATCTAAAAATGAACACAGCAAAAGAAAATGACAATTTTTAAACTGAAAATGGCAGTAATAGTTTGTTTTTATTAATTGATAAAATCAGTTTTATAATAAATAATACATAATTAATAATAAGTTAATCATTAAACAATTTATTAAAAATTAGTTTTTATAAATAAAGTGATAATAGTTTTTAAAAAATCTAATTTTAATTATAAAATAGTAAATAACTATTTTAATAAACAAACAGTGTTCATCATTTTGAATATTCAGTACAATTCACCAGTTCACATCTAACATGTTCAAAATTTTTTACAAAAAGTGAAAAGATTTGTATTGCTTTTTTTTTATTTATTTATTTTTATTGAATACGTTCTACTGCAATAAAGTCTGCCCCTGTTGCCTTAAAAAATTAACCACTCATAATCATTGAAAGCACAGGGTATGGACTCATTTAATTAACAAAAACAATTCAGAAATAAAACCAATATTTTATAATTTTTAGTGCCTTGGCTAGTTTGACTTAGAATTAATTAAATTCAATTTATAGACAATATTTTAACATTATGCTTTCAAGGAACCACAGAAAAAATTCTGAATCACCGATGAATTTGAAATGAAAGCATTCATATTAGCCAAGCGCCCTTTAAATAATTACAATAAATAATCATAAAATAGTTTACATTTTAATGAAGCCATGAAAATAATGAAAAATGAAGATAATTTTTAGGTACAAAAGGAGACAGATATGTTGTGAATAATTGCATAAGAATGTTGTATTTGTAAAATATAGGGTGTCTAAGAATTGTGGGACGCGTTTCAAAAATTAATAAAATGCCCTAATAATGTTACAACTAATTCCTTTTTTTAAAAATGAGAGCATCTTTCAAAAAGGTTTTTTTCAGATAGGAAAGGTGCTATTACAGTGGTCTAAGTGCCCATAAATTATTGAAAATCTCCCATTTTTTAGAGCCATTATCTGCGAAAATATTAAAGTTAAAAGAAAAATAAAAGCATGTATTTGTACGGAATTTTACAATCTTTAATTTGTTAATTCACATGTAGTGTGAAAACTGAATATTTTTTGAGATAATCAAGAAAAACTAAAAAAGGAAACCAGAAAATGCGCATTGGCTTCTGCCAATCAGTAGCCATTGCATGCAGAATCCTCTCGCTGTAGCAAATTTAAAATGCCGTAACGCTGCTTTACCTATCTGAAAAAAACTTTATTTGCTCTCTCATTTAAAAAAAAAAAGTGGAGTTGTAACATTAAAAGGGTTTTTTTTATTTATTAATTTTTGAAATATGTCCCCCAATTCTCAAACACCCTGTATGATGCACCTAATATGAAGTAATTTATGTGATAATTTTTTAAGTAGCATATGTTCATTTTAATATTTTTTTTAGCATTTCCTGAATACAAAGGTCCTCCGCCACCTCCAAATCGCTTTGGAATAAAACCCGGCTACAGATGGGATGGAGTGGATCGTTCCAATGGTTTTGAGAAGAAATATTTTGAAAAACTCAGTAATTCTAAAGCTGTGCAAGAGGAAGCATATTTATGGAGTGTACAAGATATGTAATTACTTGCTCAGAAACATACCTGTACATAATGTAAATAATAAAATTATTTTTATATTACTAATATTTGATTTCGGAATGAATAAAAAGGCTTGAATTTATTGTTTCTTACTATAAATCTATATATTTTAACAAGTACAATGCCAAAGTTTCATATGAAATATTTGCATTTGAAGATAATGATATTTTTAGTTTGTCT
This sequence comes from Araneus ventricosus, assembly GCA_013235015.1. Lineage (NCBI taxonomy): Eukaryota > Metazoa > Arthropoda > Arachnida > Araneae > Araneidae > Araneus > Araneus ventricosus. Next base: position 46,726 of record BGPR01001852.1, on the reverse strand, counting down.
TATAAAAATCAAGTGGTTGCAGATAACTTTCTAAGACAATTTATGGAGAAGGGAATGAAAGCACTAATCTCATTTTATTAAGAAATATGTGTACAATTGCTTATAATTTCAATGACTATTAAATTATCATTATCATAATTTAATATATTAAAATATTTCTATAAAAGCATTTATAGACTAAAAATTATGATGTTTACTGATGTCGAATTGAGTTTACATTTTTACAATATTGTGACTCATTTTAACAGTTTTCTGGAAAGAAATCAGCTAGAGTATAGTTACCAGAGAATGCATTACACCATAATTTATATAATTATCGAGGCATATTTTTTGGCCAAAAATACTTTGTTTTCTTATCGAGATTTGAATTTTTGTTCTTTTTACTGCAAATTCTTATTTATGTAAGAATTATATTATTGATAATCCATTCTTTTATTGATTGGTGATTGAAATCTTGAGGAATTTCATTATTTTGCGAGTAAGATATACTTTGCAGTTATATTTTGCTACAAGAAGCTGAGAATATTACATAAAGAATTTGCATAACCATTGTTATCATTCATTTGTCCCATTCATATACCATACTACCTATACTATAATAGAATTTTATGAAACTGCCAAATTGTTACATTCAGATTGAGTAAAATAGAGTCAGTTCATGGTCACTTGGTATGTGCCATTTAAATTTTGGAGTGCATCTTGCTGGTTGTTAAAGGACATGATGCAGTCTACAGCATAAGACAATGTGCAGTTAGATTCTATGCACAGTTATATTGGTCTTGTGACTGTGCCGTGGCATAGCTAGAGTAAGTGTCATCCAGGTCATAATGATTATTTTTGCCCTCCCCCCATCATCATCAGAGGCTTATGTTATATAAACAGCTCTTGGACCATTATATTTTTTTGCACCCCGATTTTCGTCAGCATGGCCAGTAGTGTAGTGAGGGTAAGTGGCACCAGGGATATGTTACAATTTTTTCATCTCCCAGTTGTCATCAGTGTCTTAGCAAGTGTACATGGTACCCAGGATATGGTATTATTTTTTGGCCTCCTGATCAGATTTTGCTTTAAAATATTTTGCTTAATCGCATAGTGACTCAAATGCAGTAATATTTCGACTCCATGACACCCCCTAAGTTGGCACCCACAATATATGCCCCATCCCCCTCACTATGCGACTGTGATTTCATATCATCCGATTCCATTATTATCATATAAAAAAGGCACATAGAAGCTTGTCTCTTGCCGTCACTTATGTGTAATGTTGACTAATACTTTGCAAACAGTTCAACAGTTTTGTTATCTCTAAGTGACTAGAATTCTCGATATTTCATTGGCTTTTAAATTATCAAATAAATCTGTATTTTTCATTCATTTAACTTGTAATTAATAATTTTTATTGAAATTAAAGTGTGATTATTTAAAAATGTCAAAAAAATTTTCCAATTTGATCGAACCTCGATTATATGATGAATTAAAAATGTTATAAAACTTTGCATTTGTTAAAATAACAGCATAAATAATACCTTTTTTATTTAGTTAAGAACAAAGCATTTTTAATTTAAGACTTGTCTACTGATCTTAAGCTTTGCTCACTTTAATGAAGTTATATGTTTCTATCCATAATATATCATGTCAATATATACTGTACACTGGTTTTCAAAATTAAGATGACAAACATGAAACATATATCTTGATTCATAATTGATGAAATTATATGCACACATACCCAGTATTATGAAATAGTTTACAGTGATGATTTAGAGCCAGCAGTAACATTTTTTGATATATAAAAATGACTGAAACATTTGCCTGACATTTCTAGGATCGTCTGGGTGATATAGAGTGTGACAACCCCCTCACAGTTTTACAGTCTTGATAACAAGCCATAGGGCTTAAAACGATGTTGTTAATCATAGCTTGTGGCAACAAATTCCATTTTTCTAATAGCAGGCATGTCAAATTCAAAAGCTAATTGTGCCCGTAAATACTAGATTTAAATTTATGTGGTCTGTGGGGAAAGAAATTTTTTTTGACTAAAATGGAAATTTATTTTGAAGAGCATGTACAGCTCATTTTTCTTCCTGACACCTGAGGTGTCTTCTCTACTAAAAGTTTTTTTTTATTTCGGAGGAAATCTTGTTGGGAGTACTAATTGCTTTCATAAGTGATCTGGAATTACTCATTGATTCTGGATCTTAATAAAATAAATTAATAAATCCACTTTAGATTTAATAATTACTCCTCGGGTCGAAATCTCTTTCCTTTGATATTTTTCATACAGAAAATAACTGTTCCTTAGGATTTATGCAAAAAATGTCATCTTTGGTTAAAACTGTGAAACAAATTTAAGCAAAGAGGAATCCAGCTCTATTGTTATATTGCACAGGAAAAAAAGTGAATAAATATTTTCAATTACATGGTGCATTTAACTGAACTCATTTAAATAATATGAAAAGTTTTGCTCCCTTACTCAAAATTCGGAAGTTCCATCTATGCCAAAGCATATTGGACAATACGAGTGCATTCTCTAATTGTTTCGATAAAGGATGTTCTTTTGACTGATCAAATATTAAGCATCTAAACATTGTACTTCCATCAAGAGGATTAAATTTAATATTATCATTTTATTCAAACATTACGAATTTGGTTATTGGCATAAGGGGCCCCCCTTTCTATGAATGTCTTGGGGCCCCCTTTTACCCCTCCTCAACTTCCAGAACCAGATATTTTTCTACAGATTTTAATTTAATCTAATTAGCAATTTTTGACCAACTGAAATAGCAAAACATTTAATTGCAGATTACTTTCATGAGAGTTGCTTTTCATTATGTCGAGAATAAAAAAAATGCCAAATTAAAATTCAATAATAATTTTATAAAAAAAATGACAAAACTTTTTTAACACAATCTAATACTGTTTAATTACAGGATCGGAGATTTTTTAAATTATAAAGTAGCATACTTCTTAGAAATATAAAACAGCATATGAAACTATCGAAAGGTAATTCATTAGGAATGTTGTGAGAATATTCCAAAATTTAAGTGATACTTGATTTTAATTTGATTAGGTTCGAGTGCACAGCCTTTGCAAGTTAAATGGAAGCACAGAATTAAATTACTCTGAAAATGCCGCAAAACAAATTTTAAAAAACTCGAGGCCCTAGGCAGTTGCCTACTTTGCCTATTTAATAATCTGGCCCTGTATTGAATATGGGAATACAGAATGAGTCCACTTTTTAGCAGCTTGTTAAACCCATCGAAATTCTACCCTCTATAGATAAACGAACCGCAACATGCCATGTCATGTAAAAAGTCACCAGGATTTAAAAAAATTCCCCAGAAAAAGGTGACAAAAGAAAAACAACTGGGAGAAAAATCGTTTCTCAAGGAAAGAAAAAAAGAAACGATGACTCGAGGGAAAACAAACGATACCTATATTTAATTACGCCACACTTGTCAACGATTTGTAGCCTCCTAATTCTAAACCGAGCCAGCGATGGTTGCAAGTCATCGTTAAGCGAGCAGAACTCGCCTTGCCAAAAGTGTGGGGGGAGTCGAGCAGACGCATCACTCATTATGAACCTGGGGGTGTCTACCTGAACCGTGAATAATTGGTCAGCGGCAAGAACAGGTGAGGTTTGCCACAAGAGGGGAAGTTGTGAGTTAGGAGGCCATTACGGTTTTTGCCAGATAATGGTCTTTTTAGGAAGCTTTTTAAGGCCTCGTTTCCGCGTCGTCTCAGTCGCCATGGGAGGCTGTGTGCACCACTTTGCCTTTTTATTGTATTCCTTTTCCTTTTTTTTTTCTCGTTATCGTAAATCTTGATGCTAAAAGTGCTGTCGTCCTGCTCGGCATAGGTGAGATGCTTTTTATGAGAAGACTGACGCGGATCCGAGATGGCGGTCTTTTCTCTGTCTTTTTTTTTCTTCCTTTCTCTTTCTCATCTTTTTTTTTCTTTTTATTTCGTGTCAGATTAAAAATATTTCTTCTTTTGAGGTACGGCATCGGATGATAAACAGAGGAGTTATGTGTTCTAAGATGACGGGCGTTAGTCTTCTCGTTTGAGGACTCAAAACAACAACACATATTGTAACAAAATTTATGTGTGACCAGCAAAAGAAAAAAAAAGAAAATGGGAAGAAAAATGTTCCCCAGCAATTCAAGGGTCAAATCAGATAGTTATATGTAAAATATAACTATCTGATTTGACCCTTGAGTTGCTCGGTTTACGCAATAAAAAGAACACTAATTTTCTTATTTGAAAGAAATAAGCAGCAGTAAATTCTTGTTACATTTCTTATTCAAATTTAATTAAAGTGACCAGATTTTCTGAACTTCAATCCGAGACGCTCTTGGACCCGAGTACGGAATTTGGGACGTTGGCTGGAGGACGACATAAAATTTAAAAAAAAAAACAGGAACAACGAAATAATTGATGAAAGAAAAGTAGAAATAGTTACAGAAGCATAAATAAAATATTTTGCTATTACTTTTACTATTTTGTCTTCAAGCTGATTCATCTACATGTCCTGTTCTTTGTGCAAAAAAATAGACAGGGAAATTCTTCCGAAGATAACTTTTTAATAATTAGTTTAGTTGATCTCTATTTTTTAAAAATATGAACCAATTACTAATAAGTAGAAAACGGGAATATCCAGGGCATTTAATCCAAATATGAGACGACACTTTTTCCACCCTATGGTATTTTTCTATGAGAGAGAAAGAATCGGAATCGGGACTATCCCTGCTAATCCAGGACATTTGGTCACCTTAGTTTAACGGAAAATTAAATTCGAGTTGTCCAAGCATAATAATGATAACATTTAGAAAAAATAAACAGTGCGCGTAATAGAAAGGCATTTGTAATCAAATCCTCCAAGGAAATTTTTTTAGAAAATATAATTAGGAAATGTTCCACCCCACCCCGACTTTCTCGTATACTTACATATAAGGATGTCAATTGTATTCAAAAATAATTTTGTTTAAGTGATATGCAACCTAATATTCAAAAATGCATCAATAAAACTCTTATAAAAGTATTCATAATTACCTTTTTCACTGAAAGATTGTCACTGATGTTTCTTCATTTTATAATTTTGATATTTTTTATCATAATTAGGTATTTTTGGGGGACCTGAAGAAAATAATTTTTACCCCACCTAAAAATTCAAAACAATTATCTGCTCATCAATACCAATTTTATAGCCGAGCTATATTTTCTTTGATTTCCACAAAATTTGTAAAAATTCACTTACTCTAAGTTATAGTGACATTTCTTAATTTATGATATATTTATCAAGTTTTACTTAAATTATTTACTAAATTACTTCTTATTTTTTTTAAGTTATTTGATAAATATGTGCACCAATGTGTACACCTTTATTAATGCACGTTTTATTGCACCTGCCAATACTCCCGTTTCAATGCATTTTCCTACGAAATTCTCAGCTCCGAACTGATATCTTTAGAAGAGTTAGAACTCAATAAAATAATATGTTGTCATTTACTGCTTCTGACAATGTCCAGAATGAGCGCGCAGGAGCAAGTGTTGCTGTTTGTGTTTCTAATCCTACTTGGTCTAACATATTAAACCAAGGCCATGAGTCCAGGATTTATGAAAAAGGGAACAGTGGCGTAGCAACAGGTGTGCAAGTGGGATATAGATGACCCGGCCCCATTCTTAGGGGAAGCCTTGAAGACAATATGAATGTATTGAGGTCAGTTTTTAAAATCAAATATGAAGAGGGGGTGCGAATATTGTTACTATTCCCCGAGCCCTATTAATCCTTGCTACGCCACTAAGGGCAAGCGAGGGGCGGAAAAATCGCCTTATGCCCGGTTCAAATTATCCTTTCTACGCCACTAGATGCTGATTAGCTTACAGAGAGGGGAGTTACTTTTTTAACCTCCAATGAAAGTGCCTTCTGCATGCAGTGACGTAGTCGTTGGGAGTCAAGGGGCGTATGGACAAACCGGGCGCTAGACAGAGAGGACAATGGAGGCAAAATATAAGTGTGTATCTTTCACATTTTTAAGCTGAATATGATGAGGGAGTGAAAAAATAATATTATACCCCGGGCGTCACTTACCCTCGCTACGCCACAGGAGCAAGTGTAGCGTCTTTGTTAGTCAAAGGGAAATAGAGCATCTAGGTAGCACCTGAGGTAGAAGTCTAACTCAATTCTTATATAAGGGGATAGGTTAACTTCCTGGGAAACTGGCTCGCATTTGTGTTTATAAGAATAAGACTGCTTGGCGTGCCTAAATTACCTAATTATTGTGATCTCAGTTGATGAGCTTGATTTAGTTAGATTTAATATAAGTTACTTACATAAGGTAATGTAAGCTACATTACAAGACATTATTCATGTCACTTGTGAAATCTAGTAAGTGAGACTGAACTTAACCGCCCGTCATTATCTAATTATTACTAAACTAATATAACAATTACAATTTAACTAGTTACATTATACTAAATTTTTATTATTGATTCATACTTAAATGTTGATTATTTATAACAGTGTAAATAAAGTTGATTTCATAAGAAATAAACGTTTTTTTTATAAACTTTGTAATTCATTCACCTGACGATCTTTTATACAGTTGATTTTGGAATGAAAAGGCAAATTAGTTTTGATCCGACCGGATTGAGATTGGTGACAGATTGCAATCCCTAGGCGTGATTACCAATAGGGCTGGGTGTAAGATAAAGAAAACGAATTTTGCAATTTGAACTCCTTTATTCAACCGATTGAGACAAAAATTGGACATAAATCTACCATTAAGGTAAGAAGTCCACATACCAAATTTCATTTATCAACGGAATTTTTAAAAGAAGTTATTGCGTTCAAAAGTGTGCGATTATGCAGATAGTCAACCCTTTGACGAATTTGGCTCAAAATTTTATACAAACCTACATTCCTGATAATAAAAATGTGTACCAAATTTTATCCACCTAGCTATTTAAGTTTGTGAGTTATCGCGTTCACATTAACACGGACATACAGACAGACTTCCCGTAGACGGATTTTGTCCAAAATTTGATGGAAACCTATAAATTATGTGCAAAGACCACATACCAAATTTCATCCCCGTAGCTTTAATAGTTTTCGAGTTATCGTGTTCAGAGACACACAGACAGACATAATTCCAAAATTGTGTCTCTCGAACTCAGGGAGGTCTAAAACGTGGAGATTCGTCAAAATCTCGAATTCGAATTTTTTGATGATTACAATACTTTCTCTTCGTATACGAGAAAGTAAAACAACATTGTTTATTTAAAATTTAGGTTAAAAGAAAAATTAAAACATCATAGACATTACAGTGACGCATTTTCTCAGTGCTATTTAGCCGCCCATTTTCCGACCAATGAAAGATTTTGTCTGCGTGAGTTGAACGCAGCATCTATGCCAGTGGCGTAGCGAGGGTAAGTGGCGCCGGGTCATAATCTGTTTTTTTCGCCCCCTCATCGTATTTGAATTGAAAAGGCGACATGCACGCATTAATGTTTTGCCAGCATGGCAGTGGCGTAGTAAGAGTAAGGGGCACCAGGGGAACAATGTGATTCTTTTTTTTTATTCGTCATCAGTAACTTAGCAAACGTAGATGGGACTCGGTATAATATAATAAGGTCCTTTTTTATCATCATAAAATTTTGTTTTAAAAAGAAACAAACGCAGTAATGTTTTGTCTCGATGGCGCCCCCTAAAAGTGGCGCCCGAGTCATCTATACCCCCCTTGCCCCCGGGTCGCCACATCACTGCAGTTATACATTTCGTGCTATCTATTAATGGCATTTTTAAAATAAGTATTAATTTTAAAATCTGCTATCTTCCATGAAAAATAGCTCCCCGATGCCATTTACACAATGCCATGGTCAACATAAATGTGCATCTCTCTCTCTCTCTCTTTTTCTGTTTTACAAAGCTAACCTATATAACTCACGTAACTTATCCACTGCCTTTTTAAGAGTCACTAAATCTAAAAATTTTTGTATCAATTACCGAAAGTGATAAACAAGAAATTCAAGATGATTGCAGTCTGACATCAAATATTTTATACAAAAAGGGTACTGTAAATTATAAATACGTTCACATTAATAATCTATTTTTGCTATTTTGTGTATATATTACAATTAAAGCGTGGAATCCGTTATTTCGTGAATTACCTAGTTATTTCATAGAAGAACATGGTATTTCATGGATTACCTAGTTGAATACTGAATTATACGCTTTAAAGGTAACATGTACATTTTACTGATAATTTAATTTCAGCAACCCAACAAAAGACTAAATCATTTGTTGGGGGAGGACAGGGGTGTAATGGAATACGCACCGGAACGCCGTTCCAGCACTCTTTTTTTTCTTCAAGATAAATAAATAAGAAAAAATTGTGAAAACGTCCTTAAAACAACGTGATTTTTGCCACTTACTAGCTGTGTGGCCCGGCGTTGCGCGGGACGAATAATGCGTCGTTCCCTGGTGGAGAGAAGAAGTGTGGTCACGTGAGGCCTCGCTATCCATATTTTTTCATATGCCAGTGACCATTTTTTTTCCCCAACAAATATTGTCACCTACTTTTCCCAACAAACGTAAATATTCTTTCAAATCTAGTCTTTTTATTACATTACTAGCAGCCTTCGGCGACCAGCTGGTTCGCCCGTTTAAATTAGTTTTTATTTTTGTATTTTATATTAATTATAGCATTACCCGTCGTAGTTTCAGCCGCGATAACTCAGGAAAGATGAACAAAAAAACTGAATATTTTATTGTATTTGACAGATAGTAAAATATTTAAAGACGTAAATTTTAACATACCAGCGATACAATTCTATATAATGCTCGCACCTAACCGAACTTACAAACTGAGTTTCAAATAACTTTCACTCAATTCATCTATCACTTATCGATAGAATGATTAACGCTGAATATGGCCGCGAAAGCCGAACGTGCTGGACGCCCGTGTGAACCAGTGGGTACAAAAAGTGAGGCGGCAAAAAATTCATAGACACCTAAAAGACCCGGGAGTATAGAAAGTAGACAATAAAATTTAAAAATTAGTTTTCCCGAACACTATTGCTTTTTTGTAATTCCTAGTTTCAGGCTGTAATTTCTAATATCAAATTTGCTGAGTTATCACTCGAGGAAATTCAAGTTTGGCGGCAAGCCTAACCAAAATTTTAATAAAAAAAAATACCTATAATGCAATATACAAAAATTTGAAAGCGTTTTCATGCCAAATAATTTTAAAATGGCAGGAAAGCATGCGATTAAATGCTTGAAGAAAGGACGAAAATCATTTCAGTGTACCTCACACACAATGAAAACAAAAATTAAATCAAATATCTGTTGCCACGCTTTAAAAAAATATTACTTTGAAGCAGGTGGGATAAAATATTTCAGAAATGCAATGAATACTAAAGTAAAAATTCTGCTTTGGAGTTAATTTCCCAAAAAAAGAATTTATACAATCACAACCGTAACAATTGCAAAAGCGCGTGAATAAATGATTTTCTGAAATAATGAGATGCTTTGAATTTTATTTACAACAATAAAAACATTGTTACAATTCATGTTTCAAAACATTTTGAAACATTAATTAAAATGGAACAAAATGTCACATGGAAATAAGATCGGTGTCATTGAAAAGCTAATTTTTTTTATCTTTAAGATGATGTAAAAATGTTTTTTTTTGCGATAATAGGATCCGAAGTTATTCCAGAAAAACGTTAAAATTTAAAGTAATTTTTAAACGATTAAATTCTAATTTTAATTTCGAAAAATCCTTTATTAGTGAGCACCTACTCCCCAAGAAGCAACCGCCTGCCAAATTTCAAGTTTCTAGTCCCTGTGGTTTGGGAGATTTCGTGATGAGTGAATGAGTCACATGGTATTTGCCTTTTATATATAAAGATTTCCATATGTCAGTCTCCAGTTTATTTTTTCTACAAATATTGTCACTAACTTCTCCAAAAAACTTAAATCTCCTTTAAATACGATATTTTGAAATTAAAAGTTTTAAATCTAGCCTTTTAAATACTTTATAACTAATAACTTCGCGTTGCTCGGGATCCACATTTTTTCATATTCCCTCCTCTGTTTTTTTCCCTACAAATATTGTCACTAAGCTTCCCCAACAAACGTAAATCTGTTTTGAATCCTCTCTTGTTGGATTAAAACTTTCAATACTAGCCTTTTCATTGCCTTAAAACAGTATGGTTTGAATGAAAACGCGAGAATTCTAATGTTTGTAAATTAAAACAGAGTAGCAAAATATTTTGTTTTGCTAAAGAAAAAATAAAACGAAATAAAAAAAGAAATGCTAAGCGATTAATAGCACACCAAACTGATATATATATATAAATTAAACACCAGAAGCAAATATAGTAAAACCTGTGCTAAACGGAATCTAAAAGGGACTAGAAAAAATTTTCCGTTTTAGACAGGATTTCGTTTCATACAGGGCTCATTAGTATACGAGGATTTAAAATGTATCTAATCATTATTTAAATTAAATCGATTTTAATAAAAAAAGATATTCTAAGATTAACAAAATACCATAATAATTACGTTTTAATAAGTGTCAAATGTAAAAGTTAAGATTTAGTTAAATTTTACAATTACACAATAACAATAAAAATTATGAAACACATAAAAGTTAGATATTTATATGCATTTCATTTTAATAATATTGCTTTTGGATACTAAATAGAAATAAATATCATAGTCATTATTTACTCTAAACAATTGATTTTCCTTACTCAAAAGCTACAAATTTGAAGAAAATAAGTTTATTTGCTAAATCTACATTTTAAAACAATCCAGCATTTTTTTCTGTACATATCTTTTTATGAATAATTCTTCGCTCCGTTAATATTCTCGTATTCTTCAAAAGTTGAAGCATTTCAGCATCTCCCTGATTTATGACAAACTTTTCAAGTTCAGGTACTGTATCTAAAAAGGATCCATATGATTTAATGGAGAGTTGTTCTTTATCGAAAATGCTTTTATTTATTTTACATTCATCATCATCACTGCTATCTTTGTTGGTATGCCTTTGAATTATATCATTCACATTATCATTGGAACCTCTGTTAAAATATCATCATCGATTGATACGAATTCTTTCGCACTCATATCGGAAACTTTACCCTTGTTCAACAAAATCTGCAGATTACTTGCATCTACACAGGCATACAAAAGTTAAGGAACATTTCGTAAAATGCGAGAAATTTGCAATTAATACGATAACTATGTTTCGAAATCAGTTCTGGAGAATCGTGTGACATTCAATAGAGTATCATATACATATTACAGTGAAGATTCGGTCACGAGAGCAATTAGGGGGTCCGCCAGAAAGGGATGAAGGCGAAAATGGAGTTTCACCCATCCTGTTCCACAGAAAGCTGATAACGAGATGTAACTTTTATCAATGGTTATGGTTTAATGTGCATAATATTTACATGCATAATCTTCAATGGTATTCGTGAAAATGTAATTTAAATAATGTATTTAATTTATAAGTGTTCATGGTATTCAGGATATTAAATTTTACTAAAATTCAATGTTACTGTTCGAAGATTCAAATTTAAAAAATATCAGTTTGTACAAGAACCCTCATCATTTAGCTTCTCTTAAAGATAAATTGAAATTCACCTCACTGAAATGCCGATATCCGTCTGAATTTTAATGGAATTCAAATGGAATTTTTTTTAAAGTTGCTCTATATATCGGCTTTGAAGTTATGACAGAAAAATTCCGCTGCGTCTCGCACATGAGCAGTAAAAAATTACTTAGTACAAACACTCATATTTCCTGTAATATTCAACGTATTTATTTCAAAGTTTAATACAATACTTCTGTAACATATTGTCAAGTGTTCTGCAAATTTCGAATAATTTGAATGAAAACTCTGCATGTTTTAAGCAAAACACATGCGGAAAAATTTGGGATTTTTTAAAGAAACATTTATATCTTCCCGAATATTTGTGCTGTGCTTACGAAAATGCATGTAAATATTATGCACATTAAACCATAACCATTGATAAAAGTTACATCTCGTTATCAGCTTTCTGTGAAACAGGATGGGTGAAACTCCGCCTTCATCCCTTTCTGGTGGTCCCCCTAATTACCTTCATGACCGAATGTTCACTGTAATATGTATATGATACTCTATTGAATGTCACACGATTCTCCAGAACTGATTTCGAAACTTAGTTTTCGTATTAATTGCAAATTTCTCGCATTTTACGAAATGTTCCTTAACTTTTGTGTGCCAGTATATATGATAAAGCCGTTGATGTGTCTATCGTTTTGACATCCAATTAGATGTCTCTTTCATTTATAAATGAATGCACTGACTTTACGAAAAATACTTCAAGTTGGATCATGGCACAGCCGTAATGAATTCAATACATGTGGTGTCAAAATGACATGACGAAAGTAACTGAGGTTATCATCCAACATTTGATTATTTGTCGTTTTATGCTGTGATGGGATGTAATACCAGCAAATAAAAGGTGCTCAACGAATTTCAAAATTTAACTGATGCTGTTCATTTGAATTATACCACGAGATAATTAATTGACTCTAATAAGAAGTATTATAAAGGTAAACAGAGTCCGTAGATGCTTCCAGGTTATTACAGAAAGTTGCTCCATCAGCGGATAAACAAAGCAAAATAGCAAACAAAGAGACATCTTCCTAGAAGCAAACACAAGTATATCTTGGGCTGATGAATAATTTCGATGCAAACATTTTCAGGTAAATTCGCCTCAACGTTTTTTTTTTTTTAACTAAAGGATATAAAAAAAATATATAATTTTTGGAAAACGTGTGAGTTTTTTTCCCGTAAGAACAGGTTTTCTAACAATGAAATATTGTGAATTATTCTTTGAAAAACTGTTCGTTTCCGCGTTAGATATTTCCGTTTAGACGGTTTCGTTTTATGGAGGGAATGCAATATGGACCTTTCTATATTTTTCGACGGGACCAAATATTTTTTCCGCTTAAGAAAAGATTCTGTTTCTTACAGAGGTTTTACTATATTTTCTTCTTGCCCGTATTTGTATAATAATGGGGGAAAAAAGATAAAAATGAATAAATATTGTCCCCAACAAACGTAAATGTTGCGAAATGAAACACCGTACGGCAAAAAAAAGAAGGGGCGGGAGGGGAATATATTATTCCCCGGGAGCCACTTACCCTCTCTCCGCCACTGGTTATTTTTCAAAATGTTAATTCGTATATGTCACTTTTCAAAGTCAAATACTATGAGGGGTCAAAAAAATACCATGCCCCGAGCGCCGTTTACACAAGCTAAGCCACCGGTGGTAACGGGTGGAGAGGGCGAAAGAATAATTTTATGAACCGGGCGCCACTTACCTTCGCTACGTCTCTGGGCAAGGACCCCAAAAAACGTCCTCGTTGCTCGTAGCGTAACCAAATATTAAAAGTTGACTGCATGATCCGAAAGCATGCCACTTAGACTTGAAATTCAGGCCAGGTCGGCAAATGCATTCCCTCTTGTTTTCAATAAAGCTAACGCATTATTTAATGTTTCAATAAAGAAGCCAGTCTTCCTAAAAAATAATAGCAGATTAAGAATTTGGAACGTCAGAAGTCAGACTGAAACGTTGATTGAGCACAGGGAATTTTGTGTTCGTAATTCTTTATAATTTCTATTTAAATTTGTAATTCTTCAAGTAATTTGTAACTATTAATTAATTTGCAATTCCTTCCTTCCTCCCTTGCACTGCTTTAATTTGTATTCCTTAGTCAGAAATATTTCGCCTAATATCTAATAACTAGTTAAAATCATTTACTATGTTTAATACTAAAAAGTTAGCATGATTCCAGCAACACAATCGCAGATGAGAAATTATGTTTTCCAATTCACTGAATAAAAATACAAAACGAAACTGAGGGTTTGGAGCTTTAAGTAATTCGTGAGATAACATTGGATTTTTACTTTATCGCTAACATAATTTGTATCTTTTCCACGGAGATGCTCCCTCCCCACCCACCACAAACCTCACTTATTAACAGATAAGAAAAATAACGCATCTACCACATTTGGCGACTTATCACGAAGCAGAAAATAGTGGGATAAACACGCCAAGGTAGGAGGACTTCCAAACTTGAAGAACCGGTGAAAAAGCTATGAAATATAGGCGGTATTTTTACGCTCACCTTAATTTTTCAAAGCTTTACCTTTTCCCGCTTGGGGAGGGTGAATATTTTTCTGAGGCATACAATGGTAGCGTTCTTTCCCTTTCTTCAAGAATGAAAGTTGAGGAACACCCTGCCTAGAGCCGTTATTTACGACCATAAAATGGGAAATTTTTAAGTATAAGAACTGCTGAGTTATTTATATAAAGATGAAAAACAGTAGGGCATTTCTCAAGATATTGAATGTCGATCTAAAAATCTTAACAAATGTACTGCGCCAATTAAAATTTTTGTAATTATGATTTCTAATAATCAACCGAACCAGCATCTTGAAAATAATGGCGTTTAATGTGAAATTGTTTAATTAAAGTGTTAATAAACAGATAATAAAAATTTGTATTGAATATTTATATAAAGAGACAGTAAAAATTGACTTCCATGTTTACATGCACATTTCTAAGATAATAAATAAATCGATTTTAAATGAATTTAGTAGAGTTAAAAAAAAAAAAAAAACACTGTCTCCAATGGGTTGAATAATTTGGATATTTTTGGAGCATTTGGATCAGTAACTTTATGAAATACATTTCGCACATTTATAACATTATCATAATTATTATATAACTAGAAAATCACCCGTCATAAATTGCCTCTTCATTCGAGAGTTTTCCGTCAAATTTGACGTGTTTAAATAGATACATATGTGAGAGAAATGTTTAACATTGATTGAAAACAAATAAAATAACATATGTTTTATGACAGAAAATATTTTTTTTTATTTACATATTTCTTTATTCAAAAAACCTCTTGGTAAACAACATTCTGTGTGAAGTATTTTTCGTTATTTAACAATTTTATTATAATTCAATAACCATGAAATTCTCAGCTTGTCAAACGTAAGTCAAAAGTTAAAATTTCAAAGGAATTCTTTTTCGAAATTCTAATAAAATCAAAGCACTTCTCTGCTTGTCAAAACGTTGCCAAAAAATATTATCAAATTATATCATCACGATTTCACTAAATAATCAGATGCATCGTGGCGTCCAAACTATATCACGCGCATGATATACCACTGACGTAATTTACTACTTTCTATTAAAAAACGGAAATTAATTTGAAATATATGATTAATATAATTTAAAATTCTTCGGGAACTATTGATCACAGCGAGATAAATTTTATATCAATGTATAGCAAATTTTATTTCACTATTTTAGGGCTATTAAATTTGAAATTAGAACGACAATTACTCTTTTAAATTTAAAATTGCTGAAATTTAAGTTCTCTAACAATGAAATAATGCTGTTTAATGTCTCGCAGTGCTATGGCACGAGTTTTATTGTTGGTGACGTCAGAGCGTTACCGGATCAGTGAGAGACAGATCTGGACTATTATATTATTATTATATATGTAATTCATTTATAGCATTATAATATACTTCTAATGAGAAATTAAAACAGTGTTACTCAAAATTAAAAAACATATATGGTAGATAATCAGTGATGTAATCACAAATTACGCAGTGTTGGAACGCTCTAACTGGGTGACGAAGATCGCCCTGTTTTAAAGAGGGTTTTACAATTTTTCTTACACATTTCTCGTAAAAAAAAGTAGTTCCGGAACGACGTTCCGGTTCCAATACACCCCTGAAGATAATATTATTTTATGTAAGCAATAGTTTTAGTTTTACAACTTATCTTAACATGCACAACCCTCTAAAGATAGGCCGAATATTGAAACAGTTCGAGACAATAGTTTCGCCCAGCCTCATGAAATTTCTCATTGTCATTGTCAGTTACATTTGGGAACTAGTATTTTATGAATGTGGCTATAATTCATCTTTTAGATCCTTTTGAAAAAAATTTAAATGTCAGATTGATTTCCAGTTTGAAAAATACAAAAGGGTTGTTTGAAGAGCATTTCGAAATTATGTATTGTGGTCAGATGACGAAGGTGATGCTAGAGCCTCGCTCTTCCAATTTCCACAAGCTAAAGCGAGGTTGTTTATCCCGTCACCAGATTTAATGTTCATCTCCCCTCCCCCCCCCCATATAGGTGGTACCAGTCTCAAGCCAGGAATCTTTTGATCCCGTTGTGTAAAATATTAAATTAGAGCACTAAAAATAATTTCAAATCAAAGAAACATTTTTATGTAAAATATTTTAGGAATATATATTGTGAAAATCGAAAATAAATGAAGTTATTATTTTTCATCAAACATTGACTGTTTTTAAGTTTAATTTTGTTTATGAACGTTAAAATTTCAACACTAAGGAAAAGGCGATATATAGTTTTCCTTAAAGTGCGAGTTCTATATTTAGTAAAAAGATAGAGAATTTGTCAATTTCTTTTAATAAAAAGACCTAGTTGGTCTTTTACAAATTATAATTTATTTATTGAATTAATAAAAAGAAGGACGGTCTAGGAGATGTTATTAAAAATCGAATGTTTTTTTAAAACAGACACAAAGAATATGCATATGCAGGTCGTGGTGTGTAAGTGTGTTGTATCAATTTTGCTGCAAATTTGTTTTTCAATTGTGGTGTGAAGTTTGTCATAACAACTTCACAGCAAATTTATTTCGCAAGTAGGTTGGTCGATTATGCTTTGTTACTTTGTAGGAAGTTTGCTGCAAAGTTGTCGCATCAAGTTTGTCATTACAAGCTAATTTCAAGAAAAATTACACTTGCTGCAAGTGCGCGTGCTATCTGAGCATTTGAAGTATTTGACAGAAGAAGCAGTAACATTTTCGTTATTTTCTAAGAAAGTGAAAAGGAGGAGATTGCAGCACTCTCTTAATGAAATACAAAGCTACACTGTAAAAAGAATCCCGTAAAATTTACGGTTTTAAACCGGCAGCTGGGTTGGTTGTGCAAAACCGTAAAAGTTACGAAGTAAATCCGTAGGCACAACGGTTTTTTACCATACAGTGACAAGTTTTTTCCGTAAAAGTTACGAAGTAAATCCGTAGTCACAACGGTTTTTTACCGTATGAGATCAAGTTTTCTCGTTAAAAATTAAATCATCGAAGTAAGTGACGTCATCGACTGAGTTGAGTTGTTTCCTCCTTCTGTTCGAGTTGAGTTGAAGCGTGCTGATGTGTATTATCGATTAGGAATATTAATTAATCAAGGCTTTATTATTAATTTCAATTAATCTAATTTTTAATTGAACTTACTTGGACGATTTCGATGCAAGATGGTGACAAAACTTCGAACTCCTCCGAGCCGGGGATCGAAACCGCGTTCATAGAAACAAAAGGCAGCCGCTCTAACCACTAGACCACAGGAGACTTCAGAAAAGGAAGTAAAAATAATCTATTTGAGTTTTAAAGTCACTATAGCTCTAGTGGCGCCACCTAGTGGTGTAAAAATCAACTATTGCCAGAACACGTGTTTTAAGGTTAGCTTTCATGAGTGACAACAGGTTATTGCAACATGTGTAAACAATAGCGGAGATGGAACCCTATTAAAAACATGAAATGAATGCAATAAAATTACATTTAAGAAAAGGGAAAGTTATCATACGGAAAGCAATACCGTCTGACGAAAAATAGAATTTGAACTGACGGTTTTAAACCGTTTATGGCTGGAGCGGAAAACGGGGAAAAACCGTTTTGTCAACAAAACAGCTTTAAACCGTCAAATATACGGAAAAAGTCCGGGAAAAAAACGGATATTTTTTACAGTGTAATGAAAAATCACTTAACACTGGTGTCTCCATTTTGTATCAATTGGTTAGACCGAAGACATGGTTGATTTTTCATTCGTTGAACCAATATAGAGCCTGGTTGAAAAACAATCTTCAGGCTTGGGAAGAAGATTTTAAGTTCAATGAAATGAAAACTTTTATCATACAGGCCGAATGACACTGCCGAACGTGGGCAAAACTAATGGAATATTTTAGTCAATCGATGACCAAAATTGAAGAACAGGCTCAAAATCTACTTCATTGCGTTGAACAAATTTGGAAAAAAAAAAAAAAAAACTCATTACTTTAAGAAGTCACTTTTGAGTAAAATTTAAAGTAGTTACATGAGTTTAAAGTGATTACATGAGATCATTAGACAGTTATTTGATTTTTTACAAGTTATTTGGACAACTAACAACTGTTAGTATTTAATGTTTTTTTAATTTTACGTGTTAAACTGTCAAATAAAATTGTAGATTTTAACTTATCACTGCATTCATTTTTATATCCTTCTTTAACATTTTAGTAAATTTTTAAGCTGTTTTCGTGAACATAAAGTAACTGTCGTATGTTGTTTCCAAAAACCAGAATTAGTGCAAATTTTCATCATTTTATGTTTTTTTTCCTCAGGTCATAAGAGGTTAAGGGTACAGTTAATAGTTATTTGTGTGTATATTCTACCTAAACAGGACGATAGGAACAAATATAAACTAGTTTTAGCACATTAGTAACCTTATAATATTTCTAAAAAAAAAAAAATCTTACATTTTAAGTGCTTTTTTTCAAATTTCAAGGCTTTACAGGCAAACCCTACTGTTAATTTAGAAAGCTGAAACTTCGTATACTCTCTATAAGGACCAAAAGGAATGGGAAAAAACCTGGGGAACAATGCTTATTTTAAAAAAGTTTTTTTTTTTGAGACACCCTAATAGATCCCAACAGTTCCATCAAAATGGCGTCTCAAAAATATTGTAAAATACCTATTGTAGGTGACGGAAACTATTTATTTAGGGCGATATTATTCTGTATTTATGGATTTGAAGACTTTCATGCCGAAATTCGTGAGAAAGTTATACAAAACATTATAACTA
Source organism: Araneus ventricosus (assembly GCA_013235015.1). Taxonomy (NCBI): domain Eukaryota; kingdom Metazoa; phylum Arthropoda; class Arachnida; order Araneae; family Araneidae; genus Araneus; species Araneus ventricosus. The sequence goes on along the minus strand of BGPR01001852.1, from coordinate 27,775 downwards.
GATGAAATGTGTTGAAAGATTTTACAATTTTAAAGGAATCTGTTGTCTACAAAGAATATGAAATCTACTATGGTTTTATGCTCTGTTCCACTGATCTTCATGCAATATTTAAAACTGAAAAAAGTAGTGGCTGAGAGCCTCGAAGCAGCGAGGTGGCGGGTACTGGCAGCGAACACGCCCGTAGGGCGGCTAGTATTATTTTTTAAAATAGTTATTACACAGACAGTCAGTGAGAAAATTCTAAATTATGAGTTTAATTCAAGTTATATTTTGGAAAGTGATTTGCAAAATCCTCTATAGCAAAGGCGCTTATTTTCAAAATTGAAAAGTTAATCAAAACAATTGACTTTTTAAAATTATTTTATTAGGTGTTTTTTTTTGGGGGGGGGAGGGGGGGTCCTTAGGCTCTCAAATTCCCAGTTACGGTCTCGATGGGGCGCCAAATTACTCTAGCCCAGGGCGCTTAAATTTGTTAAAACGGCCCTGATTATAAGTGCGGAACTGATGAAGGAAACGTCGGACATTACACATATGGATGCCCCAAGTACCTAACTTATTCGGGAAAAATTCTTTCCTAACAGTTATAGAACTATAGGAATTTTTTTTATTATTTATGTATTATACCTTTCTTATTATTTTACTAGAAAATCACCCGTCATGGTATGACGGGTGCAAATTGCCTCTTCATTCGAGAGATTGCCCGTCAAATTTGACATGTTTAAATAGATATGCGAGAGAATTGTTTAACATTGATTGAAAACAAATAAAATAAACATATGTTTTAGGATAGGAAATATTTTTTTTAATTTACATATTATTTAAATATTTCTTTTTTCAAAAAACCTCTTGGTAAACAACATTCCGTGTGAAGTATTTTTCGTTGTTTAATAATTTTCCGTGTACTTCAGATGTCTTTGTGTAAATTTTAACGTGATTGGGAATCCTAGACCTTGAAAGTGCAACATAGAGCTGTCCATGTGAAAAGACAGGCTCATCAAGGTAAATTCCAACATGATCGAAAGTTTGCTCCTGCGATTTGTTGATAGTCATCGTGTAAGTTGGAATTAACGGGAACTGGCGGCGGTTGAGAACGAATGGTAGATTCACTTCACTGATGGCTAATTTAATTCTTGGCAAGAAAACAACATCGCCACGATTGCATGCAGATACAATTTGGCGTCCAAACTATATCACGAGCATGATATACCACTGACGTAATTTGCTACTTTCTATTAAAAAACGGAAATTAATTTGAAATATAGGATTAATATAATTTAAAATTTCTCGGGAACTGTTAATCATAGCGAGATAAATTTTATATCAATCGACAGAAAATTTTATTTCTCTATTTCAGAGCTATTAAATTTGAAATTAGAACCACAATTACTCTTTTAAATTTAAAATTAATGAAATTTAGGTTCTCTAACAATGAAATAATGCTGTTTAACGTCTGGCAGTGCTATGACGCGTGTTTTATTGTTGGTGACGTCAGAGCGTTACCGGAAGATCTGGGCTATTATATTAGTAATATCTTATATTATTCTATTTATTTTTTATTCATAAGATCTTACAATTACTTATATATTTCAAGTGCTTTATATTCTTAGATTTCATACTTTATAAATTCTCATTTATTGCATTGAAATTCTGTTTCATATTTTCTTGATGCTGTTGGAAACGTTAAGAGTCGGTGGGTCTGCCATATCTCCCCAATTTAACTGATCTTAGCCGGCTTTCGATCGATTATTTGTAAACTACCCGCATATCCACTGTAGATTGCTCGAGATTCTTCATCTTGGACATCAGTATTTAACTAAAAGGGGAACTTGTTCACTGCATCCATCTATTTTTGCGTACACAAAAATTCGTTGGAAAGTAAAATTTCTTTTAAGCATGGGATATACACTAACAGCACTACTGGAATATCAAACAATGAATGTCAACCTATGAGACGAAATAGCGAAAGAAGGAGAGGTCTCTGAGTATTTTTTCAAGCTATTCTTAAGAGATTGAACGCCTTAAAATCCATGGCAGCAACACCTACGGAACCAGAGATTCACATCTAATCAAAATTAGGTCACCACGTTTTTGTGACGTCAAGAATCATCGTCATCTCCATTTCAAAATTCCTTTACAGAATAGTTCGTTTCGCAACAGAACTGACAAAATGGATACCTATTTCCAGTGGTGCAGTCGCAAAATAAGCAGTGCCGGACGCTTTAACCTGGATGATAAAAATCGCTCTGTTTTAAGGACGTTTTCGCAATGTCTTGTTATTTATTTATTGTAAAAAACGCAGTGCCGGAACGGATTTCCGCCTCCACTACACCCCTGCCTATTCCCAATCTCCTGAAAAAGATTGGTGAACATTCGATTAAATTACAAATCGAAATGTTGACAACATGGTTCTGGATTAAAGAAAATTAACGTTGAACAATTCATTATCTCCCATTCATCCATTTATTTTTTAAACTTTATTTCATTTTTAATTCATTATTTTTTTATTTAAAATTAAAACTTTTAATTTTAATTTAAAAACTTTTTAACACGATCCAAATACTTTAATACAAAATTTTCATTGCTGTTGACAAGTGAGGCAGTCAGTTCCCCCACCTCCCCCGGAAAAGAAAGCCCACTCTGATCTGCAAGCATGAACAAAAAAAAGTAAGAAAAAAAGAAATCCTATGAATAATGTTCTGATATTTAAATGATACTTGATTTTAACTTGTATTAGTTCGAGTACATGGCCCTTGTAAATCAAATGAAAGGGCAAAATTTAATTACACTGAAAATGCTACAAAAAAATAATATCAAACTCTCGGGGCCAGTGGCGTAGCGACGAGAGGACAAGGAGAGTATAGATATTCCTGGCGCCAGTTGCAGGGGGTATGGAAACAAAACATTAGTGAGTTTTATATCGCTTTTTAAACCAAATATGATGCAGGGCCAGAAAAATAATACCCCGGGCGTCCCTTACCTTCTCTACTCCCCTGCTCGGGGGCCTCTATATTTTACAATCCAGCTCTGGAATCAATCCTAAACATTTGTCCGCGTTTCCATACTATCTAGTTACGCCATTGTTTAGAAACCCATTTATTTTTTGGGACAGACGAGTATTTAGCTATTCTCTAAGAATGTGAAAAATAGCTTCACGCATGATATATCAGGAGAACAGAATACGAAGGGGTCCGCCAATTTTTCTCGCACCTTCATATCATTCTTTTGGTTCGACACGTGCAGCGTTTAAGAGCCTCTGAGTGGGGTGGCCGTCAATGAAAGCTCTGGATAAAAGATACAAAGAAAGAGTAGGGGGAGGGGGGATAATCCACCTGAGCTACAACAGAAGACCCTTTTCAAATAACAGGGCATTTTGTGTAATTGGAAAAGATGTCACGCTTTCAGTATGGAAACAAGAAATATTATCTGAGTCTGACTCACTAAAATTGGATTTTAAATTAAATCTTCCTGGATTTTCGCCTTCATATTGTTCAAAAATTAGTTTAAATAGATTTCTATTTTTAATAACATTCAAATATTCATTCATTACTTTAAGGGAATGACCGTCTTAGTACTGAAACTGTGCCCACACCTTTGTCATGAGTTCCGTGAAAAAATTAAAAACTGAATTGTGTGTGAATATTCTCACACTTATTGCTTTATAAAGCTCTCACTGTTTTATAACAGCAATTTAGTTTATAAGACGACATTTAATTTCCAAGGCATTTCTTGTTCCTTGCTTATAAAGAGCCAAAATATTGTCTGCTTTTCTGTCTATATATTTAGAAGAATAAATTAAGTTGTATGGCAGCCATACCTCAAAATCTATAATGTACTTAGTCATAGATCATGTTTTGCTCGATAGATTGAAATTATCCTTTGATCCACTCTCCTCTCATTGCTTCAAATTCACTTAACCGAATTCTAACTTCGGTGATAAGTCCTTGAACTGAAGTGTCTTCGATTTGACCATCAAAGTAATAATTTTCAGTACTACTTCGATTTATTTCCAACAAAAAGAACGGGATATATTAATTTTTTGCTCTCAATCAAAAACTTTTGAAGAGCTAAAACGTATTATGTTAATTTATTAGTCTACTCTTTTGTTGGTCTTATCAGTATTTTATATCGAGATTGAACGTCGATACTGAATATATATAACTTTCTATAGTTCAGTTGTTCTGTAGTACGATTCTTCTATCTTCAATTTTGTTTCTAGAATTTTTTATTGCTTTTCGTATAATTCGAAAATTTCATAATATTGTATTTATAATTATAATAAATTTATAATAATATATTACATGTATTAGATTTATATCTTATTTGAAAGAAAAATTTTGTAAATCAATTTATTTTCTGCTAGTATTTATTTTGTGATGATAAATTCTTTAATTTTATGCTACAGTTTATTTGGAGGTTCTCATTAAATTAGCGGAACACAATAAAACTGACTCCTTTGCCCAGGTGCATTTAGATTTTAAATTCAATATAACGCTAGTTTTTAGAAATAGAAACAGAAGTAAGAAGATATTCTTTTACTTTTTGATAATAAGGAAGAGTGCGACAGTGAAAGGTACGTCATTTTTGCGAAATAATTTATATAAGTACGAGTTCTCCTTTAGTAACAAATCGTGATCTAATAAGTCAAAGAATTCTTCCTCAAATTTTTAGAGTGTTGAACATTGTAATGAAACATTTGAATTGAATATTAAAACAATAAAATTTTTCTAATTATTTTCACTCGTTTTTAATTCGATTTCTTCAGAAGAGCATCGGAGTTCCTGATAATATAATTTTTATTTGTATTCGGTTCATAGTTTAGGTGTTTCCAAATTCTTTGATGAAAGTTTTTCTATTTAAAAATCCTATTTTATTACACCAGAAGTTCCCAACCTGTGGTACGCGTACTCTTGGGGGTACGTGAACTCAAAGTAGGTAATGGAGGGCACAAGGAAACGTAAGGGTTTAAAAATGTTACAGAATTTTGATTCCCCTAGTTCCTGCAAAAAGTGAAAATGAAAGTTGTGCAAGTCCTAAAGCCTACCCTCAAAATAATGTGAAATTATTACAATGCTGGTTTCATTTGCTCTGATGTTTAACTAAAACTATTGCAAAAATGAAATAAAATGTAAAATCAAAAATAAGTCCTGAAAATGCTATTAATTCGAGTAATTTGACTCTTAAGCTTACCTAAACCCTTAATATTATTGATAAAAACTTCTTTGCATAGAGGGATGGTTGGAGGGGGGATATGACAGTATTGGGTACGCAAAAATAAAAAGACTGATCAAGGGGTACGCGAGGGAAAAATGTTTAGGAACTCCTGTACTACACAATCAGAATGCTGAACTCTCGAAATAAAGCAGAAAACATTTGCTAATTTGGAGATTTAATATTTTGTTCAGATCTAAATGCTAGCAACTTATGCACTGATCTATGACGAAAGAGGTAACATTTATATTATATGAACGAATTTTCTGTTTTGTTTAGATACATTAAAATGCCTAACCTACGTAATTCCGGTGTAATGCTAAGTCAATGGAATCTTCAAAGCGGAAGTCCAAAAGTAATGCAAATAAAGTCAAGATTTTTAATGTATGAAAACACAACAGGAGAAACTCGTCCATATACAATTAATATTAATATACATTGTATAGATTCCAGCCCAAATATTTATTATTAAATGAAAACCTTGAACACCAAACAAGAAAACTTCCAACATTTGCATCGGATTTGCTCTTTAATAAACTGATGATAAGCGAGACGTTTGATTAGACGAGAGAAAATATCCCAGCTCTCAAGAAAAATTAAGAATCAACCGTGCATGAAGAAAATTGAAATGTAGCGTGAAGGCGACAATGTCGTGTAAAGTTGGCGAAGAGCGGATTCTAATTTCTTCCAGAACCCGCCTTTTCTGCTGGCAACCCTGAAATTCTCCAATGTTGATGGACGTGAGGGGGAAAAAAGAAACCCTAAGGGCTACATTTAGTGCACGTGAGATGAAAAGGTCTGTAGTCGGGTGACTGGATTGTAGCAGTTTGGCAGGGAGACTTGTTGTTGGAGAGCGTCCTTTCAGAAAAGTCTGCGACAAACTAAAATAGTGGAGCGCTTGGAATATCTAGCTAACTATTGTTGGTTAAATGAAATGTCATCTCTTAGCCCCGGACTTACTTCGTTAAAAAGTTCACGGTGATAATTTTTGTCAGGTTATAAGACATTTTCTGTTTTGTAGGAGAGATTTTTGTGTTTGTGCGAGTCGGCAGCTTCTGTTGTGTTTTTAAAGGGATACTTAAACTCTCAATCTTTTGTTGCGATTCATTGTACTTTCATTTTGGTAAGTAATTTTTTTTTATGAATGAATTATTATGATGTTAGGCAAATACTTTGTTTATGTATGTTTGGTCTTGTTTATCAATTAGTAGCAGACAATTATGTATGCCAATGTTTGGTAAACAAGTGACCGAGTCTGACAGGAACGGTACAGAATAAAAGATTAAATCATATGTAATTATTATTCCTTGACACTTGCAGAAAAGTCGGGTGAATTTTTAATAATCGAACAAGTTACTTGTAGCGGTTGTGTATTATTTACTTATAATACGTTTAGTTACTTGTTTTTGATTGCAGTTGGGAAATGTTAGATTTCGAAAGATTAAGGAAGCAAATAATGAATATTGATGATTAGATTTTTTGAATGCCGTTTATTGCTAAATATCATTTGTTTTTAATGAACATATTTAATTATTAATATTGATTATCAAAATTATTGGATAATTTTGATCCCAGTAAAATTAATTTTGTCATATCTTTTTAAAATGTTGCTTTTAAACATATATTCTAAATCATCAATAATATTTTTTATTTTTTAAAATAAATACGAAAAACTGTTTTAAATGTTTATTTATTGTTACCTTTTTGAATAATTTTTGCTGACTAACTTATTATTAATTACTATTAATGAATTTGTTACTATTTATTTTAGTTGTCAACTAAGCAGCAATTATTTAATGATTGGAGATCTGTTTTTAAAACAAAAGATATGTAGATGTGTGTAAATTTTTTAAAAATTGCTTTTCCTTCAATGGCCACAAGAAGTTATAACTTGTATGTCTACTATGACAAATTTTGCTTCTCTTTGCTACTGCATTTGATATAGAAAGGTAACTTTCTCTGCTTCTATTTTCAGTTTCAAACTTAGGAAGTGTATTCATAACTGTGCACAATTAAGCAGATCCTGCTAATTTTATACTATATAAGTTATATATTAATGAAGTTTTTAAATATCTTTTAATTAAAACCCATAACTGTGCATTAATTAGCAAATTTAAATTTTTGATACGATGCTAGTTGTATTAATTATAAAATGAGTAATATATTGTCATGTTCTTGCAACTCTGAAACTGTTATTTATCTATTGGTATTCATCAGAACTATTTACTGCTTTGTGAGAATTTTTTGTGGGTGGTTTCCATAGCAATATCCAAACTTGGAAGGTGCAACCGAGTTAGATCTGGTGATCATGGGACATTTCGTTCTATTTATACACAATTTATCTCCAAGATACAGTTTTAGTGCTGTTAAAATGTTAATAAAATTAGTCAAATGAGAGGTTTTTTAGTAAGCATAGCATTTTTGATAATATTTCTGTGTCTTGAATGTGCATTATTACTTTATTATTTTTTTGTTTGTGTTTTTAGTGTACAATGAATTTTCAATAATCTTCTTCCCAAGGCTTATTTTTTTTCTTGTTGATTTTAAGGATTATCTTCCATCTCTTAGCGATTCTTAGACAGCATTTTGTTATTAAATCTGACATGTTGATATTTTTACCCTGAAAAATTAATAGTCCTAGTTTATTTTTCCACTATGTTTTCACTATATTTTTCTTCTATAAGAAAAGGTTATGAAAATGTACAGAAATACTTTTTTGTGCAAGGCTTTTAATCAATGTTATTAATTGTGTTATTAAAATAATATTTTAAAAATTTAAAAGATTTTACTCTCCTACTGGGATATATATATCGACTTTCTTTCCTATCACTGAAGTGACCAGACTTTTGATTGAGGATACTTTATATTATAGCAAGGAGAGGGTAAAGCTTGACAGCACATTAAAAATGTGTGTTGCCATAATGAATCTATTATGATTACCAAGATGCAGAGAAAATGAATTAACTGCCATTTTTTCACTAAAATGGGATGACTGTATTCTAAAGGTTGGGATTGGAATTCCTCAGAAGTTTCAGAATATATTGTGATTTTTTTAAAAAATGTTTTGAATAGGTATTAGTAAAAATACAGCAGCGTTAGGTGAGTGATTTTTCTGATCACCAAACCTGAATGATTTATTTCTCTTTGATATTCTGTTATGAATACATTGGTCTAAATTTTTTTGTTAGTAATTTTGTATTTTGGTGTTTGATAAAAGCTGTATCAATTGAGGAAAGAACAAAGTAGATGGAATAATAAAAAAAAAATCCTTTATTATTTTCATGCATAATTTTTATTGAAGAGTTAGTAACTAGTAGTTGATTATGGCGATATGCACATAAAGCGACTATATTTTCTGAACCTCAATCATAGATTGCTATGATATTGTAGATATTGAAAGGAAGGGGAGGAGTAATAATTTTTTTCCCAGCTTGGAGAACACAAATCTAAAACCAAGACTATTTTGGTTAATCCTGGGTATCTGATAACTTTATATTCACTTTACCTCTGCTCATTTATTGGCTTCCATTATGTAACACTTCTCAAGTGGTATAATCGCAAATCAAGCAGTGCAGGAATGCTGTAGCCTGGATGACAAAAGTTGTTCTGTTTTAAGTAGGTTTCTACAATTTTTCGTATTCATTTTTCATGGGGGGAGAAAAAGCAGTACTGGAATGCTCAGGCACACTTATTTTATAAATCAGGCACACTTTATTTGCAATGCAAAGAATGGTGACATTTTAAACAGTTTTTTATTTGAATATCTGTTTGGATTATAATTGACATTTTTCTTAAAATGTTATTGAAAATATCCAGGGTGATTTTATGTATTTTGCTTATATATGAGCCACTAATGATCATACAGTTCAAAGAAATAGAATGAAATTTTGGATGTAGGTATTTTATGGAATGCTACCAAGAATGATATGAAAAATTACAGATTAACTCTCACAGTTAGGATTATAGTGACAAAATTTCAAAGGACAATACTTCTTTTAATATTGGAATATGATCTTCACAGTGTAAAACTATAAATGCCTTTGGAACAGTACCTGCAACACGAAAAAAGCCAGACCTATACAGAGACAAAGTAAAATAATTTATTCGTTAAGTCTGAATAGAACATTCATTCATTACTGAAAAGAACATTCAGTAATTACAAAGGAGTGCAAGAAAAGCAAAGCATTTTGTTGTATTTCAGAAATTTTTCATGTATACCTATCTTCACACATAACTCTTTACATTTGGTAGATTGTGGATACCATTGAAGTTCCACTACTATGGAAAGAGGAATCTGTTAAACATCATGTCTAATGGCATCTTTCACACTGGATACAGTTTGTGGATTGAATACATACACTTTGGATTTCAGGTAACCTCACAATCAGAAATCGATTGGAGGAACCTTGGTGGCAAAGGAAACATGAAATGGAGGGAGATAAATTTGTCGCCAGAAATGTGAGGAGTGCTATTATTCATTCACACAATGTCTGGTAGAGCATTTTACTGTTGCAATAGGAGTTCAGCAGTAGCCTCTTTAGAAAAGTAAGGATTGAGGATGAAGGTGCTTGTTATTTTGCACCCCCGCAGTCGAATTTGCTTCGTGTGAACAAAAAAAGTGACTACATTATAGGTTGGATTGTCGTCCTAGTGTATGCAGTTCTTCGATTGTTGCCAGTCAATTAGAAATGTGCCTTGTCCGTCCACAGAATATGTAACGACCTGCTATTATCACCATCATAACAGATGAGGAATTGATTAGCAAAATCTAACCATAATTGGGTATTGCATGATTGCTGCATCTAGACACACTGCAACTGATATTGGAAAATGTGAAAATAGAATGCAGAATCTTGCAGACCTCAGAATTAGACAGATTCAGCATGCATTAAACACCATATTTCACTTGCAAGACAGCCTCCGCTTAACGTCTTCTACACTACTGCAACAACCTCAACCAGAATGGAAGGTCATCTACGTTGACATCAATCGCATGCAACCAGTTTTTTCAAATTTGCATGTCAAGTCCTGTACAGCTTGTATGGAACATGGTGCGTGTTGTAGCTGATGGTTATATTTTCTGGTTTCAGTTAATGGTTGGTTGATTTATTGTTGACATTTTTTAGTACAAAAACCAATTTCTGGCTATGCTGTACTGATTGGAAAGGTTAAACAAAATTTCTTTTTATGAATATGTGATATTTCATAATTGAAAATTAAATTTAATTCTAGTGATAAAACTTGGTTCAATTGTGCTGACAAGAAGTCCCAAAGATAAGCAGGATGTTAGTGTAGGATACATAGTCTTTCTACACTTTAATGGCACCAAATATAAAGCGTACTTCTTAACATAAAATAAGAAGTCATCCAACTGTTTCAGAATGCTTTAAATCACTGGAATCTAAATAACTTTCTAAAAAATCATTTGCATCAGAGTTAAATATAACTATCAAATATTTCTTTGTGTAATATGTATATTTTACTTTATGATTATTTAATATTATACAAAGAATTGGTATATTATCATATATACTACTGTGTTTGAAAAGTTCTGGAGCTTATTTTATTACAGAAGAATGAGTACAGATAGAACCTGTTTATTTGGCATTTCCTTTGTAGTAACTACCCTGAGAAACTATGCATTTTTATCACAGTTCATGCAAAGATGTAAATGAGGATTGAGAGTCTCCTATTGCCACATCCTCTGCCACTTGTCTTCTTCAGAATTTGAGAATTGCTGCCCCTTAAACAAATTCTTTATCTGAGGGAAAAGTCACTTGAAGTGAGATAAGAGGAATAAGCTGGTTCTGGAAGTTTCTGAATGTGATGTTTTGACAGTGTGATTCGACACCAAGAGGGATCTGTGAGCCTACACATTGTGGTGATGGAGCACTCACAATTTTTTCCTCAACTATCTGTTGGGTTTGCATCTCACTCAATAATGCAGACATTTAAGGGCTTTAAAGTATTCCTCTTTAGTGACTGTATGACCATTGCGAAGAAATTTTTTATGTACAACTCTTTTGCAATAGAAGATAACTCCCCATTTTTTCCACATAATTGGAAACTTTGAATGTCTGTAATCATGAGAATGGTGTTTGCACTGTGCATATTTGAACTGGTTGTAACCTATTCTCACTAGTTAATCACATGATAACTTCTTTTGTTTAGCAGAAAGTGACATAATTCATTTATGTTTGGACAATATTTGAAGTGCTAGAAGTTTTTGAATTTAGTAGTATTTAGCAAAAGTTTTATTAGTGATTAGTTAAAGTTTTATTCCCTTACAATACTACAAGTATTTGATAATCTAGTTATTCTAATGTCTGAAAATTTGAGCAGAGTTCATAAAATTCTTTCTCGCACACATATGCAAGAAAACAAACCTACCTGTTAGCATAGAGACCAGTGGCGAATCTAGGATTCAGGTCTGGGGGGGCTGAGGTCATAAAAATTTTGTATCGTCGTGACGAATGTCAAACTTCAAGGCTAAAGTAAACCAAAACTCTTTAACTTTACAGACTTGACTCACCTGACAATAAGAATCATAAAGAACAATACAATACTTTCTATAATTTAATAAAAATTACAATGAAATAACTAGCCAAAAATTGTCTTCGACCGTGTCAAAGCTACAAGTACAAGTGGAATGACTACAAAAATAGGAAATTTTTCGAGCCTGTCAAGCCAGAAAGCAATGTTGAAACATTTTTATTATTTTTTTTAAAGAGGGAAATTAAGAAAAAACAGTTGTAATGATTTTAAATAATATCAAGAATTGTGGCTTGGCCCTGGGGGGGGGGGGGCGGTAGCCCGATAACCCCCTCCCCCCCGGATTTGCCACTGATAGAGACACACTGACCCAGCTTACCCTGAAGGGTGTAAGGTCTTGAACAGGTCGGTATGGAAATGTATTTTGTACAAGTAACTATTTGGATAAAATATGGATTTGATGAATCCATAAAACACCTGAGAAATTCAGGGAAATTCCTAGAGTGGAGAAGGTCATATAGACTAGGTTTGGTACAATCTTGTAACACACCAAGAACCTTGCAATCTCTAGGTTTAGGAGCAAACTCCATCATAACTGCAATCTTGGACAAAGTTGCTCTATGTTCTAGATCTAAACACCCTTTAAGAACACACCATTGTATAAAATCAAACGCTCATCAACACAAAATGTCAAACACTCACCAACCTATGAGCATGTAAATTTGTTTTAAGTTTATCAGACATTCAGTTATATATTAGGTATATGTACTTGCATACCAGTTGCCAACATTTGAATATTGACCATTTAGTAGTTTTTAGGGGTTTACTTTCAATTCTTATGTATCTGTTCAACACATGTTATGTTTCTCACTATCTATATTATAAAACAGAAAATATAGGTATTTGTCTCTTGCAAGAACTCCTCTGAAAAGGTGAACGAGACTGACGTTTCTAGGTCAACTGCATTATTTTCAAATCTCAAAAGTTATTACTTCTAAAGATATTTAATTAAATAAGGGAAAGGATTGAGAAATTCAAATAAAAATTATTTAAGTGAACTGAAACTAGCAATGCAGATCTTAGTATTTTTGATGATTCAGTACAAGATGCAACAGAGTGAACCTAATATAACAAATACAAGAGACTAAAAATACTGTGTGTTTTCAAAAGTTGAAATAAATTTGTAATAAACAGGATTAATAAAATTTATAATGAATAAAGGATGTGTTTGATTTTATCCTAGTCGAAGCTGGGTAATAAAGTTAGTATTAGAATAAGACTTCTTAAATTGAATTATTTCTGAAGGCATACCAGAAGTCTTATTTTTCAAATAAAACAATTTAAATAAATTTCACTGGCTGATAATGTAACATTATAATGTGCTTTTTAAGGCGTGTTTACACTGAGCTTTGTGAACATTTGCTTTCATTTTTAAATCATATGATGACACCTTTTTGTTGTAAACAGAAAACTTAATGGTTCTTATAACTTTTGTTTTTAACACACATGCATAAACTCTCTTCTCAGTTCATTCGTCAAGATGTCGGGTGTGAAGGATGTTGTGTTCGTAGCAGTAAGCGTACAAATTTTTATAAAAAAGTGCAAATTACTTTAAAAAAATTTATACAATGATTGAAACAGGCTATATTAGAGGTTAACGTTGTTTTCAAAACAATAGTCATAAAAGAAACACTATCAGCGTTGATATTCAACGATTTTATTTTATTAAGAGATTCTGTAATGAGTAGTTCTCCAGCAAATTTTAATGTTTTTCAGTCGAAAAATTTAAATAAAAAGAACTAAAAATTAAATAGTGAGCAGTTCAGAAATGTTTAAAATAGTATGGTTATGTTTATACTGTCCATCAATTTTTTTTTTTTCCTGCGTAACTATAATTACTTCAACTAAGCAACTTGTAAATATTAATGAAATGGTGAAAAGTACATTTGAAAAATATTTTAGAATATTATTACTTGCTTAAGTGTTTTTGAGGAACAACGTAAAATCAATATTATTAGAAACACTCGAATACATTTATTTTATTCATAAAATTATACACATCAAATTAAAGAAAATTACTAGGTATAAAGTAATATCAGGAATAAGGCTATTCAAATGTTACATTATTTAATGTCTCGGTTTGCACGTTACTGTAAATAGTATTTTAGATTATGTATTGCTAGAGGCTGGTGTATTCATTGTCCTCATTAGTAACGTCACGTGAATTGTTGTCTTCGGAATGCCTATAGTTATTACTGAATGAGGCTTCTCTAAAACTAGTTGCAATGGTATCGGGCATGCTTGAATTCAGTGAATGAGATGGTAAATGGTTTTGTTGCATATTTAGGCTTGACATTTCCAGATCAAATAAAACTTGGCTAATTCTTTGTTTCACTATTGCCAAATCATGCAAATCCGTGCATTTACATAATTGGAAAACGTCAGGGCCGCGGTGGCCTAGTGGTAAGTGGTCTTTCATTTTAACTATTTCTCAGAGAGCTTTTCTTCTTTACTGAATAGATGACTTCTGCAACTGGATTATACCACCTTTTGGTAGCACATCGTGAACAGCTTGAAGAAATGGCTATCGTAGGGGTAACAACTGTCATAGAGCGGTTTTCATTGATAGTCTGGGCCGCGGAGACCAAAATTCTGAGAAAACTTCCACTACTCCAGTCTGAAAATACTGTAAAATTTGTGTTGACATATGTGCATTTGCACAACTTTCTATGCAAAAGGCAGACATCAAGTGCATCATGTTCTCTGCCACAGACATTCAACTCTGATACAGCGGCAAAAACATTGGTACTTGTCAATGGAGGATGGAAGGAATGCCCACGGGAAAAATATTGAGGTTAAACGTGTTCCAAAGAAACCTTCCATCCTGGCTAAACAAATATGCGAGGAATTAAGTGGACATTTCACGAGGTCAGAAGGTTCAGTTTCCTGGCAAAATGACTACTGCTGAATCATTAGCATATTTTTAAAAAAATACATTAGACCCTCGGAAATCCGAACCCCAGGTATAAAAAGATGTTCGGATAATACGAACATCTTTTTATAATTTTCTGAAAAATTTGTATTAAAAAAAATAAAGGAAAAATAACAATTGTGAATCGGAAACAAATCTAATGTTTATTCCTAACTTCAAAGAAACATTTGAATTGGTATTTCAGAATGAATACAGCACCTTCATTCATAGAAACAAAATCGTAAGGAACTAAACCTGCCTTACGATGCGATTGTAGCTAGCTTTTTCCATCCTCTTTTCACAGAGTACCCAAATTCAATGCTCTACTGCATTTGGTATATCAAGAGTATTTTACCGAATTTTCCAGATAATTCAAATTTCCCGGAATCCGAACTTGGGTCATCCCTAATTAGTTCGGATTCCCGAGGTTCTGCTGTATTATGTTTTGGCAAATTTAGGTTATTAATTTCAATGTAATTAATTTCAACATTGTAAAATGTTTTACAAGCACACATATTTAACAAGTCTTAATAGTATGTTCAAAGTAATTTTTAGATCATACAATATTGTCTCGAATATTATTTTAGGAAGTTGTTATTGAGGCATTTTGATTATAAATTATTCAATTCAGAATACATTTTAATAGTAAACATTTAGCGCAAAAACTTGCATAAATTTATAAGAAAACAGTATTGACAAAAGCTATCCTGCCTAATAAGGCAAGAATGTATTTTGCCTAAATATAAAATAACAAATAGGCCTACATCGGCTACTTTGTATAAAATTATGGGAAAAAGTATGAGTTTGCTCCATGTTAAATGTTTCTGTTAAGTAATAAAATTAGGGATTCAGTGCATAGCTTTAAAAAAAAGTTGTTTCGCTTACTTTTCACATGAAATCGTATACGTATGAGATTTTTGTTTATAAATAATGATGTATATTAACGAACGATAAAAGCAGGTCACCTTATTATAAAATATTTATTTTATATATTTAAAATGTATAATTGTTTTATCTATTCTGTACTGGGATGATGAAATAATAAATTCGTGAGGAACTCCACTGCACCAATGCAGGAGGAATGTGTTAACAACACTGAAAAGGTTTTCCATTCCGAGTGGGAAACAAAATTTCTGTTGTAAACATACCAAATTTGATGAAAACACGAGATGATTACAACCAACTGATTAACCATTACTGTTTAAGAAATGTTGTAAACTTTTGGTGTAAACACGTGTTTACAACTCCGGCGCCTTTAGGTTGATATTGTAATGTGTATTAATTTTTAAATTGCTAGCCCAGATCTGTACATATCTATAGAAAGTGTGGATTTTGCAATAGAAACAGGAAAATGCATTCTGCACATTTATATTTTGAGAATGCAATCCTGTGCACTTATGTTTCTTTCTCCATTGTTTAACACATTGACTGCTTATTACGAAATAACTTGTGCTTGGCGGTCTTGTTCATCACTGCAATTATGAGTTATCTCATAGAAACTTAGTTTTATTGAATCTTGTGGGATCGGAAAGCTGCAGTTTGCCATGGCAGTTAAGGTTCACTTATGCCTTTATTTGTAACAAATGTGGTTGGATATTGCAGATATATTTTGTAGAAATGGGAGGTTATCACATATCAAAACACTTTTTACGTAAATGGAATTGCTTGTCTTCTGCTTTCTTTGATATCTTCAGATCAAAATCAAATACAATGTGATTATGATAATCACCTTTTGGTTGCTCTAAAAATATATTCTTTTTTATTTTCTGAATTTTTTAGAATAAACCAACTATTTGTTGGATCATTTTGAGTGTGAAAAGCATTTTGGTAAGCAAAAGAATTTCTAGGGTAGGAAAATTTTCATTTGTTATCGCGTTCTAGTGGATTTTTGTTGTTGTTTTTTTTCTTCTTCAGTTGTCTGTCTTTGAATGAAAATTTACTCTGTAACAGATATTAGCTATGAAGTCTCCTCTTCTTATTTTTGCTTACATTTTAAGTTAGAAATTTTCCTAAAGATTTGAAAATTGTTTGATTTTCAACCAACTGATGTATTTACTTTATAATTTAATTTTATATTGCCTCCAATTTGTGTGGAAAGTGATGAATATTATGATGCATTTTTTTAGAAACAAATAAATGAATAAAATATATATTTTAATGCGAAATTGCAAATGTATTTTCACTGTTTTTTTTATGCCCTTGTGAATTTCAAGTTTGAAAATATGAAAGTATGTTGATCTTCCAAATGTTATGAAATTACAAGCACTAATTTTTATATGCATTATTATTCTTATTTTAAAATTGAGCTCTATATTCGCTTTTTAAAAAATAGAATATAATGAAACAGTGGCGAATCCAGGATTCGGGTCGGGGGGGGTGAGGGCATAAAAATTTTATATCGTAGTGACGAATGTCAAACCTCATGGCTTGTGTAAACCAAAACACTAACTTGACAGTCTTTACTTACCTGAGAATAAGAATCATAAAGAACACTACAATATTTTTCGATAATTTAATAAAAAAAATACAATGAGATAACTTGCCAAAAAATGTTTTCGGCCGCGTCAACGCTACAAAAGTGGAATGACTAGAAAAGTAGGAACATTTTCAAGCCTGTCCAAATCAGAAAGCAATATCGTCACGATTTTATTATTTTCTTAAAAATGAAAATTAAGAAAAAACAGTTGTAGTGATTTTAAATAAAATCAAGAATTTTGGTTTAGCTCTGGGGGGGCTGCAGCCCGATAGCCCCCCCCGGATTCGCCACTGTAATGAATGAATTAAAATAAAAATGTACTAAGAAAAGAATTAAAAAGATTCTACCTTTGCACAAATATTATCTAATGCTTAGTTGAAAGACGAAGCACAATTGTAGTTTCTCCTTAGTTATTCATTGCATTGCTAATGTTTTTCTTTTTGAATTTAAAATTTAAATAAAACAAAAAAAGATGACGGATCAAGTCTTGTTATTCTTGGCATCGTCATTTTGGGATGGAGTCCAAGAAATAGAGGGTAATATTCTCTTTAGTTCAGCGATGTTCTTAACTATCGCAACTGTCATTTGAATTCTGTCTTCATTTTCTTTGCGGTGTTTTTTACTTTTGAGATGTTATTTTTCGGCGCTTCTCCCATCAGCTGTCACTTGTCTTCACATCTGATACCTTCCTGCTTTCTAACACCGCAGTATTCATTGAACCTTAAAATTTTCTGTGCGCTACCGGGATTGGCTTTGCCGTATTTGTTTCCATCAAAAATTTTTTTGGCTTTGATATTTTAAAGTTTTTATTAGTATATCCTACAGCGATATGAAATTTTTGCCGATGAATTTTTCTTAAACTCATGGTGATAAAATGCAAGAAGTATTAAAAGGTTTGAAAGACTTAACTCGGATGTTGAAACAGAAATATTAACGTTCCGCATTATCGTCATTTGAAATCCTACTTAGAACCTAGCTCATTTTTTACATTTCTTACGATCACACAATCAGTCTTATCACTAAGCAAGCTGTCTCTGGACAATGGCTATAGTGTGATTTGGATGTCATTGTTTTATCTGCTGTCCTTTGTGCGTGGATATGTTTTTTTCTAGGTGCATGGGTGGGCTGTGCTACCCGGAGCAATATGGTTTTTCTCTGGAAAGTGATAAGAGATGCAGGAAGAAGTAGAGGTAGATTTGTAGAATGGTGATTAGTGCTTTCCCCAGAGGTATAAAAAGGTTGGAAAGGGGGAAGATACTGTTGGAGATTTTCTTTTCTGAGAGTGAGCAGACGTCTTGCAGTCTTTATTTTGGAGGGTTAGTTTTAATTTCCTCCCTTTGTTTCTGGCATTCTCAAGATCAGTGTTAGCATTAATTTCATGAAGACAAATTTGACAATTTTGAAATTATAATTTTATCTCGGGTTTATTATGGTTAAGATTTGAAGATATATCTTAACACTTTGGCTGCCGCGACTCGCGTCTGTGATTCCACCTACTATCTAATTAGATGATTCCTTCTCTGTTATAGTTAACAGATGGCACAGAAGGATTCGTCTAATTAGATAGAAAGTCCGCATCTCTGTCACGTGCTGGCGCAGGACATGGCAACGAACGTGTGTTAATCAAGAATTGTGTTGTTTTGTCACTGCTGAACTGCGAAGCACTTAATATATATTTTAAATATTTTTATAAATTCATTTCATTAAGAGAGCTTTTCTCAGAAATTTTCGATGGAAGTATCTCATTGAGTAAATCATAAATTCTTCTCGAGCGTCAGTGCTTTCCGTGGTATTAAAGAACAACTCAATAGTTTTTCACCCTTTTTTTGAAATAAAATATATAGGGAACGATAAAAGGATCTTCTAGTCGATATTAGCTTATTCCTTCCGATTCTATTAATTTACTGAGGATTTGTAACATCTCAAATACAAGTTATGTACTTCTGTTAATAATTTATTGAAGGGGAAAAATGCTATATTTTAATTGCTTATACCATGAATTTAAAAACTACTCGGACTATTTAGTGTTGTTCTAAATAAAATTTGCTGAAATATTAAAATGTTAGCTAATAGTACTGCAGTAATCGGACATGATTCAGTTTGTTGTATTTGCGGTGGAGATGGCTGTTTGATGCAGGTACAAAGGAAGTTTTTCTGGTTTTGTGTCGGCTTCCTCTTGTTGCTGAGTAATGGTTTTTTATTTATTTTTTATTTTTTTGCGGACTAATCGGAAGTCCACGTAAGCGTCAAATGGAAACCATTGTAGGCATCTGAAGACTTGCGGTAGCATCTGGTCCACAAAGCCACACGTCACTGTTCCCCACGTTTTTGACAGGCTGAAACGATTGCATACCTGCATTCTTATAGCACAATTTCTTTTTAAGAAAATTCTTTATCATTGCTGATGGAGGGGAAAATATGACGTTCTCCCCCTTCCCTATATTTTTTGACTCAAGAACTGTATTCTGGGTGGAGACAGGAAATTCTTTTGACAGGATGCAATCCCTGCAGATGATGTGTGGACCGTGTTCCACATTTTCAGTCCCTGCTCACAAGAAAAAATACCCCCGCATTTTTTTTCTTTCCCCCGGCCGCCAGAGATGGATAGAAAGCTTGATTTTAATTGGCATCGAAAACGAACAGCGGGTAAATTAGATGGAAAAGGAAACTGGCAATACTCGTGAGATCGGGTGGGTCGGTAATATTACGTTCTTATTTTTTTTTCTCTTCATCTTGCTCTGAAAGGAACCGCTTGGCTTTTAAAGATGTGATTAATAAGGGAGGCGTGACGCGAAAAATGAGTAATGGCGTCATCGATTTCTTGTTCCTTAATTTTGTTCTGAAATTTTTTATTGGGATGAAACCAGATTCCTTCTACTGTGGGCCGTCGAATGGTGCGTAATGAAGTGGCCATTATTCTCGACTTGGCGAACTATTCTGCGAAATTGTCACAGAAATCAGTGAAAAAAATTACTATATACTTTTAAGTGTGTTGATAATGTTTATAAACGTCCTAAATTTACTGGTCATACACATGTATTTAAAAATTTGAGTTAATTTATATTATGTAGAAGTATTGCCAAATGTTTTTTTAAAATTTAGTTGATTTTTCAGAATTTTTTTTTTTAAACTTGAACCTTTATTTCTAATGTGTTACGTATATTAGACCCTGGGGGGGGGGGTATATTTTCTCTCAACAGAGAGTAAATACTTCCAAAGGCCATACTGAGGACTTGTCTGACTGCAGGCGCCGAAATTATATCCAGTTTGAAATGATCAAAATGCATTCACGAATTCTGAGCATTTTAATTTTCGTCTTTCTTTCTTTGAAGGACGAGATTATAACATCTGAATAAAATTTTTTAATTGCTTGATTTACTTAAAAATAGCTTTTGACCAGATATAGTAAATTAAACAATCTACGGTAATTTATATTATTTGATATCGGCTTGTGTTTTAAAATATAGGGAAAAATACATATTGTTACCAAATATCGGTCTGTAAGGAAAGTATTAAAAATTCTTAAAACTTTCCGAAAGGAGAGAAATTCCGAGTTGAGTGAAAATTCTTTGCGATCTCGATATTCGCCTTGTAACATTCGATAGTCTTCGTAGAGAATAAAACGCTCTTAAAAAAAGAAATGGAGCGCTAGTTGCAATGGGACAGAATCTCCCGATGTCGATTTGAACCTGGATGTTGCTGGTTCGAACGATTTGTTTGCCCGAGTTCTGTCCATCCCCAGTTGGTAAAGGTGGCATCTATTTGAGTTATCATGCCAAATATTTACATTGTGATGGTTCAACTTTCATTTGAAAATAAAGAAAGCAATTCTGAAACTGCTAGAAGTAAAATAAAAATAGACCGGATAGAAATATGGCCACATGCATTTATTTTCTTGCAAGTAAACATAAAATTTAAGATAACAAAAATGTGAATATAGTCTTCCCTTATTTGAAGTTCCAAGCCGCTCTGTTGACGCCCTTGTTTGGCTGGATTTCGGCCTTCGATTAATCGAATTGATTATCCAAGTTTTCAACCGATTTTTTTTTATGTTTGTTTTCACGAACGGGAAGAATCCACATTGGAAGTTGTGCAGCGTTATTCCCAAATGTTAAACGATTCATACATTCTTTAAAGAATAACGGTTGCACAATTGAGATAAAATATTTCTGCTGAGCCTCTGCCTGATGAAATCTTTCCAACGCCACTGCGAAAGAACTTTCCTGTACACATGAGTCAGTGGCAGGTAAAACCACAGGATGACTTGGATGCAGGACAGATTTCTTGAGGTCTTCATTTGTTGTTGGCCTGAAAATTATTTCCCTGAAAACAAGCTCAGCGAGCGGTTGGTTAATATCGTCCAGATATGGTGAGAAATACATCGGCTGACTTGCAGAATATTTCATCATTCTGTTCACGTATGTTTCTGGGAATTGGATGCATTCTACTTGTTTCAAATTTTATAATAATTTTTTGTTCACTGCGGTAGACATTTCAGTATATGACTTCCCCATCTTCAATACCCCGATGTTTCCTGGTCTCCCCTCCCCCCATCAGTTGACGCTTAACTGAACGTGATCAAATCGCTTATATATAGATTGTCAGCAAGTGAGCAACATTGCCACTTCACAACTGCACAGCAAACTCTCGGGTGTAAATGCGTATTGTTTAGCAACGGATTCGGAAACCCTCTGCGCTTTTGCGCATGCGCCGGGCGGATTTATTTTCATCAAAATAGGTGGAAAGTGAAGAATGGAACGGTCATGTTTACATGAGCATGATCTAACAAAGAACTCCGGAAATGCTCTCGTATGACTCATTGCCTGACACCCCTTTCCAGTGTAAAATCGTCCAAAAGTGGTAGTCTCAGATTCCGTTGCTGAACAGTAGGTATATCTTATATATTTGTTTGATTTCATCCATCTTAATGTAGGCCGATTTAAGAATGGAATGTTCCATCCAAAAATCCAGTTCTACAAATGTTTTTTTTTTTCCTTTTGATCCACTACATGGAAGCATTATTTTGTAGGTTTTATTTTCCAATTTGCTTTTGGGGAAGCTTTGACCAAATGGCAGACAGAGTCTTGGAGAGAAGCAGGTTCGAGACCAGACCAAAGAAGGGCCGTGGTGCATTTAAAATCCGTCGGAATCGAACGTCATCCCTTTGGTGTGTGGTGTGGAAGTCTGGAGATGGCGGCTCAGGTTTGGTCTTTATCGTCTGACCACCAATTCAAAATAACGAAGTCCGTTCCCAAATAACCATTGTGAATCTTCAAAACGAGAAGCTAATTTAATATTTTTAAGTTCCGCCTTTCTAACATGTATCTGAATTTTGTGTTACCTTCATCGGATAAGTTTCATTTTTAACGATAGAGTTTCTCGCTGTTTAAAATTATTCCTTACACTTCAAATATTCTAGTCAAGATTATTTTGAGAAATGTTTCCTAACTTTTTTAGATGTTCGTCTGTAGTTTCAAACTTTTGCTGCAGGTTTTCTGATATCTGAATTCGAAACATTGTTATCGAATATCGAACCGTGTTCATGTACTGTAGTTTGTAAGAAGCTTAGTAAAATATGTCAGCTGGTATATTGTATGTCTGTTTATCGAGAGATTGTTCGGATTGTGCAGGCTGTTGTGTCTGTTTCGTTTTCTTCCGAAAGCCTTTCGTGAAAGCTTCTGTGGCACCCGTTTTTGCCAAATTTCCCCTGTCGAGATTTATGAAACCTGTTTCTGTTCTTACCACCTCCATTGAGGAATATTGTTCCTTTGAAAAGTGATTCCATGTAATTGGTGAAAGTGAATTTTGTGATTAAATAAACTCGCATCCAGCAGTAAAGGCCTAAGAAACTGCAGTGAGAAAAGTCTTTTGATCACAACTTTTACTTATGAAACCATATTCTGATCATTGTAGCTATATCTTCAGCGGAGTTAACTACAAATGTTAAGTTTTAGTTTTCTGTAGACGAAGATGTTGCTTCCATATATTCATTCACTTTACTAATTAATAAGTACAAATAAAATATGTATTCTTCAAATATGAAACTAGCTCTGAGAAGAAGATTTTGTACAAGTACAATTCGTACTGCTAGAGTATTAATTTGATATAACGTGTCAGTGTCTAGCATATTTTCGGTGAAAGCGACCGTCGAATGTTGAGTCCCAATTCCGAAATATAGATTATAGTGCAAAAATATAATTTTTGACATCTTTGAAATTGTGATATGAAAAAAAAAGAATCATATTTGCTTCTATATCCTGTGAAAATATTAATAAACTACACCATTTTTTTATTTTAGTGTATTTAGTGAATATGGTGTTGCACATCGCCTGTTCCAAATTATCAGTAGCGTTTGTATTTTTCAACAACTCTATCTTACAAACTAGCAACGGTGTAGAAGTGTAATTCAACTTATTAGCCAACGATAAAACGGGGCTACGAGGTAGTTTAAATAAAAAAAAGGACCTTAAAAAAGAAAGTTTTTGTACACAAATTTCATCATCCTGATTTATTTTACGAGTAAATCAACAACATTGATTCACTGTCGTTGTCAAAATAAGCGCGTTTATAATTTAAAATGAAGTAACTAAATATATTATGAACTCAACAAAAGTCAATCATATCTTTTGATTAGACTAACTATACTAACGCTAACGAACATGAACTATTCGAAAGCTTACAGAAAGTGATGTTTAATAAATTAGACAAAAATTTAATGACTAATAAAGATGGACAACAACAAAAAAACTGTGGTTTTTATGTAGGAACTTTTTTTTACCAAAGAAAATATAAAGCAAAAAATAAGCAACTATTTCAAACAGCAGAATACTTCTTAACTTGCAGCAAATGCAAGATATGAAATGGATTAAAAATTTAAGTTAACGAGGCGCACTTTACGTTTATCATGTGGGCATTGAATCGACTCCAGTATGAAAAGTGATGTAATTTTGTTTACAGTAATTGAGGAAAACCGGCAAATGCCCTAATTGCTATCGAAGTAAATCCACATTATTGTATCTAGGACGGTGGTGCTGTCTGAATGTTCACGAATTTCTTTTAAAAAATGCCCGAGTAAGTTGATATTGATTTTGGCAGAATGAAACTTATAGTCTGGCATTTATTTGTCCTCTGAACTGAATAAGTCTTTCTGATATTCTGAGACTTTTTCTTATTGAACATCGCGGCAGGTTTAAAAGGTCGAATCTTTTCCTCGAATTTATTTATTTTTTTACGTTTAATTATTAGTAGACAACCTTGTCTGGAGGTATAAAAGATTTTGCAGCTGCTTGTCTGAAGATGATGTCAAGATTTTATTCTTTGGGATCTCTTCCAAGTTACGTCATTTTTTTCCTCTGTGGGAACCCGCTTCCCCATTTTCTGAAACTTGCGATATGGTAGGATTTTTTTTTATGTTCTTCCTAAGAATTGTATTAAGTGGCCTTATCATATTAATTATGCCCAGAAAAAAATAATTACGTTAGTAGCTATTTTAATACGATTTTAATTATCTTAAACAATATGAAAATATGCCATAAGAAAAAAAGATTTCTACATCGTCCTTGCGAAATTTTTGTAATTGCTTTTATAGTAGGGACAGTTTTTTTTAATGGTATAATAATCTGTAGAGACTTATTAATGCAGCATTTGATGCTAATGTTATTTTATTACAGAATGTTGAAAAACACTAAAATGAGTTGCAGTTATGTCTCTCAGTTGATTACTTTATACGAAAACACGCGCATTTCTGTATTTAATATAGGTATTGATTTTGGGCGGGTTTTTTTTTATTGTTTACGATCATAAATTTATTTTATACATTTTTAAGACCGAAATAATTCATACATTAACTCTAGGAGATTGGGGATAAGAGAGAGATAAATGATATTTTTCATACCCAAAAGAGAATTTTTTTTTTAAATTTCATTTTATGGGGGTATTTTTTAAATTAAAATAACGTTCTCTGCTAGAAAAATGCGTTTTTTTGAAAATTTCTGTAATAATTTTCCTTCCTTAGTTAAGAAAGTTAATACGGCCAATCGGTTCGAGCTGTCAGCAATTTAGTGACTGCGAAAATCTTAATTGCATATGTACTCTAATAGGTGTAATACTTTTAAAAAGTTGGAAGAATTTAAGTTTCAAAAGAAATATAATTTTATTTAATGAAAAGTAATTTTTG
Organism: Araneus ventricosus; assembly: GCA_013235015.1. Taxonomy (NCBI): domain Eukaryota; kingdom Metazoa; phylum Arthropoda; class Arachnida; order Araneae; family Araneidae; genus Araneus; species Araneus ventricosus. The sequence continues at coordinate 2,452 of BGPR01001852.1, read as the reverse complement.
ATCTTAAGATTGCCAAAAATATAATCCGATTGTAAGCGATCAGTTTTTTTTTTTTTTTAATTTACAAGTTTAATCACAAACACTGCTGCAGTCATTAGATTGCGAATCTTGAATTTGGGTCGATAAAATATGCAGTTTAAAAAAAAATGCCCATTTGGTGGATAGATTTTACTGTTGATTGGAAAATAATTAAACAATAAATTCAAATTTAGTTTCGATAGCCTTCGCCCTGGAAGATAACGGGAAATAGTTCTTGCTTCTCTTAGTCACATGGGCGAATTAAGACTGTTAGGGGTACCTGGTGCTGAAATTCTTGGGGGGGGGCCACCCGGCGCTGTAACAACATCACATATATATGTGTTTGTGCTTTTCGACTGGTCAGTCATTATAAATTAAAATAACGTTGAAGTTCGTGTATTTGAAATCATTGTAAATATATTTTATTTATAATACTTGCCATATTATTTAATTTTGTAAATTAGTCTAATTAATGCTTGTTAATAATTAAGATATTTTAAATTCAGTGATTTTCAATTTATATCTGAAATTCCAGCACATAAATATTTGCCTAAGTGTTATCGAAAGAACTTTATTAAGACTCTTTATATAAAATAAACTTTTTTTAGCAAAATTATTTTGGGTATTGCTTATGAACAAATATCTGTCATTTTCTCTGCAACATTCAGCGAATCTTAAATTGGAAATTGATACAATTTAAGGATAATTCTAACATTTTTCAAATTGTTTCATACATATAAAAGAGATTTGGAACCAGATTACTTTTAAAACCATTCATGATAAATTAAAGGTTATTATTGTATACTTAAATTATCGAGAGTCTTTATGAAGTGTCAGAGAACACTTTGAATGAAACACGAATTTGATTTTAAGAAAAACGGGCGAATAAGTACATAAATTGAAAATACTTATACCATTTTCATTTGTAACTAACATGATCCTTTAACGAGATTAGAAAGATTAAGATATATTAATTTTAAACAATAATGATTACATTATTGTTCAAAATTAATAACGGATCAATTTAAGGGTTCAAAATTAATAATCCGTTATAAAAATGGATAAATTTTTAGACGGAGCTGAATCTATTCTCTAATGAAGAATAATTAATTTCCAAGCAATTATGTAAAGTTTGAGACTTTTTTTTTTTTTTTTTTAATGGAAGCAAATCAAGAATCTATCGAAGCTTATTTCTTCGTCGAGCCACGGTTCGAAATCCGAGCAGTGGTGCCTCTGATACATTTCATAAGCAACAAACTTTTCCACCTTAACATCAGTGACGGATTTTGACGATATGAGACCACAGGCGCAAAATTATTTTGAGACTCCTTCCGAAATTTAATACCGTAAAATCGCAATTGGCTTAGCGTTGCTATATGTCAAATAGATTTTGAAGAACCTCAAGGGTCTCGAGACACGAAGGAGCGCCTCTAGCACCTGTGCAAAAAACCGCCTCTTCTTACCATAATACTGAAACATTCGGATATTTCATCTTTCAAAGGAATTTATTAAGTTCAGAGATGTACCTTACTGGCCTGATTATGATTTTTTTTTTAAAAAGTAGAGCCTTACGAAGTGATCTCAAATTGCCTTAACTGTGTTTTAACAAGATTGAGGGCAGATACAATAGAATCCAGAAGATATTTGATTTCTATTACCGATATGGCGATTATCCAAAGCGACGATTGAATACAGGTGCCTATCTCCGATTGTCGCATAATGACTGCTGTAATGAATAGAGCTCATGAATTACTCGCATTACCTACAATGAACTGACTTCATTGCAGAGACTAACTGTTTTTGTTACAACCTCAAAAGTGAAGATATCATCACTGGATCTGAGCTTTTTTTTTTTATAAGCGTAGTCTTCTGTTTCCGATTTGGAGTATCATACCCATCGTGAGGTAATGTTAGTTATTTATTCGAAATGGTGGCTTTCTTTGACTTTACATCTTGATCCGCCGACTTATATTATCATTTTCAAGATTACATAGTCAATTTCATTTAACGATGAGAATGCAGATCAATAAGTTTATAGAGATGAGTTTTACGGTTTTATTTAATAACATTATAAACTTAGAAGTTACGTTTTCTCCTAATTAAGGAGGCAATTTTTTAAATACCTAGGATTTTCTTCATTAGTGGCGCATGAGTATGTCTTGGGAATAATAAAGATGAGGGAGGGAGAGAAAAAATTCAATTTCTATGTGATTGTACCGTTTTGGATTTAGAATTATCTTTGTTCTATAAAGATCGAAATGAGCTTGGCTGTGTTTGTGTGCTTACTTTGCTTTATTGGTAAATAATGGCAGGTAGCTCTAATATTACAATGAAATAAAAGGTGAAAACAAAATATTAATTAGGTTTCCTAAATTCTATTACATTAGTATTTGATGTTGATTAATTCAGAGATATACATTTAACTACTAACTAT
>BGPR01001851.1:93855-210013 GCA_013235015.1 Araneus ventricosus | reverse complement strand
AAGGGGTTAAATTTTTTCCAAATTTGAAATCAATTTCATAGGAAGTTAAATAAACTGTTCTGAAGATAATTAAGCTGCAAAATATATATATAAACTTACCACTTGTTTTTCGTTAAAGTTACTTCTTCAGCACTATACATTATAAATAATGCGGTCCGAATTCGCGACTCTCCCCATAATTCACATATGCCTGCTAATTGGATGCATTCTCAAGTACCCATGACTTCCCTGTATACTTCTACACTACGTTTTTCTTAATCATCACCATATAAAAAGAAAATCTAGCACGCTCTTTCTCCATCAACTGATTGAATCCAAAAAACAACACAGAATTACAGTTTCGGTGTGAAACCTGCATACCAAATTTTATATATTTACTATTCAGAATATTTTCATATACTCAAAAAAATCACGTTTGAAACCTCAAAAATAGACGCACAACAGTTAGTCAACCGTTAGACAGAGCTAGCCTAAAATTTGACTCAGATCTACAAATCTGATGAAAAAACTATATACCAAATTTCATCCACTTAGCCTTTTAGAGTTATCGCATCAGCATACACTTGATCGAACAGACATGCAAGAAGACATTCCTTGGACGGATTTCCTCCAAAATTTGATACCAACAGACAATTTTGGTGTAAACACCACATATCAAATCTCTTCCCTCTAACTTGTTCCATTTTTGCGTATAGCGTTCACAGACAGACGGACCTAATTCCAAAAGTCGTTTTTTCGTCATCAGGGAGGTCCAAGAGGTAAAGAATAACTAAAATCCACAGTTGAAATTGTTTGATGTTTACAATGATTTGTCTTGTAGGTTTTATGTACGAGAAAATTAAAAAAAATCTCCAAATATTTTTTCATCATCATAAATATCACTGTATGCAATTATTTCAATCAGATAAAGTCAGCTGAAATTCTCCCTGCAAGTCAACACTTATTTCCTTAATTTAAAAACCTAACATTTACTTACTCTATTCATCTGATTACAATATATTATAGAACTCTATTTATAAACAAAACTTGTAACATTTTTATTATTAACGAAAGAAAAATTTCTGTTTATTGAATTTCCTATCCAATAATCAATCTTTTTCGCCTGGAAATATAATCTCCTCCTTTTCGATAAATCCACAGGCTTAAAATGTCTATTCGAATCACCGTTTCTCACCAATGAGCCGAAACTTCTTTCAGAAACATCAGAATCTTCGTATTTTATTCATAACAAACACTTCTGGATGTAACTGAAATGCCTTTAAGGATTAAATGCCTGTAGGGCAAGATCATGAAATATTTTAGAAAGTAATAAAATGCTCAATTTTTTTTTAATTTTAAGAATTTAAAAAAATGCTCATATTGCATATCAATCTGAAACATATTTGGTAAATTTTTCGAAATTTCAGTGAAGAAAACAGACGAAAATCTTTTTTCGGTATTAAAATACTGAGATTTACATAGTATAGGGTCCTTAGTGGCTCTATTTAGGAGGAGTTTTTACAAAACAAAATTATTTTTTATCTAAGGAACTATTGCAAATTCTTGAATGAAATTTTGTACATTATAGAAGCAAAACATGTCGGATCGAATTATGTAAATATCTTTGCTTCCGTAACGGAGACATTTTGAGATAGCTGTAAATTAACTCGGTTAATCAGTTTTATAATATGAATAAACCTGTCCCCTTCAGCCGACAGTATTTTTGTGAATATGCGATAGTATACACCACGGTTACAGAGGTGCCCCATTTTTTTTTTTTTTTTGACGAATGTGCAAACCGCAATAAAATGAATGAGACATTAACTATAACTTGGGAATTTGTAATCAGATTTTCACAATATTGTTGTCGATGTTAATGACTCAAGAGGACAGGTTTATTCAGATCCACGAACTGATTAACAGAATTCATTATCATAGTTAATGACCGCTATCTCGAAATTTTTCCATAAAGGAAACGCGATTTGTCTATAAATCGTTTCGGCATGCCATTTCCTATGTGTATCAAATGTCCTTCTGAAATTCGCAAAATTTTTTGAAATAAAAATAATTTTTTCAATAAATAATCCAACCTAGCCACTAGGCACCGCATATTAAGTAAGTTTTAGGTGGTTAATAGCAAAAATAAGCTATTAATTCTATTTTTAACTCTGAAATTTCGCAAAATTCGATCAAACATGATTCAGATTAATACGATAATCTCCAGATGCATAAAAAAAAGTTGACAGTCTATCTATTGAAACTATTGAAAGGTGATTTTAAAAATAATATTACGATAAAAATAATTATGAGAAAAATAAGAATTTATCATTTGCGTTTTTTAATTATTTGAATTGAAAATTCGCTGAATGATGAAATATGATATAAATAAGAAATTAATCTGATTTTTTTAATTTTATACGAATTAAAAATTTCAATAAAATTAGTATGATTTCAATTAAGTTTAGAAAATGATTTTGTGTGATTCAAATTCAAAATTATTATCTGCATTTTTAATTAATTTGCAATTAAAAGTTTATCCTGTAATTTTTTAATCATATTAGAATTTAAAAAAAAATTTCATTTACATGTTCGATCGTTTTAATTATCAGCATGCAATAAGGTTACAGATAGTTAGAAATACAAATTTATCGTCTATTTTTTAACATTCTTGTATTGCGTCTATAACTTGTTTAAATATTAATTTATTTTTCTGTAATATGTTATATTATCATAATAAATTATTTATTGTTTAGTCTGAATCAAAATGACGAAGATGAACGATCGGGTAATCTTTTAATCAGATATTCTATTTTATTCTTTGAAGTATAGTAAAATGTTAATCATCATTTCATGCTCATTATTTTGTTAATGAAACTTCAGCATTCTCTAAAAATAAAAGTTTAACTCTTTAAAAAGCATAAAAATTACCATTATAAAATTAAATATTTAAATCGGACAAAAATTAAAGATTAATCTTTTAGCCCTTTTGAATAGAATTCTATTTTTTTTAAGCTATATTAGAAAAGGCCAACACTTTAGGTTACGCCCAGGAGAGTGGACGTGGCTACGTTCCAAAAGAAATTCAACCACCAGCCTAAATAAGTTTGTTATAATTGAAAAATATTAATTTGATGCCAGATTTAATATTAATTTGGATCTTAAACAACGCTAAGTCCACTGATTTTTGATAAATGAAGTTTCTGGAAAAAGTTAGACCAGTTTTGAGAATTTAGGATGGCAACGAGAAATCATCCAATGAGGACGAAGAGCGTGGACAATACTTAGATGTTAAATTTGTCTCTTTTTGGCACCACGTTGTATGGATTAAACAACAACTCCGAATGCATAACATGGCGAACCATGGTATAAAAATATATGAATTGAAATTTAGAGTATATAAAACACCATGATTGAAAGGGATAGAAAGACGGGAGTTTAACTGGAAGAGAGGGAATTTAATGAGTAAAAATATAGAACAAGTCCCCACAATGTGGAGCAATTAATACTCTTTAGATTAATTAGTAAAGTTTGTGAAAAACACTGTGTTAATTGATCGGGCTTTCGTAAATTCCCTCTTCAAAAGCAGGCCATTCACGTCTTTTCCAAACTGGAATCTTTGGAACAAGGGAAAGAAAAAGAAATCGTCAGTTTTAAATCCGACTGAAATTAGAATAGCGCCTCGGAGAAGCTGGAATTCCAACGAAATCAAAATCCTGCACTTCATGCGCCGATTCCAATTTGGGGCCTCGAACGAGGATAGGCGGTACATCAAAGGATGTGATTAGATTGGGATCTCGCTTCGAGGCTAGGAAAGCGGAAATACGCAGAGTGTGGGGGAATCGAAGAGCTTGGTAGGGGCGAAATCTTTTCTCCCCTACCGGTCTTGTAAGGCGTATAAGTAGTGCTTTATTTCTTTTGAAAATATTAGACTGTTATTAGGTTAGTTATTAGGCTGTTATTATCAGCATTGGACAAATGGTCTCTTACACACGTGTCGGGTGAAGAATATTTCCAAAATTCCTTAATTTTTATAGAAATGGGTTGCTTTTATTGGGTTGGCTTGCTCTTCTATAAAATAGTAAGGGGCTCTAATTTCCAATACTTGATCACAATAGGCAGTAGTCTTGTCAAAACGATCTCTCAGCTCATTCCCTAGTTTCCCAATACATTCTTTGACTCAAGTGAGACTAGGTACGACTATAGATTCGAATATTTTATTTTTCTATATGCATCCAGGTAATATTAATTTGAATTTATTAGTTTTTATCGTTTGAATGGAAAACACGGTTTCTGTTAATTTTTTTTATTTTAAACCCATTCTCCCAATGTACATTCTTCTGCGAAATTCGTTGCTATTAGTGTGGTATGAAAATACAATTAAATGATACTAAAATAAAACAAATAACTGGTAATTTTTAAACGTGCACACCAAGAATTGTTTGCATATCTCATAATGTAGCACAGAATCAAAATGTAAATGTTAAAAATGTCAACGTTATTTTGTTTAAAATGAATTATTTTTCATTACTTTAAAATAGAATTTTATTTACTTCCTTGAATAAAAATTGATTGAATTGTGTTCGATATTTCTACTTTTTTAATTTTTCTGAAACTATGTTCTTTTTGTGAATATGAATAAAACCTAATATATAAAGCATTTCTAGGAATTAATAAGACTATGTTAAATTCAGAAAATAAAAAATCCCCTTTTATACTTACATAACTGACATTTCATATATATATTAGGTATTAATGATAATTTCCGATGAATTCCCTTACTAATTCAAAGAATTAATAATTTTTCTATCCAGAAACATAATTAGTTTCCAGTTTAGTTATATTAACGTCCCGTTTTGAAGGAAAACTAGGGCTATTTCGGGAAGGACCTCGTAATTTTGAACCTTAATCAGATGACGCGGATGACACCAGAGCTGACAAGCCCCTCTCCAATCTTCCGAACCACACCAACAGGATGCGGACGAAACATAAAAAAAAAGTTCTGTTAAACATAAAATAACTTGCATTTCCTATTTATATTAGTTAGTAACGTACATTTCCTATGATATTACTTTTTAATTCAAAGAATTAGTAAGGATTTGTTAATTCAGAAAAAATGTCATGTTTAACATATAATAGATATACTAAACAAAAATTAAAATTAAAAAAGAAAGAAAAGTATAGATAAGAAACAGCAGATTTAAACATAAACGATGACAATACATCTTTAAGAGTACTAATGCAACGGCTTCAAGAGATTGCATGAACAGAAGATTAAAACGATAATATTTAAAACACATAAAAATTAATTTAGAAAGTAAAAAATGTTCAAAATGGAAGAAATGAATGAAGAATCGAATGGCGAACTTCATCGAAGACCACTCACCATAAAGATTCCAAATTAGACAAGATTTTCTGTCAAAGGTAAGATTATAGATCAAAAGTATACCCTTTGTGGCCTAAATCCTGTCCAATATCAATATGAGAAACATTCTGAAAAATCAAAATGCAAAATCCTTAATGAATAATCAAAAGATACTAGAGAGTGTGTTAAACCTAAAACTATTTAAAAAGTTATAACAAATAAAATCATAAAAACCATTAATATATATTAATTTGAAATATTTTTATAGTCCTTTTAATAAACTATTAATATTAATGAAAGAATTTGGGAATCTGTTGAGTTTAAAAATAATTTTAAAACTATCTAAAGCTTCAACTAAATTTGAATGGTTATTGCATATGCTATTTATTCTATTAATTTGAGAAAAAATGGAATTCCTTAAAATTTTATAAAGAATATTTGTATGAAAATTACAAAGTATTATGGCCTTAAAATTAAATTCTTTTCTTTTATCAAATAAGCCGACAGAGACTCCTGAATTTAATATTTCAATTTCCATATCTAAAAAATACATTTGTTAATTTCTGTACTGGTTCTGTTTAATTTCAGCTCTTCTGGAGAGCAGCTATAGATGGATTTAAAATTATCATAATAAAACACTAAAAGGTCATCAATAAAACAAAAAACATCAATAGTTTCATTTTTAATTAATTCCCTCTCATATGAGTGAAGAAAAATGTTTGCCAATGCACTAGAATAATTACACCCCATAGGGATACCTAAAACATGTTTATAGTATTCAACTCCATTAAATAGATAGTTTTCACAAATATGAACTCTGCAGATTTCTATCCATTTATTTTTTTCAATTAAATTAGTGTTTAGGTATAAATCATACACATTTGAGCATACTTCAATTAGTTTATTGCGCGGGAGACTATTAAATAGATTTTCAAAATCAAATGTATTAATGATATAAATTTTATTATCTTTGATAAAATTTAAAATTTTAGTGTTATTATCTGTAATGAAGTTCTCTTCTTCTTTGATTCTTTTAAGAGTAATTTTTAGAAATTTAAAGAAAAATTTACTTAAATGACAGCAGTAACTTCCAGTGCTACAAGTAAAAATCTGAATTTTAAAGGACTTTTATGAAATTTAATAGTAGGGAAAAGGTAATGATAATTTAGATTACTGATTTTAATTTTGGTTTTTTTAACTAGTGCAATAATTCTTTTATCCAGTTGTTTTTTTTCCAAATTTAATTATTTGATATGTTTTATTTGAGTTATATTCATTAAGCAGAGTTTCTTTGAAGTGTAATTTACACATTAGGCAAAATTATTTCCTACCTTATATACTGTGGTTGCAATAAATTTATCTTTAATGAATTCAATTTCTTTTTTAAGATGCTTGTTGAAAAAAATACCTCTATTAATATTTATATTAATATTTTTATAAATTCTATTTTTTGTTTCCAATAATATACATTCTTTTCATTCTCCAAATCCCTCAATTGGCCAATGATATTTCCTGGCTATATTAGCAATGAAAACATCCATGTCTCGATTAATGGAATTAATCATTCTAATTTGACTAACTTTATTTCTTAACCTAAATTTAGTTCCCTTACTCATGATTTCTCTAAGGTATTTAGATTTAACAATATTCAAATTACCCGTGATGATATGTCCCTAATAAATTCCCTGATATCTGCTTCATTACAAAAACAGAGTGAATTTTTTATTTCATTTAAAATTTTACAATAATAGTTATAGTTACAAATTTGCTTTTTGAGTGTTCTTGAATATTTAAATGCAGTAGAAATAATAGAAATATCTTTAACAGGAAAGAATTTAATATTTTCATGAATAATTTCATTCAACTTTAATATTTCGAAGAAGACATCAAGAAAATTAACAACAGAATATTATTTTTCTCATTTTTGTTAACCCTAAATAGAAGTTTATTATTAGAAATACCCAGCTTAAATTTTACCAGATCGTAGAAAACATTTTTTATGTTAATATCAAAAAATTTTAATTTCTCAAATTTATGATCAAAAAACCATTTATTTCTATTATTTCTAAGTTTAAATATAAAATGTTTTATTTTATTTATATTATCCCAGTTGTGGTTAAGATTACATTAATTCTTGAATTTCATCTATTATAATATCCAACTTTCCACCTTTAGCACTTCCTCTTTTTGATCTAAATTTCTTATTGTTTGTTGCGTTTAAAAATCCTTTAAAAATGTTGAATTTATTATAAATACAAATTATGTTAAATTCACTGTATCCCTGATCATTTAATTTGCTGTTAAGTCCATATGGGAAAAGAGTTTTTAGGCTGCATATGAATAAATTTTCAAGATCAAGTCTTTTATGTAGGTCAAGTGTGTTATCCTCTAGGATGCAAATAACTATGTTTTCAAAACTGTGTTCCTGGAAATGAATATACTCATAATCATGTGAATTGTTATTTCTAAAATTCTTAATTGCCGATATAAGCCCATTAATTCTAATATATAATTCTGTACAAGTTGGACCAATATGTTTACGATTACATTCTTTACATTGAATTAAATAAATAACATTTTTAATTTTCAGAATGACATTAGTTCTTTATTATCAAAATCCAGGAACACAGTTTTGAAAACATGGTTATTTGCATTATACTTAAAAGAATCAAAGAAGAAGAGAATTTCATTATAGATAACTACACTACAATTTTAAATTTTACCAAAGATAATAAAATTTATAACATTAATACATTTGATTTTGAAAATCTATTTACCAGCCTTCCACACAATAAACTAATTGAAGTATGCTCAAATGTGTATGATTTATACCTAAATACTGATTTAATTCAAAAAATAAATGGATAGAAATCTGCAGAGTTAATATTTGTGAAAACTATCTATTTAATAGACTTGAATACTATAAAAAGGTTTTAGGTATCCCTATGGGGTGTAATTTTTTTATTGCGTTGGCAAACATTTTTCTTCACTCATATGAGAGAGAATTAATTAAAAATGCAATTATTTATGGTTTTCGTTTTATTGATGACCTTTTAGTGTTTAATTATGATAATTTTAAATCCAACTGTAACTGCTATTCAGAAGAGCTTAAATTAAACAAAACCAATACCGAAATTAACAAATGCAATTTTTTAGATATAGAAATTAAATATTAAATTCAGGAGTCTCTGTCGGCTTATTTGATAAAAGAAAAGAATTTAATGATAAGGCCATAATACTTTTTAATTTTCATCAAATCTTCATTATAATATTTTAAGGAATTCCATTTTTTCTCAAATTAATAAAATAAATAGCATATGCAATAACCATTCAAATTTAGTTAAAGCTTTAGATAATTTTAAAATTATTTTTAAACTCAACGGATTCCCAAATTCTTTCATTAATATTAATAGTTTATTAAAAGGACTATAAAAATATTTCAAATTAATATATATTAATGGTTTTTATGATTTTATTTGTTATAACTTTTTAAATATTAGTTTTTTTATTCTGATTAATTAGTTAGAATTTATCTTCATAGATGGATTAGGTGCTAGCTTCTAATTCTTTGTTGCTTCCTGCGTATTTGGCGTCGCCTGGTTTACATCTAAAATTTCGGCAGAGAGTTTTAGGTTTAACACACTCTCTAGTAACTTTTGATTATTCATTAAGGATTTTGCATTTTGATTTTTCAGAATGTTTCTCATATTGATATTGGACGGGATTCAGGCCACAAAGGGTATACTTTTGATTTATTATCTTACACTTGACAGAAAATCTTGTCTAATTTGGAATATTTTTGGTGTATGGTTTTCGATAAAGTTCGTCTTTCGATTCCTCATTCATTTCTTCCGTTTTGAACATTTTTTACTTTCTAAATTAATTTTTATGTGTTTTAAATATTATCGTTTTAAACTTCTGTTGATGCAATAACTTGAGGCCGTTGCATTAGTAAGCTTAAAGATGTATTGTCATCGTTTATGCTTAACTCTGCTGTTTCTTATCTATACTTTTCTTTCTTTTTTAATTTTAATTTTTGTTTAGTATATCTATTATTTGTATCTGTGTTATATTATACATAGCTGCATATGCGACTTTATATATACTACTAAAATTTTTTATTAATGTTTGATTAATTAATTTAATCAATTTTTAAATAATATTTTCATTAAAATTTAGTTAATTTATAACTGTCATTTTTAACATATATAACTTGCATTTCATATTTATATTAGTAACATGCACTTCCTATGATATTTCTTACTAATTCAATTCAAAGAATTCCACCCTTCAAAGAATTAATAAGGCTTTGTCTATTCAGAAACATACATACAAATGTTTTGTTATACTTAAGTAACTAGTATTTCCTACTTATGTTAGTTAATAACTTACATTTCTCCTATTAAATTCTTCATTACTTTAAAGAACTATTTAGGGTTTGTCTGTTCAGAAACTTAAAAAATATTCTGTTATATAGAAATAACCTGCATTTCCTGTTCTATATCAGTTAGTAACTTCCGTTTTCTATTATATTTCTCAATTAAAAGAATTAATAAGGTTTTTTTTATTAAGAAACACATTAAATATACTCTGAAATGCATGTATAGCTTCTATTTTTTATGTTACAGATAATTCAAGTTATGTGGGTAGCATACATGCTAAAATTAATCGAATATTTTGATACGGTAAGCATTTGCAGAAACTTTTATTAATTCTGACATTTCATTATTTGTTCATATAAAGAATTGCTGGCCCTATTCGCATTTGTGTACGTCTGAGGTAAACTATCTTATGTAACAATATTGACAATTTGCATTAGAGCCAAAGGAAATATCAGGGCGCAATGTATTACAAAACACAATTTATTCTTTGACAGCGTTTATCTCTTGTTCTTTTTGCCCTACAGCTACGATCAGTAGCTCATCCGAAGATGCGGTCGGAATAATGCAAATCCGATGAAAAGCATCAAAATAACAAAACTGGACATAAAATAGTTTACCTCTGAGATACAAATTTGTTGCACAAACCAGCTGCGGAGTATCTCGAATAATGCGTCATTCCCTGGTGGGGAGAAGAACTGAGGATTTTTATATATGCCCAACATTCTCTCCTAAATAAAATCAGCAGCATGTATATAAATGATAAAATAAACAAATATAACCAACATTTATTCGAACTGAAGTATATCGTTGCTTAACAAGCAACACCACGTATCTCAATTTTTTGAAATTCTAAAGAGGAAGAAAATATTCAATTTTTCGCAATCAATAAAGAATATTTCTGAATTTATTTAACATCTGACATAAACATGAGATCACGCATTCCTATCAGATGTGAAAAAAATTAAGAAATATTCGTTATTGGTTGCGAAAAACTGAGTATTTTCTTCCTCTTTGAAATTTCAAAAAATTGAGATAGGTGCTGTTGCTTGATAAGCGACGATATACGCATGAAGCGAGATGCACTGCATATATGAAATTTCAAAGTAAAACTTCTCGGAAAAAATTATTTATTAAAAACCCTATTTGAGCGATTTAAATTTCCCTTTTCTTTGTATCAATTACCAAAACCCGCACACAACGCCATCCATGTTGCATTGCTGAATTATAAATATTGCATTGTTGCTGCTTTCAAAAATGAGAGAGAAACACGTAATTAAATATTTGGTTAAGCAATGAAAACGGTTTGAATTGCGCTGCAACAATGAAAAGTACTATTGTAAATAAATTTTTAATTAATATCTTTTTCACTATATATAATTTGGGAAACTAAATGGACAAAATGGATTCCTTGGATTATTCGGCTCACTTCTCCGTTCAGCGGTTCATGAGAAGATGACCGGACATAAATACAATCATATTTTAATACTGTAGATATTTAAAACCAGCCATAGAGTAAATACTGATTTTGTATATAAGTTTCAATCAATATACATTTGAATATTTAAACATATTTAAAAGATTTTCTACCTAATAACATTGTTGAGTCAATAAAGCCGTCAATTCTTACAAAAATAATTTTTATTTATACTCAGCAACAAAACAGCTATTACTGCTATTACGGATAGCGCAAGAGTTCCATAAATCACCACTGGAACTGGCAATTGCATGAGATTAAACTCAAATGCACAGACCGCAAGGAAAATGGTTGTGGGTTGGAGCATTTTTTTTTCTTTTTTCAACATATAATAGTGTGCAAAAGTTGCTATTTGATGCAAAAAATACAAAAATAAAATATGGTGGCAATCGGAACATGTCTTGAAGTGCCGCAAGTAAGATAAAGTTTCATAAATTTTAAAAATGTTGTTCTCGTTCAACCGTTTTCTCTAATTTCTCATTGGCAGTAAAAGAGCTCAAATAAAATATTTTGTACTTTTTATTAATAGAATAAATATTTTAGGGTGTTTAAAACCTATTATGAGTATATTAAAATATTGATAATTAGGCATAAATGTGCAAGAAATTGATTATGGAAAAAGAAAAAAATGCTGTTTTTAAATCTAGGAATTAATGCTCTGTTATAAGTTTTACTGACTAAAAACGCGTATAAGTACTTAACGCATTCATTTTATTAGCATCAGTAGCTGCGATTCGAACTTATATGCGTGGGGAGGGGTGGTGGAAAAAATTATCGACAATTAAAAGTATCTGTAAGTGTAGAAGGTAGACAACAAATTAAAAAATTAGCTGGTTTCACAAGATTTATTGGCTTTCTTTATAGGTATTTGTGTCAGGGAGTTAAAATGCATTATAATTTAATTTTCCCGAGTGTGGGGAGAAAGCACTCCCTACTCGCCGCCATTTTTTATTATTATGTAGCAAAATGTATTTTGTGTTTTGCCAATAAAAGATGAGGAACAGAACTAACTTTATCGTTCGTTATTCTAGTATTTGTTTGTGTATTGCATGCATTTTGATTTATAATGGCACGTCAAGCTGTGTATTCATATTAATATTTCTTTTTTATCTTAACATATATTTCAACCGGGGAAGGATCATCTAGAGATGCGAGCTCTTGCCAGATCAAAAAATGCAAACTTTATTATTCTTTATGCTTATATTTTTCTTATGCTATCGACTTAATAAGAACAGTAATAATTGTTTCTATTTTTCTTGGAAATGAGTCAAAATGTTCAGTCTTGTTTTTATTCATAGTTGCAACATTCCCTCTCGTGGCATGAAGCAGTTGTTGGAAAAGACACCTACGAACTTAGTAGAATATCTTGTAGCACGGAATTTTTGGGGGAACAAAATCAACACCACAGTAGGTGGTTTCCAATCCATCTATTCCATCCCTACCTGGTGTGAATTGCGGATACAGTTCATAGATGCTACCTTCAGCATATCTTATCAGTATTTTTGTTGCAAGAATTGAATATCTAAAAAAGACAAAAAAACGATAATAGAAGCAATTTAGAGAGTGCAGCATCATCCAGGAAAAAATTGCAAAGTACAAAGATATAAATACGAATTAAGGGAAGTTTTAATTGTGGAAGAGGTAAAAATACAATAAAATTAACAAACAATGAATGAGAAAGAACGAGGAGGAATAAGAATATGGTGGATAATATCATCAGAGGCCTTCATCCACGCAGATTCAAAAACAGAATAGGTTTACTGTCGAGGGAAAACGACAATAAGGTCTAAATTTAAAATTTAATCTAAGGGCTGAACCTATTCGGAATAAATTGGAAAGAAAAACATTTATCCACAAAGAAGAAATTCAAAACATTCTTTTAAACACAGTCTGAAAACAAGGGCTAAAATATCTTACCTCTTTTGTTGTGGAAAGGAAAAAAGAACGACGCTCAGAAGTTAACTTTGTTTATATGTTTGCGCACCCATCTCTATCTAGTGAGGGATACTCACCTAAACACCTAATAATTTTTTTGTTGTTTTCCATAAAGTTTTTTATATAGATTTTATATTGTTTTTTAGTATTTTAAAATTGTCTTAATTGTTTTTATGCATTTAATAATTTTTATTTTCATTTTTTACTTTTATAATTCAGAGAAATTTGAAGGGGACCCTATACTAAAATGTCAGAAGGTGTGGTATGAGTATTATAGCCACTTCCAGTGCAATGGAGAATTTGAGAAGTAAAAAAATTATTAAATAAACCTAAGAGATTAAAAATTCTTAATTCTTAATTTTATAGAAATGAACAAGGTAGCCGTTTAACCTTAGATTAATCACTAAATTTGCAATGGCCTTGACACTAGTAGAATGACTGTTGCAAATATTTTTCATTTGAGAGTAGATGATATATTTTATGACTTAAAGATTGATATTATTTTCATAATGACAGAGAGAAATAACACTAAAATTAAAGTAATTTCTCTCGTCACAGGTACCAACCGAAATTCCTCAATCTAAAATTTTAATTACTAGATCTAAATAATTACAATTATTGTTAATATCATTGGTTTTATTTAGTTTAAGTTTTTCCGGATAACAGTTAATCAACTAGTCAAGTCAAGGTCAAATATAATCAGGTCATTAATATAACGATATGCAGAAATGATGTTATTTTGTATGAATTCTCTCTCGAATGTATGAAGAAAAACATTCGCTAGTGCACTGAAAAAACTATTACACATTGGAAGACCAGATGATTGTCTATAGTAGTTGATTTGATTGAAGAGTTAATTTTCACAGGTGTTAATATTGCAAATTTCTAGCCATCTATTTTTATCTATAAAATTAAATTTAAGGTATAAGTCGTACAAGTTAATGCAGGCTTCAATTAATTTTTCATGTTTGAGACTGGGAAAAGATTCTCAAAGTCAAAGGTATTAATACAGTTTTAATTTTTATTTTGGGAAAATTCTTCTTTAATATTCTCAAAATCATTCTAAAAAAATGAAAAAGAAGAAAACTTTATAGTTAGTAGTAACATTGAAATTCTGAACTTTCTCAATGGTAATAAAATGCATTGCATTAACACCTTTGGCTTTGAAAATCTTTTCACCAGCCACCCATATGAAAAAATAATTGAAGCCTGCATTAATTTATATGACTTATTCCTTAACTCTAATTTCTTAGATAAAAATAGATGGCTAGAAATTTGCAATATTAACATCTGTGAAAATAATCTCTTCAATATAATCAACTACTATAATCATTAATGTGGTCTTCCAATGGGTACTAGATTTTCCAGTGCACTGGTGAATGTTTTTCTTCATACATTCGAGAGAATTCATAAAAAATTATCTCATTTCTGCCTATCGTTATATTGATGACTTGATTGTATCTGCCTTTCACATCCTTGACTATTTGATTAACTGTTATCCGGAAGAAATTAAACTGAATAAAACCGATGATAATAACAATAATGGTAATTATTTAGAACTAGTAATTAAAATTTTAGATTCAGGAATTTCAGTTGGTACCTATGACAAAAAAATGACTTTAATTTTAAGGCTATTTCTATTTGTCATTATTAAACTAATCTCAACCTAAAAGTCATAAAAATACCATCCACTCCCAAATCAAAAGAACCAAAAATATTTGCAACAACTATTCTGCTAGTATCATGGCCATTGACAATTTAAAGATTAATTTAAAGTTAAATGAATACCCTGTACATTTCTTTAAAATTAAGAATTAAGAATTTTTTAATCTCATAGGTTTTACTTAAAAATTTTTTTACTTCTCAAATTCTCCATTGCACTGGAAATGGCTATAATACTCATACCACACCTTTTGACATTTTAGTAAAGGCTCCCCCGAAAATTTCTGTGTAATATAAAAGTTAAAAATGAAAATAAAAATTATAAAATGCATAAAAACAATTAAGCAATTTAAAATGCTAAAAACCAAAATAAAAACTATAGAAAAAACTTTATGAAAAAGAACAAAAATTATTAGATTTTTAGTTAGTAAATCCCTCACTAGATGGAGATCGGTGCACACACCTATAAACAAAGTTCACTTCTGAGGGCCGTTCTCTTTTCTACACAACAAAAAAGGTAAGACATTTTATGCCCTTCATTTCAGACTATAAACATAGTAAAGAAATTGAAATTAGTCTTTTAAACAAAAGACTGTTTTGAATTTCTTTTCCGTGTATAAATGTTTACCATTCCAATTTGTTCAGGAATAGGTTCATGTCTTAGAGGAAAATTCAAATTTAGACCTTAAATTCATTTTTCTTAAAAAAAATTCCATTTTTTAATCTGCATTGATGAATGCCACCAGATTCTTATTCCTTCTCGTTCTTTTTCATTCATTTTGTGTTACTATTATTGTATTTTTATCTCTTTCACAATTAAAACTTCACTTAATTCGTATTTATATCTTTGTTGTAAGAATGGCATTTTACTAGGCATCAGTTTCTCAGTTACGTAGCAACAAAGGGCAGCGGTATAGTTGTCTAAAACTATAACCATTACGCGTCATGGAGACTGAACATCAGTGAGGTTTTGTTACTTTTGATTGCCCAATATGTTGGAGGGGGAAGAAATGCGTTTTCACTGGGCGCCATTTATACCTTCTAGTCATATTAAGAAAAAGATAGAAAAAGTCATTTTAAAATTCGATGGCAACTTACCCTAAATACTTCTCTGATATTTTTACTGTCTATCTTTTCTCAGATACAGCAAATACATAGAGAAGCTGGTACAAAAATCTTGCAATGATCAAAATCTTCAACCAGTAAATTTCGGGATTTTTCACTTTGTAGACTTTCTTGAGTCCAAAAGAACATTTTTGGTATTGGAGCTGTCTGTTTGTATGTGAACAAGATGATTTAAAAAATACAACGAGCAAAAATAATTATATTTTATACATTTACTCCAAAATTGTATGCCTGTATCAAATTTTGGATCAAATTCGTCATGGAGGAGAGGAGTTTGTATAAACAAATACTCGATATTCTGTCCTTAACGATAAGACTAAGCAAAAACGACCCATATTTACATAGATATTTTACTCGCATATATAAGGAAAATATGTACATTTTTTACTGCTTTTTTTATGTCTATTGAACTAGAAAAATTTATTGGCTGTAAGAAAATATAAATATTAAATTTATTGGTCTGGCAAGAACTCACTCCACAAAAAAATTTCACCTCATAGTACTAAAAATTCTCCCTCCGTTAACTTTATCGATTATAATCAACCGGTAATTATCGGTTGATTAGCAGAACAAAAATACATATTGCTACACAACAGCAATTACAAGGATGGATAAAGTTCTTGTAAGCGTTTTTCTTCAGTTAAATGTATAACAGAGAAATAATTCCAGAATAGAAAGAACATATTCTCACTTTATTCACAGCCGATTTCTTGCACGATTTTGGTAAATAATTAATATTTTTATTTAATTTGAGTTTTTAAATGCAAATGAGAAATTAGATAAAAAGGTTGAAATAGAGAAATATTTTTTAAATTTATGAAACTTTATCGCACTCGCGGCACCTGAAGATATGTTCCGATTGCTATCAAATTTTATTTTTGTCTTTTTTGCATCTAAAGGCAACTACTGCGCACTATTACAAATTATAGTTGTAGTCAGTGCTTCGTATGCGAGTGACCTAATAAATATTCAAAGTAAAATGAAATGAATAAACTCAACCGTTTTAAATTATGGCTTATTGGAACCAAAGTGAATCTGATGCACATATACATACACGCTTAAACCAAACGAGCGAAATTCGATCCTTTCAGCACTTGAAAGTGCATCGTCCTTTCGAAGCGTGTTAAAGCGTGTTAAAATTCTTTGCGAAGCGAAATATTTGTAGAGAATTTCGCTCCATTTTGTATTGAACGATTTCGCCACTTTTTTCATTAGTTTTTAATATTAAAAGAAGCGTGTTATAAAAGAAATGCCCCTTTCAGACCTATATTTTAAGCAATGATTTCGGTCTTTGTTGATTAATTTTTAATGTTAAAGGGAGCCTTTAAGAAAAAACGCTCTTTTTTTTGGAAATGCTTTTATTATTGATTAATTAGTAACCCTTTCTACACGTTTAAAAGAAAACATTTTTTAAAGCAATATGGAGAACAGTGATTTTGTACCTTAATAAGAACATTATGAATAAATATGCCCCTTGAGGTAGTAAAATGCTGCTTATTATTTTTATCCTTGTAAAGTTTTTACTAAACATAAACGGTCTTTTACCTGAGTTTCATCACATTTGATATTTTAAAAACTAGTAAGAAACAATTTGGGGGATGCTTCTTTTAATACCCGCATTATTCTGTACAGTACGACAGATTTCTATAATGGAAACAATTGTAAACTATATAGCAAGATTTATAATAGATAATTTATTAATAAAATTCTCCAAAAGAACGGTACTGTTTACTAGTACAGTTGTTAATATATGTGCCAAACACAAGGCTTGTAACTATATGTACAATAAATAAAAAATAAATTAAATAATTTAATGTTTTATTTTTATTCTTTGAATATATGTAAACATTCATTTAGACAGCAATCTTACTGCCTTATGAAAGGTTCTAAAAATTTTAAACTAATTCTGAGCCATACATCGTAGTGTGTTTTGAAATTTTGCATGTTTTGGAGATTTTAAGCCTGAAATATCAAGAATACATTTATCCTCCATCTAAAGCACACAACACACCAGTTATTTACATAAATTTCCCATATTCTTTCACGAATTATAATTTTTGGAAAATAATAATTGTAAAGCTTTGAGTTTGTACTGACTAGTAAAGTCTTAACAGACTGAGTCAGCTTAAAAAATATCATAATATCTTGATCGGAAAAAAATAAAAAACATAACTGAAAAAGAAAATGTCCTTAATACTTCTCTTAAAGTAGTCTGAATTTTGAAAAAATTCAGAACAGTATTTTTATACTATTATTACAACATAAAAATACATTTTTACATAAATTCACTGCAGTACAACCAAGTATTACATTTCCTACAATAACAACCAAGATGAAAAATCGAAAAATGCTTAATGAAAAAAAATCGAACTGGTGATAAATTAAAGAATAAAAACTCATTGTTATAAGTACGCAATAAAAATAATCAGAACTGCATATGGGTTAAAAGCTTAAAATAAATTTGAAGAGAAAGAATATAAATGTGTTACAATTAAATTTAAAATTATTATACTATATTTGCATAAAAGCAAAATGTAACCAACTAGAGTGTATAAATGCTATTGGTGGGAAGGCAATTTTAAATACAGGTAAAATATAAATAAGTTAAAAGGACCAACAAAATTATTAGTAATATAGTAAATTTTGTGATAATACAGATAAAATGTAATGGTCTGTGCGTTCTCGATTTCATTTTGAATTAATATGTGATAAACACCAAATAAGAATGAGCAGAGTAATGGAAAATTATCCCTTTAAAACTCCGGCAGTGGCAAAACTGTTTACTTGCAGACGCTTTTCGTTGGAATTCGGGGCCATAGGGAAAAAAATGTATCGTTGTCTGATTGATACTGCTTCCCAGTCCTCATATATTAGCGAAAAAGCGATTAAAGAGCTCAGCTTG
Organism: Araneus ventricosus; assembly: GCA_013235015.1. Classification (NCBI taxonomy): domain Eukaryota; kingdom Metazoa; phylum Arthropoda; class Arachnida; order Araneae; family Araneidae; genus Araneus; species Araneus ventricosus. The sequence goes on along the minus strand of BGPR01001851.1, from coordinate 191,192 downwards.
AAACCGATTCGTTCCGAAACTGTGATTCATTCTTTATTCGGTGGAGTAGAAACGAAACCAAAACAGCATGATATTTGTTCGATAGAGATGGTGGATTTAAAAGGAAATTTTTCTTGTTGTTTTGAAAGAATGTCCGAGAATAAAATATGCGATTATGTTCCGAGAATTGTTGAAGCACGAATTTTCAACGAACTTAGGAATAAATAAATAGAACTTTCTGATCTTTTAATCGAAGGAACTGAAATTGATATTTTGATTAGAGCAGATATACTGCCACAATTGATGACTACTAAGTCAATTAATTTTGACTCTGGCCTTTTCGACGTCGAAACGAAACTGGGTTTGTGTGTTATGGGAAAGCACAATGAAACATGTAATGAAATTAATTCTTTAACAACGCTGTGACGCATGTTTCAAATACTTTTCTGAGCGATATTTGGCAACTTGAAATTCTAGGATTTGATCATCCGGTAAAAGTTGAAAGTGCAAAAAATACTTATGATGAACATTTGACCAATTTAAACTAAAAATTCAATATTTTCTCAGATGTGATCGTTATGAACTTGAATTACCTTTCAAAGACTTTTTCCAAAATCTGCCAGACAATAAAGAATTAACTTGGAAGAGACTCGAAAAAATAATGCACAAATCGAAGTGTAATAATTTTCTTGATGATTATCAAAAAGCTTTTGATGAATGGTGAACACTAAATATCATGGACCGTTTTCCGGAAGCGGAACTGGGGAATAAATGTTATTATTTGTCCCACAGACCTGTCATAAAACTAATTAGTCGGATGTCAAAATTCTTCCGGTATTTGATGCCTTTGCTTATGAGAAAAAGAAACTTTGCTTGAAACAATGTGTTTTTTAATTTATTAATCTTATTTCCTTGATACCAGAGCTAATTGACAAATTTAGAATGTATCCCATTGGATTAAGTGCCGATGTGGAAAAAGCTTTTTTAATGATGTCAGTTGTACCAAAACTTTCAGACAGACTTTCCTAGATTCTTTAAATCCTTATAATTATGTAGAATTGATTTACTGACATTGTAGAATTGCATTTGGTGTTTCTTCCAGCCCCTTTTTACTGAATGCTACAATCATGCATCTTCTTCACAATTCTACACAATTTTATGATGTTGTACAGAAACTTAAATCCTCTTTCTATGTTGGTAATTGTTTAACTGGAGTATATAATGTTGAAGAGGCTGAGAATTTCATTCAAAAGCAGAATTTATCATGTCTAAAGGTTTTTTTAATTTGATAGGTTCTACAAGGTAGCAATGTAGAATGTAAGCATACTAGTAAGCTGTTCTGAAGAGAAGTAAAAGGTAACCTACACCAGGCGGCGTTGTTGTGACGTCAGCATGCCAGCTCACTAATGTAATTAGAACTACTTGTGTATCTGCGATGCCGTACGTTTTATGTATATCTCAGAGTTAGTTCCGTCCATTGTCAAATAAACGTATGCCTGAAAGGCTTTTCGTCTTATTTGGCCAAGGTACCCAGCATCTGGTAGATGCAAGCCCCATACGATTTCTGAACTTCGATTCTATGTTAAATGGTTTTCGATCATAGTTGTACCCTCGGCGGGACTACAGGTACTTTGGATTTCAATTTTTGTGAATTCTGTTCTCGACATGAAAATGGATTTGACACTGCTGAAAACGCAGAGGATATCGTTCCGCAGCTCATTTATGGTATGTTCTAAGAACAGTGAAGACGAGCTTATAAAAGAAGCTCCAAATGTGAATCAACTTTCGATTTGGAAAGCCCAAATTGAAGATAAATTTACGCGTTTAGAAAAATGCCAAGCGGAGATTACAGATCTCATTTTTAAAGATAAAGACGCCGAAAAGGCGTATGAAGAAGGCTTTTTGTCGACCGAAAATTACAGAGACAAATTTTCCTAACTGTGCGCGCAAATTCCGCGTCTGTCTATGAAAGAGACAGAAACAAAAGAATTCTCAGAAAAGATAAAATTCAAACTTCCAAAGATCGAACTGAAGAAATTTAGCGTCGATGCCAAGCACTATTTGTCCTTCTGGAGCCAATTTAGAAAAATTCATGAATATACAACTATTCCCAGTGAGGATAAAATGCAGTATCTCCTGCAGGCTGTGGTGCTGAAAACGAAAAGGCACAGGTGGTGGAAAGCCTCCCGGCAACAGCCCAGAACTATCCAAAGGCCATTGCTCAGTTAAAAGAGATATTTGGTCGTGATTACTTGATAGTACATATATACGTTAGAAATTTACTATCAATGGTCATGAAGAACGCGGCCTCCGGTCGCAAGAAAAACGATCTCCCGGGGTTGCACGACGAATTAGAGGCAAAAATACTAGTCCTAGAGAGTCTAGGAAGAACGTAAGAAAAATAAGGAGACTTTTTTTTGTCCATTAAGTGGAGTCCTGCTTGCCTGAAGAAGTAGTAGCAGCCTGGGAAAGGAGCCGAAATCATAGCTTGACAGAGACTAAAGAATCCCGAACTTTAGAACAATTGATAAACTTTCTTCGTCAGGAAGTTAAAGGGAAATAAATGGTCAATTTAGCACGGACTGGTTTCGCCTCCCACCAGAGTTCTCGACGAAAGGAACTAAATAATTGTCAGGTAAAATAATCCGAGTCAACAACAGCATCAGGTTAGTAGAGAATTCATAACTGCATTTTTTGTGATAAATCTCATCCTAGTGAAAAAAAATTTTCCGCAATGAAATTGACTTACTAAAAAAAATTATTGTTAAAGAAAGGAGCATGTTTTTCTTGTTTAAAGAAAGCTGGTCATTTAAGTAAATTTTGTAGTGTTAAAAATCATTTGAATTGTTCTCATTGAAATAATCATCATTTTGAAATAATGTGTTAGGAACAAGGAAAAATAATGAATGTTGTGTTCCAAAACCTGAAAATTCTCTCTCTAATTGCAGCAAAAGCAAACTATCTTTTTGCAAACGCTTTGCGTTCTTATTCAGCCTCAAGGTCAACAAAAATTAATACGCGTAGTGATGGATTCTGGCTCTCAAAGCAGTTACGTCATCGAAAAAATCATAACTCAGCTTAAAGGATCTCCTCTTAGAACCGAAACAGTGATTCATGTGCTGTTCGGGGGGAAAGAAACTAAACCAAAATATCATGAAGTATTTCCGGTCGAGGCCCGTAATTAAAACATAACTTTTTCTTGTAATTTTGAAGTTCTTGCAGAAAAAATGATTTGCGGTTTATACCTAGGATTGAGAATAAAGAGATATTGAATAAAATAAAAAGAAAGAAAATAGATTTTACTGATTCTATTCGATATGAAATGGAAATTGATCTTTTGATCGGAGCAGATGTCTTAGGAAATGTATCAGAAAGTATTTCAGGATTGGGAAAATGTTGAATATTAATGAACATGTGCCAGATTTCGAATTTAATAGAGAATGTCATTATTTATCACACAGGCCAGTGATTAAATTAGATAGCCAAACTACAATAATACGTCCGGTTTTCGACGCTTTTGACTCTGAGAGGGGGAATCCTTATTTGAACGAATATTTATTTAAGGGATTTAATGTTATAGAATTAATACCTAATATTCTTGATCGATTTAGAATGTACCCAATCGGTATTAGTGTAGATGCAGAAAACGCATTCTTATTTATTGTCTGTTGTACCTAAGGATAGAGACTTTCTAAGACTTTTTTAAACTTTTAATGATGTAGAATTGATTTACAGACATTGCAGAATTGTATTTCGTGTTTCTACGGGTCAATTTTTATTTAATGCTACAATTATGCATCTTCTTGACAATTGTACAGAATTTTATGATGTTGGACAGAAACTTAAATGTTCTTATTACGTTGATAGTTGTTTAACTGGAGTGCATGATGTTTCAGAGGCTGAACAATTTGCTAAAAAAGAAAAACTTATCATGTCTAAACGTTGTTTTAATTCGAGTGGTTGGGAGAGCAATGTAGAGTGTAAACATGCTAGTAAGCATTCTGGAAACACTTCTGAATTGGGAATAATATGGAATTTGGATGATGATACATTGAAGTGTAAAACTGATTTTGAAATTTTACCATGTTAAACTAAAATAACTAAGAGATTTATTGTGTCTACTGTACAAAAATTCTATCATCCTCTTGGTGAGTTGACTCCTTCTACATTGCTCCCTAAATTCATATTACAAGATTTGTGGATATCTCATTTTTCTTGGGAAGAGGAATAGCCTTTTATTGTTGTCGATAAGTTTTCTAAATGGCTAAATGAAATGTATTTATTGAATAATGTAGCTTTGCAGCGTTTTATGAACTTTAATGAAACGTCAGAACTGCATGCGTTCGTAGATGCATGCAAGGGGGCATATGCTGCTTGTGTCTTTGTTAGATCTGAGGTAGATGGTGAAAGTAAAGTGAGACTCATTCTTGCAAAGAACAGAGTGCCTCCTTTAAAATCTTTGAGGTTTCAAAGGTTGGAATTGATGGCTTGTTGTGTATCGGAGAAAGACTTGTTATTTCTGTTATCAAGACGATTGATGCATCAGGTATTAAAGTCCCAATCAGGTCGGATTGCACTATTGCTTTGTGGTGGATTAAAGAATATGGAGACTGGTTTCTTTTTGTTGCCAATTGTAGTGTCACTCTTTCAAATTTTATTTAAAATTAATCTATTTACTTAAATAATAATAATTCTTTTCATTCTCAGAGTTATTTAATTTAATGTATATGATGTGTAAGTTAATTTAACATAACATTGCAGTGCAGAACTTTACTGTAAAAAGCCGTGTGTTTACTACATTCTTTGTTCGAATCCTGTTTTTAAGAAACTGCACTATAGTAACCGTCCCTTCAAATTTATAGATTTTTCTCCGTCCCCTTCTTTGTGCGAATTTTCTCGGGTAGGCATTGCACTGTCTAAAAAAAGCATCTGAATTGCCTAAATTCTTTCCCATGGGGGTTATTGCCTTGTTTATCTGTGAGAAAGTCACAGCTGCAAATAAGGGTCCAGAGAAATTCTTTTCCCACAGATAAGAAGTGGTCAGTGGCAAAGAATGCCCAGCTGTGTCCTGTTTTGACCCACTAATTAATATTTCGAGCCATTTGAATCCGTGAGAATTGTCGTTGGTGGGGGTTGGATTTTCCTGGGAAACATTAAGCGTTGGGGTTCTGCTGACCTCCTGCTGCGCGTGAGGGAGAAGATGCTATTAAAAAGTTAGGGTCAAGAATCGAATTGGGATTGGTTGTTGGAGTTCTTTCGTAGAAGAGGGTTTGGCCCGTTTTGACCATTTAAGAACACGCTTTTTATTGGGGAGTGGGGTCTCTAAATTTGTTTTTGGTTTGGCGACAAATTGAATCAATAGCTTAGAGTAAGTTTGTCAAAAATTTAAAAGGGTTTACTGTAGAATAAAAAAATCTGGTAAGAAGCAATGGGTTCCAGTATAGTGCTTCTTGGCGGTTTCATTTCTCCAAGCTTTTGTATAAGTAGATTTTTTGGGGGGATTTAAAAAAAATTGGAGTTTTGGAAAAATTTTGGAAGGAAGCAGTCAGAGAGAGTTAGCCGAAAGAAGAAGCGGCATGTTTATGCAAATTAGGTCGAAAGACTAGATCATGATTCCGACTATGTGGCAACCAAAGAAAATTTGAGCGCGGAAAAAAGGATCTTGGATAATGTCAACGCTTGTCGGCTTTTGTATTTGGGACGCCCATACTTTTTGAGGCCTTTCTGATACATTTGCTCTGACCCCTGCTGGTGCGTGGGTGCTAGTTGGACTGGATATGGGCCATTTTGACATTCGGGACTATTTCGATGTCGTTTGATCGAGATGACTAGCTTGCTAGCCAGATAATCATCGCAAAAGGAACTGCGTGCCTGAACTTAGGTGCTGTGCAAGATTTTTGCCAGAGAAAGATTTCCTGTTGAAAATGGCGTTTCGAAAGGAAGAGTGGCAAAGTTTTGAACTTATAAAGTCTACATTATTCCGTTGAAAATTCCCACTTTTGGTAGCAACAACAACATGTCACTGGCGAGTATTCAACGCTTGTTATGGAGAGATCAATGGACCCTGACAAAAGCTCGCCTCAGCCAAAGGCTCCCGATGAACTTTGCCACTTGTGGAAGCAACATCAACATCTCGCTTGCCGAAAATTCTATGCGTGTAATGGAGGAATCAACGATCCTGTCAAAAGCTTGCCCCCGGCCAATGGATGAGTGTACTTACTTTTAATATTTTTTATGCCCATGCTTTAGGTAAAAGGTTAAATTTATGGGACTCATTATCACTTTGCTAAATTTCCATAAGTTTAATTTTAAATATTGTTTTTCAAGGTGTACATCTGTGCAAAATATCTTTTTATATATGGAACTATCTTAAAATTGTGCACTATAGATGTTTCTTTCATGGAACCAGGGTTCTGAACTTAATTAACTTAATTACCATGGTATTAAATAAATTTGAAAAATAGTAAAATTTACTTGGAAACTCTATTAGATCAGTAATTTGAATTTAAATGATTAACTTGAAATTCTGAATTTAATCTGTAGTTGAATTTAAATGATTAAATGTAGTGCTTTGATTTTCGTGCTTTAAAATACAATTAGATTGCTGTAAATATTCAAAGAGTTAAATTATTAGATTGACTTTAAAGGTCATTGTTTTTTTATGCAAGAAAATTAAATCTTTAATCTTAATGAAGTACAGTATTTGATAAAAATATTTTTGCAGCTAAAGATATAGGGAGTCTAAGATATCTGAAATATAAGATTGCTAAATGCTGGTAAAAATTTCTCAATTTTATGTTTTGATTGTTATTTTATGTAAAGCCACTATTTTTTGAGATTGAGTTTAATTGATTGCATTTTACTAAGTGTCAGTGTTGAGAGTATCTTGTATGATGAATTGCTTTGGTGATTTGATATATGTGTAGGTAAATGATGGCTTGACATCCTTCTAAATATTGTTGATTTTCTCACAACTTAGCTAAGATGCTGAAGTGCATTTGATGATTTTGATATGTGTTCATTTATTGAGGTGGCGCCCCTTTTGAATTTAAATTTTTTCTAAACACAGTATATTATGCATATCCAAGAACTTTCATGAAGGCATTGTTTAAATTTCTATGTATAAAACCAATTTGCTTATTAAACGTTAGCCTTTCAAATCTCAAATCTTGTGTTTGTCAATTTATTCATGCATTGCTGAGAAATCACTGTGTATTCATGAATCTGGAAAGATTTAGAATTTTTTCGAACCTTGGGTATTGCTTTTAAAAAATCACAACGCATATAAAAAAAATCTTGTATTAAGAAAGATAAGGGATTAAATTTGAAATTCTTTATTTGTTTAAAATCAATTGCTTGATGCAAATTTTTGCTTAGATAATGTGTGGTGTAAAAATGAACTGAATCTTGATCAATGATATTCAAAATTGAATATTCGAAAATCAATCAACACCACAAAATTTTAAAATGCTGCAGTGACTAACCATCACACAATCACGTTAAAGAGGTCAGAGAGCTAACTGGGTGTTATTCATGGTGACATGTACCAGGAAATATGAATATTGCCGATCTTTTATCTCGTAGATTTACTCCCCAACAAATGTTATATTCCAAATGATGGGAGGGTGTATCTTGGTTGAAAGAAATCCATAAGTTTTGGACTGTTAGTAAAATTATTTGTCGACCTAATGAAGTGGATATTGAAAGCAAAAAGAGCAAATTATTCAACATGAATCTAATAGAAGACACCCCCTTGGTATGAAGAAAATATATCTGATTATGATAAAATAATTCCGAGTTTTGCGTGGATATTGAGATTTGTAAATAATTGTAAAGTGGTTAATGGCAAATGTAAAGACTCTGAACTTTCAAAATCTGAAATTGAATATTCTGAAAAGAAGTTTATTCGTTTAGTTCAGAGCTATTATCTTTCGGATGCAAAATCTTCCATTTTTATTGAAACCTTCCTAGACAATGAAGGTATTCTAAAAATGAAAACGAAAATAATTAATAGAAAATTTGATAAATATTTTCTGTACCCAATACTCTTACCAGAAAAATGTGAATTTACTAAGCTCTTAATTAGAACTGTACATATGAAAATCTGTCATGCCGGAATTCAAATATTAGATAATCACAGCTAGGAAAGCTATTAAAATTGTCCTGAATAATTGTGTTATTTGTAAACGCTTTCAGGTTAAATCTATGTTAAGCGAACCAACACCTTTGCCACCAGACAGAGTAACAGATTGTGTGCCATTTGAAACTATGGGAATAGATTTGGCGGGGCCACTGTTTTCGAAAAATGAAGGAAAATTGGAGATAGTTCTTTTTACTTGGGCAGTATACCGTGCCATTCACCTTGAACTTGTAAATTCCCTAGCTTCTGACGCTTTTCTTTTTCCCTTAGACGGTTTATAGCTAGACGTGGGTGGTTCGTAAGAGTTCCTAACTTTCGGAGCGCTTCTAATAATCTATAAAAATTGAATTGGAGTAAAATTCTAAAAGAAGCCAGAACTCCTAAAGTAGTTTGGAAATTTATTCTTCCTACCGCGGCTTGGTGGAGAGGCTGATGAGAAAGGTTGGTTTGCACTCTAAAGGATTTGTTAAAACGTACTTTGGGTAAATCAGTTTTGACTTCTGATGAACTGTATACTGTAATTTGTGATTGTGAATCCATCGTTAATTATAGACCGTTATATATGTCTCAGAAAATCAAGAAGAATTGATTCCTCTTACGCCTAGAATGTTCCTTGTCGAACACAAAAGTTCGAACACTAGTGATATTGAAAAGCAGTCTCAACAGAAGGATAAAATATAGATGTAAACTTTTGAAGGACCTACGCCAACGCTTTAGAAAGGAATACCTTGGTAAACTTGTGCAAAAACATAATGAAAAGCATTCGCGTAATCCTCAGGTTGGAGAAATAGTTTTAGTAGGTGATGATAATAAGAAACATTTATTTTGTGTTTTGGCGAAAATTATTGAGTTGATTCCAGGGAGTGAAGGAAAATTTGCACTGTTAACCTTAAAACGCAGCATGGGACAGTTCTACGCCCTATACAGAATATCTATCCTTTATAATTTTATTCAAATCAATTTGTTGATAAGGATCCAGGTGGGGAGGAATCTAATTCTTATGTGTCTGAAAATGAAAATAATTTAGCAACTGCTGATGATGTAATAATGAGAAAATATATCTACTCTTGAAAATATGTTAAAGCACCTAAAAGACTTGATCTCTTGAATAATGTTTGTTATGTGCTTGAGACTCTTTCTGAGTCTCGGTGGAGGGGAGGATGTTGTGAAATGAAGCGAAAGGTAACCTCCAACAGGCGGCGATATTATGACGTCAGAATGCGAGGCGTACGTTTTATGTGTATCTATGTGTTTATGTCGTCTGTGGCGCTGCAGTCAAGACTTCAGACAGAGAAGTTAACTGACGAGATCGAGTTGAGCGTGACTAAAAATGAAGGCGCAGTTGTGAAATAATTCAGTTTCAAGTTTCGTTTCGAATTCTGCCTTGTTTTGTTTTAACTGCCGGCGTCGCTTTTGTTATGTTAATAAAGATGTTATTTATAGACATCGAGCTGCTCATTTACATAATTAACTAACAGACCAGCACAAGTGGTGACCCTGGTAAGTGTCTTTTTCCTCTTAACTTTCCGATCAAGTCGAAATGCCGAATTCCGCTGATATTAGGCTTAGCGAGAGTAGTAATTCTTACGCAGATGTATCGGCTGTAGCTATTAAAACGCCAGCTTTCTGGAGAGAAAAACCAGAGTTGTGGTTCGCTCAGCTTGAATATCAGTTTACTTTGGGAAATATTTCCGTTGATTCTACCAAGTTTCACTATGTTATAGCAGCTTTAAATAGTGATGATTTAACTTGCGTTTTAGATCTTGTTCTTAATCCGCCTCAGACCGATTCTTATATAAGTCTTAAAACTAGGTTAATTGCTCAAAATGCTGATTACGAATCTGTGAGGTTAAAAAAACTACTTTCAGGTATGGAATTGGGTGATAAAATGCCCTCGACCCTTCTTTACGCAATGAAAAGTTTGGCTCCTGATGGCATTTCGCCTGAGTTATTGAAGGGCTTATGAATGCAAAGATTACCTGTTCAAATACATCGAATTTTGTCTTTAAGTAGTAATAATTTGGAAACTTTTTCTAAAATGCCAGATAGAATTTTCTAGAAATTTTCTAGAATTTTTTCGAAAGATGATTTATTCTGTCTCTGTTAATTTTCAATCTTCAGATGTAAATGAGTTTGAAGATCGCTTGGCAGCTATTGAAAACAAATTTTCGAGACTAGAAGTTCGGCGTTGATCACGCTCGCGGGGAAACACTGAGGTTCGAGGTTCTAACAAACGCAAATATTGTTGGTGGCATTTTAAGTTTGGAAATAGGACACAAAATGCGAACAGCCATGCACTTTTAAATCGGAAAACTAGTTCAGCCTTCCGTTTCGTCGCTGACGGTACAAAAGGACTTGGTTAAGCGCTGGTTTGTTTATTATAAGATTACTGGTCGTGAATTTTTGGTTGACACGGATCTAGCAGTTAGTGTTTTACCAATTTTTGGAAGTAAAATTGTTTCTTCAAAATTTGTATTGTATGCAGCAAACGGAACTAAAATTGACACATTCGGTACTAAGTTAATCACTTTGAATTTAGGATTGAAACGGAAGTTTCAGTGGCCTTTCATTCTTGCATCGGTTTCAAAACCAATATTAGGAGCTGACTTTCTTGAACACTACAGTTTGTTAGTGGATATGAAGCCTAAGAAACTATTAGGTGACACCAGTACTGTTGGTCTTGAAAAACCTATTTCTGCTAATGAATCTATGTATGTTGCTACTGTACAAGGAGATTCTCCATATGTAAAGTCAGTTCTGAAATTCAGTGATATTACTAAGCCAAGTCAACACAAACCAGCTGCTAATGTAAAGCATAACGCTGAACACTATATTGAGACGCGTGGTCCTCCTGTATTTTCTAATGCTCGGAGATTGGATCCTGAAAAGCTACAGATGGTCAAACGCGAATTTCAGTGCATGGTTTCGCAAGGCTGGTGCAGATTTTCGAAAATTCCATGGGCAAGCCACATGGTTCCTAAAAAAGATGATTGGAGGCCATGTGGTGATTATAGGAGTTTAAACATCAAACCATACCGGATAGATTTCCAATTCCTCATGTGCACGACTTTGCACATAATCTTTTTAATAAAAAGTCTTTTCAACTATTGATCTTGTCAGAGCGTTCCATCAGATACCAGTTGCAGCTGCTTATGTTCCAAAGACAGCAGTGATAACCCCTTTTGGATTGTTAGAGTTTCGTTTTATGCCTTTCGTGTAAAGCCGCACAGACTTTTCAACGTTTTATGTACGAGATCGTCGGAGATTTGGACTATTGTTTTGTATATCTCGATGACGTTCTAATTGCATCTACAGATGAAAGTGAACATCTAAATCATTTGGAAGAAGTTTTCCGTAGGTTTCAGAAGTACGGCCTTGTGGTTAATACAGAAAATGCGTTTTTGGCCATCCATCTGTAAAATTACTTGGTTATTTAATTTCCGAAAAAGGAATAGAACCCTTACCTGATAGAGTTAAGTATATTAATGAATTTAGGTAGCCTAAAACTATTAAAGACTTGCGTCGATTTTTGGCCCTCTTAAATTTTTATCGACGATTCCTTAAGAATGCAGCGCATGAACAATCTCTGTTGTCCGATTACCTAAAGGGTACAAAGAAAAATGATACCCGCCTAATAAATTGGATAGAAGAGGCAAAACTTGCTTTTGAAAATTGTAAAAACAATCTTGCTATGTCAACTGTTTTAGTGTATCTGTCGCCAGATGCGCGGTTTTCTCTGACGTGCAATGCTTCAGATCGTGCTGTAGGTTCTGTCCTAAGTCCAGAAGAAAATTGTGAATGGAAACCTTTAGCAGTTTTTTCACGGAAGCTTACTCCGGCTGAACAGCGATATAGCGCTTATGACCGTGAATTGTTAGCGGTTTATGCGTCCGTTCGTCATTTTTCTTATGTGTTGGAAGACCGTAATTTTACGATCTATACACATCACTAGCCTTTGATTTATGCCTTCACTCAAAAACATGAAAAGTGTTCTCCACGTCAGATACGGCATCTTGACTGGATCGGTCAGTTTTCGACGGATATACGGCACATTTCGTGTTCTCTTAACGGGGTAGCCGATATTTTGTCTCGAATTTCAGAGATTGAAATTCTCTCGCCAATTGATTATAAAGAATTCGCTAAATTGCAGTTGTCGGACGAGGAGTTTCAATTATTAAAATCTTGCACTAATTCTTTAAAATTTCAACTTCTTAAAGTTGCAGGAATGGATACAGAACTTTTTGTGATGTATCGACTGGAAGATGTCGTCCTTTTGTTCCGAAGGAGTTTCGCCGACGGATTTTTGAGACTCTTCATAACTTATCCCACCCAGGAGTAAAGGCTACAGTAAAGTTAGTTGGAGATCGTTTCCTTTGGCCGGGCAACAAGAAACAAGTTTCAGAAAGGATTCATTGTTGCGTACCTTGTCAGCGAGGTAAAATTCAACGCCATACGGTAAGTCCTCTTCGAACGTATCCTGTTCCACGTCATCGATTTGATCATGTTCATATTGATCTGGTTGGACCACTTCCTCCATCTCGTGGTTATACATATGCTCTCACGTGTGTGGACAGATTTTCACGTTGGCCTGAAGCCACTCCTCTTAAGGATATTAAAGCTGAGACTGTTGCATTCGAGTTCTATGCCAACTGGATAGCTAGAATTGTAGTTCCTGAGAGACTTACCTTTGATCAAGGTAGACAGTTCGAGAGCCCATTATTTCGTGAATTTGCTTGATTACTTGGTGTGAAGGTGGTACATACAACCCCTTACCATCCCCAGGCAAATTGTTCAGTGGAAAGACTTCACCGGCAGTTAAAGTCTGCGATTCGGGCTCATGCAACTGAAAGATGGACCTTGGTATTGCCTTCTATCTTATTAGGGATCCGAGCATCTGTGAAAGAACCGCTAAACTGTTCAGTTGCGGAGATGGTGTATGGTACTCCCATAACTTTTTCTGGAAAAATTTTTAGTGTCAATAAAACTTTATCAACTAATGATTTCCTTGCATCTTTGCAACAGCGGATGTCGCCCTTAAGACCGATTCCGATGACGCCACATTGCAGAAGAAAAGTTTTTGTGCATAAGAAACTTAATAACTGTTCTCATGTTTTTCTTCGACAGGATAGGCTTACTAAGTCTTTGGTTCCTCCCTATAGTGGACTTCATCTTGTTGTTTCTAGAACTTCGAAGCATTTTACCATTCAAGTGGGATCTCGTCAGCAGACGGTTAGCATCGACAGACTGAAACCTGCATTTCAGCTTGCAGAGATCCAGCCTTATCGAGTGAGCTTTCCCATTTAATCGTCTTACAGAATGCGTAGGGGAGCCCAGTGGCGCTGCGGTCAAGACTTCAGACAGAGAAGTGAACTGACAAGATCGAGTTGAACGTGACTAAAAATAAATGCGCAGTTGGGAAATAATTTAGTTTCAAGTTTCGAATTCTTCCTCCTGCCGACGTCACTTTTGTTATGTTAATAAAGATGTATTTATAGACATCGAGCTGGTCATTTGCATAATTAACTAACAGACCAGCACATCGTCCATTGTCAAATAAACGCATGTCTGAAAGGCTTTTAGTCTTATTTGGTCAAAGTACCCAGAATCTGGTAGATGCAAGCCCCGTAAGATTTCTGAACTTCGATTCTCTGTTAAATGGTTTTTGATCATAATCATATTATGGAGACACTTCTGTATTCGGAAGAGTTTGAAATCTAGATGAGGATATATTGAAAGTGTAAAATTGATTTTTAAATTTTTTTAAGTGGAACTAAAATAAGTAAGAGATTTGTTTTGTCTACTATACAATACTTCTATGATACTTTTGGTGAGTTGACTCCTTCTACATTGCTACCTGAACTCATATTACATGATTTGTGGAAATCTCATTTTTCTTGGAAGGAGAAATTGCCTTTTACTGTTGTTAATATGTTCTCTAAATGGTTAAATGAAATGTATATATTGAAAGATGTAACTTTGCCACGTTTCATGTATTTTAATGAAACATCTGAATTGCATTTGTTTGTAGACGTATGCAATAGGGCATATGTTGCTTGTTTAATTGCTAGATCTGAGGTAGAAGGTGAAAGTTAAGTGAGACTCATTCACGCTAAGAACAGAGTAGTTACTTTAAAATGATGAAACTTACTTACTTTTACTTTACTGAATTACTTTTACTTTTAAATGAATTTAAACGATGGCTTGGTGTATAGGAGCAAGACTTGTTAATTCTATTATCAAGGCGATTGATGCATCAGGTATTAAAGTCACAATCTGGTCTGATTCAACTGTTGTTTTGTGGTTGATTTAAGAATATGGATAATGTTGTGTTTTTGTTTCCAATCGCGTTAAGATATCAGAGAGCTAACTGGGTGTTATTAATGGCGACACATGTACCAGGAAATATGGATATATTTTATCTCGTGGATGTACTCCTGAACAGATGTTAAATTCCATTTCTGGGATGTCCATCTTGGTTGAGAGAAAACCATGAGTCCTGGCCTGTTAATAAAATTATTTGTCAACCCTATGAAGTAGATATTGAAAGAAGAAAGAACAAATTAGTCAAGATGAATCTAACAGAAGACACAACCCCTTGGTATGCAGAAAGAGTATCTGATTATGATAAGATGATAAATGTATTTGCATGAGTTTTGCGTTTTATTACTAATTGTAGAAAAAATTGTAACTCATATAAAGATTCTACACTATCTCGTTATGAAATTGAAAATTCTAAAATAACTTTAATTTCATTAATTCAAATCGATTATTTTCCTGATGTGAAATCTCTGAATGCTGTGAAAATTTTTAAAGATGACAAAAGTGTCTGAAGAGTTAAGACTAGAAATATTCAGCGAGAAGATAATCAATCATTTTTTCCTCCAATACTGTTACGAGGTAAATGTAGGTTTACAAAACTATTGATTCAGTCTGTTCACAAAAATAATTATCATGCAGGTATTCAGATGATACAGTGTCTATTACGTGAAAAATTTTGGAATTATAAGATCTAGAAAAACAATTCGAAATGTAATGAGTAAGTGTATAAAACGTAAACGTTTGAAAGTGAAATCAATGTTAAACTAACCTCTGCCTTTGCCATCAGACCGAGTTTCAGACTGTTTTGTTTTCCAGATAACCGGGGTAGATCTTGCTAGGCGCCCTTATTTTGCAGTCGTGCGCAAAGGTTTGGAACGGCCTTTTCACCTGTGCGGTGCACAGGGAAATTCACCTTGATTTAATGAAATACTTTTATCCACGGATTCTTTTGTGTTGGCTCTTAGAAGATTCAACGTCAGAAGGGGTAGGCGTTTCTTCACATATTCGGATAATGGCTCTAATTTTCGAGGACCTTTTAATGAATTTTCGAATTTGGATTGGGAAAAAATTACTAAGGGATCTAAGTTACCGAGAATGTTTTAGAAATTTATCCCTCCCACCTCGACTTGGTGGGGAAGTTGTTGGAAAAAGCGTGTTCGGACAATAAAAGAACTGCTAAGACGTACTCCAGGTTAATCTATGCTAATTTATGAAGAACTTGAAACTATTAATTGTGATTGGGAATCGATAATTAGCTCCAGACCTTTCACATATATATTTGAGAATCCCCATGAATTGATTCCTCTGACTCCTTTAATATTTTTAATTGAAAATCGATGTTTTAGAGTTGCAGATATTGATAAAATAAATAGATAGTATCGACAAAAGAGAATAAGACATAGAGCGAAGCTCTTTAAAGACTTGCGATATCGTTTCAGAAAGGAATGCATTGGCCAGTTAATTCAAAAACGCAATGAAAACAAATAACTCGAGAACCTAAGGTAGGAGAAGTAGTTTTCATAGACGACGATGTCAAAAAGCGTTTA
This sequence comes from Araneus ventricosus, assembly GCA_013235015.1. Taxonomy (NCBI): domain Eukaryota; kingdom Metazoa; phylum Arthropoda; class Arachnida; order Araneae; family Araneidae; genus Araneus; species Araneus ventricosus. Next base: position 175,208 of record BGPR01001851.1, on the reverse strand, counting down.
GATTCGCCTTTGGCTTTTGTTCTCAAATTGATTTCTGGCCCTGATAGCAAGGTGCATATTTTTAAGCTGAAAACAACTCGTAGAACAGTCCTACGACCTGTAAAACGTATCTCTCTCCGGGAAATACAATTCACTGAAATCTTTGAGAAGGGTTTAGAAGAACCAATTCCAGATTCTATTAAAATTTAGTCTTCCGATAAGTAATACTGAAAAAGTACACTTCATCTGGAAGATTTGTAAAGGCACCAAAAAGATTAGATCTTTTAAATCAAATTTGTTATGATTTTGAGTCTTTTCATCAAGACTGAAAGGTGGGGAGGATGTTAAGTATTTGTGAAATGAAGTCATTGTGAGTATAACGTATTGTGATGAAGTGAAGTGACTATATTTCTACTCGATATAGTACTCTGTTCCGAGCATGAAACATGTTTTTGTGTTGTGATGTATTTTTATTTTTTGTGTGCGTGTTTACATCTAATAAAGATGTTTGTGTTGTATTCCCTCGAAAAATTTATTTTCCACAGATTCGTCCTAGGGTCTGCTGAGCGTGGGTTTTACACGTTTATATAAAACACTTATAAACTGAAACAAATTCATTCTCAAACGATATAATTCGATACAAAAATCACATGGAATTCATAAACTTTTCAACTCTCCTTTAGCTTAAAATGACAACACATTCCCAAAAAAGAAGGTTTCATCTAATTAGATAATAGATAAAATAGCGCAGTGAAGGGGTTAACGGAAGAATGAATACGGAAAGAACATGTGTATTTGTTGTTTCCTTCGTAGTAATTAGCCTTTGCAACTGTGCATCAGGCAAACACGTAAATGTGGATTACAAGACTTCGGCTCATCACTTCTTCGGAGCTTGAAAATCGTTTGTCTCATTATAAAAATGTACCATAAGGATATTATATAAAATTGCTTATAAAATTTTCTTTCAGCATTCCCCTTGTTACTTTCGTTAAAAAAATATTTCACATACTTTTATGGAGTGAATTCTTGCTCACAAGTTATACACCAAATGGGCACACGAATTTAAATTTGAAATTTACTGCGCATGTTTTTGTAAGAAAGATCAAATTATGTCACAGTTGTGTGTTATATTTTGTATGATACCATATATTTGATGTTAATGAAATGAACAGTTACGTTGAATCCATTATTGTATTTGGCATTGCGTTCAAGAAAAATATTACAGCATCTGTAGTTATTGCGTTTATTTTCATTTGTGTGACCACTACTTTTAATAAAAGCATTAAATGCACTTAGTTACATACAATACTGAGCCAAGAACAAAATTTTAAAAAAATGTTGAATTCACACTAAAATTGTCCGGTATAGTCTTCTTCTGCACGCACATTGCAACTCCGTCAAATTAAAATGTAAAATATTTTAATCACGGAATAAAGGAAATTATTAAATATATTTTCTTCGAAGTTAAAATAATAATGTCTGGGATTTTTATTAACGCCAATCGAGAAAAATTCTTTGCCTCATACATCAAAAATCACATATGGCCACATGTTATAAGTGGCCTCCTTTTGTCAGAATATACAAGGAGCAGGGAGAGGAGAGACTCCCACTTACTTCACTGACAATCATTTGACCTAAATAACGGAAACACCAGCGGTCGTTCAAGAAAAATGCTGGTTCGATAACACTGGGAATAAAAAAAAAACTCTTTTTCATTTTCCAAGAAAATTTTAAAGCTTTTAGGGTATCTTGAATCTGCTGATTTCAAAATTAATTTTACTTTTTCCGAATTGCATCTACTTTTTGATATAATGCATATTATCAACATTTCAATCGTATATGCAATAGAGTGGGACATAAAAGCGACATAAATTTAAGGTATCCGAACACGTTCGGAGCACTTTTTTCTTAAATTGTGAAATAGAAACACCAAAATATATTTTTTAGATTCGAATTTAATAAAGATTAATATTAGAGTATGATTTTTGAGTATAAATTATTACAAATTTACAAAATTCTTGAATTTCGGCTGCATTTTAGAGGAAATTCCCCAAAACTTCAAACAGGCTACAGGTCAAACTTTTGTAATAATTCAAATAAAACTAATACTAAAATAAACTACATACTATGGATTAGTGCTTGTACTAGAATCTTAACATTCTTTGGATAAATAAAAATTTTAGAGCTAATCGAACAATCATTATAAGATTTTCAGCAAATTTTCTATGTCATTTTTCAAATAAAAGACCATAATTTAAAAAATATTGTTACAATATACATTATTCTAGTTCATTCACTAGAGAAACATTTGAAGAAAGTGTTCACAACATTTCAGAACAATCGAATGATAATATCTTGAGTTATCATGTTTGAAGTTTGAAAAATATGCATAAAATCTAATTTTGAGAAAAATCAAATTTTAGTTTTTCCACGCGCTCAAATTAAGTATCTAAACTTTAAAAAAAATTCCTAAAAATATACTGACATCATATTAGCTTGCAGAAAAGCAGTTTAAAAGAATTTTTGACAGGTTTCTGTCCCTTTAAATGGCAACTTTCGGCTAATTAAACGCCCACTTCCGGTTTTCGGTTTGTTATAAAACAATTAATATCTCATCTTCTAATTAACGTACCGACAAAAGTAAATATGTTTTAGAAAGATAAATGAATGAACTATCGAAAACATCAAAAATTAAAAAATTGAAATTTGGGTCGAAAATCGACTTTCGAACGTGTTCGGATACCTTAAAAAAATTATGTCGCTATACAGCATTAAAATTTGGGTATTGGTGAAAAATAATATGAAGGAAAAATTACTTAAATTTATTGTTATCTTCCGTTCTTGCATGGGCGTTAAAAGTCCTAAAAAGTGTAGAAAGTTTTTCGATACTTTTTGAGATTTTAAAATTTCTCTTGGTCTCTTAATTATGACATTAGTTTTTAAGTACTCAACTTCTTAAGAGTAATAAATTTTATTTTATCAGTCACAGATTCCTTTCAAAATTGTCAAAAATATGGTGAAATTACTTCACTATGCAATATTTTATTCCTAATTAACTCCATAATCTCCAGAAAATATTTTATCGATGAAATGTAACAAGTCAAAGCATAACAAAATATTTTTTAGATCTAAAAAATATGAAATTTATTTATTTTATTTATCAGGGTTATTTAGGTTATTTTATTAACACTTGCAAAATTAAGCTCCAAATTTAAAATATTATTTGTTACTTCAGAACGTATATTCATGATTTGTGAATCTGAATTCCTTTTTATCTTTTTTTACCATTAATGACCTTCATCAGAACTTCTTTTATAATCATCAGAAATCAGAATGAAGATTTCCGAAGTAATCATAAAATATAGATTTTAATCAACAATCTTTTCAGTTAATTAATGATTTATAAGAATATTTTACATAAATTCTTAATCATTATTAAACGCATCTTTGTATCCTGTGTTAGGCACAGCTTAGTTAAATACAGCTTTTGCGCAGAAAACACAGCTGAACCAACCAACCAATATTAAACGCACAAAATAATGATAATATGTAGAGGGAGTTAGGGTAGAGGGAACATTGATATACTCCATAACTCTTGATGATTGGAATGGCTCAAGTTGTTCATATACCTCACATATATGCAACTGTAACCCTTACAACAAGGTATATATTCCGGCCTTGCTTAATCGAAAGTTAATTTACAACTGAATCAAACCTTTGATCTTCTCATCTAAGTGAATTTTACTCTAAGTTTGTGTTGTGTCATTTCTTTCACTAGTTATGTTTTCCTGCCAGGGAATCTACTCCAAATGTGGGAAAAAACATTTATTTTTCTGAAATATATTATGTTTTGAGATTATTTAGCATTGTTTCTGCTTAACCACTTGTTTTAAGTAAAAAAGGCTCTTGGGGCAGATTGATACAATTGACTCCGGGGCACATTGATGAGCGTGTGTATATCACTGTTCCTCAACTGCAATTACTTTGCAGAATCGTCTTCAGAATTAGAAGAAACATAAAAATGAACTATCTAAGAGAAACACGCAGTTAAGTATTTGTTTAAATAATGAAAACGGTTTTAATCTCATTTCAAAAATGAAAACTATTGTTAAAAATCTAGTTTTAAAATACTTTTTACGAATTGATAAATAAATGGAGAAAAAATTGTACAGAAACTTAGTATCATCGAAAAGATATATTTTTTTTTTTGCATTTTTAGAAGATATGGAAATTATTATTGTGTTATATTATTTTCGTAAGTCATGAAGGAAGAAAGCAAATATTTCCCTCAATTTTTAATTGATAAAAAGTTTCAAAAACGGCATCGAGGAGCACATTTTCTCTCTCCAAAGTATTTTTAAACCACAAACACCCATTCTCCTTTATTATTTGTAGATATGAATTATTTTCTCAGGAAGTATTGTCTTATTTTACCATTCTCATTAAAAATATGGAATTTTAAATAAAATAAAGTTTGTTACTTTGTTAAATTTTAAAATCTTGCTTTGGAATGCAAAGTGTATTGATTAAAAACTTGTTGTTTTGATCCCACACCTATTAATCATCATTATTTTCGTTATTTCCATGTGTATCAATGTACCCCGAGTATGGGGTCGATTGATACAATTCTATTTTTAGGAAGAAAGTATAATAAGTATTTTATTATAACATTAATTAACAAATTTCGACTGTAATCCTATATTAGATGAACAAGGAGCCAAATTTCTCTAAACAAGGTTTCAGCATTTTTCTCAAAATTATTAATTAAGAATGCTAAAATCACCTGGAGAAGACATGAACTATTTATTAATCAGACACAGAAAGACACGAAAAATTTAATTTCACAATTTCTTTCCATGAGATAATATTTGTCTTCTGTATAAAATTCCTTTTGTTCTTTTAGTAATATTAATCTAAATATAGATTTATATTTTAGTAATATTTATCTAAATATGTAAAACACATTTTTCCGCCAAAATGTTTTAATAAAATCTTAGTGCACGAATTTTTGGTTTGCTAATACTGTGTCTCAAACCCCGGTGTACAATTCAGAATTTTGGAGCAATGTTGTACAAACGATTTTTTTTAAATTTTCAGCACTCTGTTTGAAGAAAATTTGGTCTTTTTCGAGTTTTATTATTTTAAGACTCTTTAAAAATATCAAATTTATTTTTTCTATTTCGTTGCTTTTGTGTTTTTATCTACAATATCATCCTTTTATTAAAGAAATGACTGTCCTAATGGAATCATAATCGCTTCTTCTGCCGATAGATAAGATTAAATGCTGTCAATTACTAATCAAACCTTTTACAATTTGAATCCAAACCTGATACCGCTTTTTAAAATTAATCTATTAAAGAAACTTATTGACTAAAAGACCTGATCATAAAAAGTTTACAGAATTCAAGGCATTTTGATGAAAAATTAAAACTAGATGGAGCTTGGCAATTGAAATATTCGAAAATAAACACGACAATAGCTTAAAAAGGAGGTTTACTTTATTGTTTTGACTTGTAAACAAATCAGAATTTGTATCGATACTTGAATCAATTTAAGATTGCGGTGACGTTAAAAATTTATAATATGTTGTAACAAAATTCGACTTGTAGGTATGCATGAATGCAGTCCAATAAGCAGAATTTATAAAAATGAAGCTCTTTATTTTACGAATATTCTAGTAAAGCAAACTTAGCACAGGTAACAAATCTGCACTTGTACAAATTCACAACAGAGATTTACAATAAATCTTAATTACAGCAAATTTCAATAGCGCTCAAAATCTCTCACCTCACCAGCTTGCTTGCTGATAAATTACTACTGACTCCTCTTAGTTTGAGAGCTTGCTTTTATATCCTTTCAACAGGAAGTGACATTACATAAGAAGAGATATAATCTCTAGAAGGTTCATGAATTTACTGGCTGAAAGTAGAGATAGTACAACAGCTCAGGACTTTTCTAGAAAGTTCTTTTAGTCGCCAAGTCGCCATAATGGCCCCCAAGTTTGTTGCCAAAAATGACAAATTTTTCGCCAAGATTACTATGTGTGGGAGCAACTTTACAACTTTGTAAATTATTATAAATTATTCAGAACTAATGCTATTAGAATATTTCTACAGTCAAATGACTTTTAAAAACAAATTGATAAAAAAGAAACATTAGCAAACGTTTCGAACGAAGTTTATGAAATGTAAAGAATTTCTTTAGTGATTTAATTTTATTCTTCGAATGCTTCTTTCCCTCGATAATGCAAGGTGCAAAATAAAGGATGCCTAGAAGGTGCAACATTCTTGGAATTTTATCAATGACTTTTAAGAGTAGGGGGAATTGAGGAACATTGACACACTTTTTATTAGGAAGCTGAAAAATGATTGTACAAACAGGTAGAAATAAGAAATAATACCATATATTTATACATTTGTTAATCTAATATTAGAATTCAGTCGTGTTTTGGATATAAATGACATATTAAAATACTTATCACACTTTTTTCCCTAAAAATGGATTAGTATCAATCTGCCCCGTACATTGATACGTATCGAAATATCGGAAATAATGACAATTATTTGGTGTGGAAACAAAGCAAAATTTGTTTTATTAAAAAAAATTGTGTTCCAAATAAATGTTTAAAAGATTAACAAACTTTTAGTTTAATCAAAAGTCAGCAATTTTTAATAAGATTCGGAAAATAAAAACAATAATGAACTAGAAAATAATTTAGCTCTACAAATAATGAAGGAAAATGTGTGTGTGGAAGTACTTTGGGAAGAAATAATGTGTATCTCGAGGTCGTTTTTCGAAATTTTAATTAATTAAAAATAAAGTGAAATTTTCGCGTTCTTTCTTAATGACTTACGAAAATAGTAGAGTACAAAAATAATTTTACACTATTCAAAAATGCAAAAAATTATCTTTCCGATGAAATTTATTAAGTTGCGTAAAATTTTTGTCTCCAACTTTAAAAAATTCGTAAAAATATACTTTAAACTTAATTTAAAACAATGCTTTCCATTTTTGCAATGAAATTCAAACTGTTTTCATTGTTTAAACAAATACTTAATAAGTGTTTCTCTTAGACAGCTCAGTTTTACGTTTTCTTCCATTTCTGAAGACAATATTGCAAAGTAGTTGCTGTGAGGCACATTGATACGCGTCTTCTGTGTGTATCAGTGTGCCCCGGAATCAAATATATCAAACTGCCCAAAGAGCCCATTTTACTTAAAATAAGTGGTCAGGCAAAAACAAGGCTAAGCTGCCTTTAAATGTAATAAATTTCAGAAAAATAATTGTCTTTTCCTAACTTTGAAGTAGATTCCCTGGCTGGAAAACGTAATTAGTTCAAGAAATCACAAATACATACTTAGAGTAAAATTTACTTAGACAAGATGAAAAGCGGTCTGATTTATTTGTAAATATTTTTTGAATGAACATGGCTGAAAAATATACTCTGTGGTAAGGGTTACAGTTGCATATATGTCAGGGGATATGAACATCTTGAGCCATTCCTATCACAAAACTTTATGGACTGTATCAATGTTTTCGTGTATCAATCTCCCCTAACTCCCCCTATTATTAAACGGAATTTTAAACATTGTAACTATATCATTTAAATATGACGGTTTGGAATCGAAAGTAATAAAATTTTTTCAACTGTGTAATTTTAAATCAATATAACAGGATAATAATACTTTACAATTTCAAAATGGGACCTTTAATAAGCATATTCAATGTATCTTAATTTCCATCAAAAGCAAGATTCTCTGCAAAATACGAATGCATTTATGTAGAAAATAATGTAATTAAATAAGAACTATTTTTGCTCATTCGAGAAAACTTTTAATTAAGAGCTTAAAAAAGTTTTAATGACTTTTTAAGATAAAGTTTTTAATCACTGTAATTTGCTCTCATACGTTTTTGAACCAAAAATGTATCTTGAGTTTATTCGACTGCGTAGTATATTTATTGTGACTTCACAGGTTTTCCAAAGCTGTAAAAATTTCGTTTAAAAAATAGACTCGATTGTTTTCATTTTTTTCTTGTTCCATAAATAGAATTATATAACACATGATATATGCAGGGGAAAATGAAATGTTCAACGAAGTGACACTGAATTATAGTGCTTGAATGGCAACAGTTTCTTGTCCACATAATATTTGTGAAGAATGAACTTTGAATATCAATAACAAAATGAGTTTAAATTTTAAGCAAGGAAAAAAATTAAAATTTATCGTCTTCCATTTTCAGGTATTTTTTGTTTTACGTAAGAAAGACTCACATATAAGCTTTCTTCATGTGTTTCATCATATCACAGTACCTTTGATGTCATGGATAGGAGTCAGCTATGGCCCAGGTAAGAATATTACTAATTTCTATTTATTAGGATTTGTCTATTTTCACAAGATGGTTTCAAGACATGTCTCAGTATTTACAAATTCTATTTCTAATATGATTTATTAAAATGAAGATATTGCCTTTTTTACTGATTTTGCCATTTACTGGAAAAAATATGAACACAAAAATATGTTTTCTACATGGATATAGTAATTAAGTCACTTTCCATGAAATATACAGAAGAAATACCAAAACTCAGAGAGAACAATATTGTATACAATACATGGATTAAAGAATGTTTAACAAGTTATTCAAATTTCAAGACATACAAGTGCAGGTGCCCATTTTACATTGGAATCCAATGAGTATCTTGTAGAATGTAGAAAAACGTGATTAATGTTGATAAAACGAGCAGACAGATGTCAATTGATGCGCAATTGCGTTTGCTATGCGATTGTAAAGTTACGTGAAACATTATTCATTATCACTTTTTGATTAAATTCGGTTCCTGTCTTTCAGCAACTATTCCGAAGAATTATTTTTGTTATCTTTAAAAAATTAAAATAAATTTTAATAAGAACAGCTTTTAAAAATACACTTTTATTTGTGCATTAAAAAGTAGAATTTTTTTATTTTAAATATTTTCTACCTTTTAGACTTTAATTTATAATTCAGTATAAATTATACTGAATTAATTCAATATAATTATATTTAGTATACTATATAATCTACTATATAGTATACTAAATATAATTATACTGATATATAAAAAACAATACTTTAATTTATATTTAGTATTTAATATTTTAAAAGTATTCTAATGCCCTGAAAAATGAAAAAGTTCTACTTTAAACAATAATTATCATCTTCAAACCAAGTGTTGAAATTTTGAAGATTCCCATTGCCTAGTATTACAGCGGCGTAGCGAAACTTCTGCATTAACCAAAATGAACAAAACAGAAATCTCGTTCATACAGGGAGTCAAAAAATAATCATTGGGTTCAATCACGCTATATTTCAAGAAGTATTTCCACTGTGAAAATAAACATTACCTCATAAAAACGGAAAGCTTTCAATTTTTCAATCGAATAGTTTCAAATGTTCTTTATGACTTCCTTTTATTATACGATACGCGTCTATTGGGTAGTCCAAATCTCTCTAGACAATGCAGCTGACAATGGTAACACACACATAGTGCTTGAATGCAACACCAAAAGTAGAAAGCACAAACCCTAAAATCTGAGACCTTCGACGCAATGTAAAAAGATCTATTTTCGTTTGAACCACATCGGTCAATGCAACGTCCCTTGAAAAAAAAAAACCCTCTTCTTTCCTATTAGTGTTTAACACGAGAATAGGTTTGCCCTGCATCTGAAAATTGACATAGAAAGGTGGAAACATGGAAACAAGAAATTTCACACCTGTTTATTCTTCTCCCGATGAGCATTAAAGGATTTAATTTCTATTTTTAGAGTTACATTGAAAAATGTTTACACAAAAGCGCTTAATATGAAAAATCGATTAATGTCTACTAACTAGAAAATCACCGGTCATGGTCTGACGGGTGCAAATTGCCTCTTCATTCGGGAGATTTCTCGTCAAATTTGACATGTTTAAATAGATATATACGCGAGAGAAATGTTTAAGATTGATTGAAAACAAATAAAATAAACACATGTTTTATGACAGGAAATATTTTTTTTATTTACATATTATTTATATGTTTCTTTATTCAAAACACCTCTTGGTAAATAACATTCCGTGTGAAGTATTTTTTCGTTGTTTAACAATTTTATTGTAATTCAATTACCATAAAATTCTCAGCTTGTCAAACGCAAGTCAAAAGTTAAAATTTCAAAGAAATTCTTTTTCGAAATTCCAATAAAAAGAAAGCACTTCTCTGCTTGTCAAGCGTTGCCAAAAATATTATCAAATTATATCATCACGATTGCAATAAATAATGAGATGCATCGTGGGGTCATAAGTATATCGCGCGCATGATAGACCACTGACGTAATTAACAACTTTCTGTTAAAAAACGGAAATTAATTTGAAATATATGATTAATATAATTTCTCGGGAACTATTGATCATAGTGAGATAAATTTTATATCAATCGATCGAAAATTTTATTTCACTATTTTAGAGATATTAACCGCTCGACCTAGACCTTCGAAATTTGGCGCAAACATATTTTAGATTGTGGGAATGTAAACCTCGGAGTACTTTTTTTGAAATTTTAATTTGCACTTTAATTATTTAAAGTGAAATTTTGGTGTTTTTATCTAATATCTTTCAAACATTTTGCAGCAAATAAATCCTTTTTACACATTCTGAAAGTGTAAAAAATTACATTTTAAATGTTATCAATTAAGTTGCAGAACAAATTTTTCTCTAGTTTTAATAAATTTTTAAAAGTAATTTTAGCATAATTTACAACAATACTCTTCATTGTTGCAAAGCTATTCAAACCGTTTTCATTGTTTAAACAAATATTTAATTGTATGTTTTTATTTCATTATTGAAAGCTGAGGTAATATCTTAATACATGCTTTCATATTTTATTTCATACAATTTTTATGGAATCTGTAAACCAAGTTCAATGAGATATTGAAGTTTAAGAAATATATCCAATATGTTGAATTATTACGGTTTCTATGTTTTCATCCTTTTTCCAGTATATTTTAATTTAGCTAACAGGCCGCAGGTCATAAAATGCTCTGCGTCATTTTAATGTTGAAATCGAATGCATATTTTGCACGAGAAATAAGAAAGAGAAGATGGCGCCGACGAACGTGCAATTAGTTGTTACGTGACATGGTCAGTAGGGTGTCCCAAGATACAAGGGAATTTTTTTTTTGTAAAATCGAATACACATACCCTCTATTTCTTTCTATTTTACCTCAGTAACATAAATAAAACGTATTCCTGCAATAAGATAACGGTAACCCGTGCCGACGTTAGGTCAAACTTGAACGTGAAATCTTCTATGGGAAATACTATGGAAAGATAGCAAAATGTATGTTTCTTTGGTACATAAGACACCAATTTATTCAAAGCAGATATTTATTAACATATTACAGTTAAAGAAACATTACTGTACATATTTTCTTTTCAGTGTTTGCTTTTCACTGTCAGTATAGATCTTCATGTGTTCTTGTACGCAACGTAACAAAAATTGTTTTTGTTCCTCTTCAATCGTTATTAAACTATCAAAGTCCTGCATAATTTTTACCGCTCTTTCAATTGTATCGTTTACTGCGTTGAGACTGTCTTTTTCGCGTCTAGAAACGAAGCATTATTCGCCCCATGAAGAGGGAATCTCGTTGAGAAAATATCATCAATTTTGAGTCTAGAAAATAATGACTGTCTTTTGACTGATATGAAATCATCGATGCTTTTCTCTGTAAAAAAATCAACTAACAGGTAACATTTGCGTGATATAAATAAATAACTAAAAAAACTACAAAATCAATGTATCAAATTCACCATACAATGAACCACAAAGTTCTTCCTTCGATGGAATGTATCTTTTTCTCATGGGTCGAGAAAATTTCTCTATGTAAATTTGCCACAATTTTTAATTTCTTTCCTTCGCCCACATCATTATCCAAAAGTGCCAATACTGCTATTTCGTCAATAAAATACCATAAATGCTGGCTAAATTTTTGTAAAGCAGCTTTCGAGATACTTCCATTCACTTTTTCGTAAGCTACCAAAGATTTCAAAAAGCACAAATCTTTGTAGGATGCTTTGACTGACAAAATGCATTAAGGACATAGATTTCCTTAACGTAAATGGTCACGATAAACAAGCAGACGTCTAACACTACTCCCTTATCCTTGGTGTTTAATTTCAGCTCAGAACTAAATAACGATAGTTTTAAGGAGTAAATCGCTCGGGCCTTCCATCTAGCTTGGTGCATGGCACCCGGAGGTCTAACATTAAATTTTTTTTCTACATCTCCTCCTAAAAATACGATAGAAAGTTCGATTAACTCTCGATAGTCATGTTTGACGATAACATTTTTAAGTTCAACGCGGTAAAAGTCCAGCAAATTTTCAAGTTCGGGTACGGTTCGGAACAATTCCACTATTTCTCTATAGCACTGTATTTTAGTGGGATCGTTGTTTTTCGAATTATCTTTGAGCTTTTTAAAGAGTGGAATATCGCGACTTGTTGTCACTTGTTTAATTTTCACTTCGAATACGGCCTTTAATACCAGTTCGTATACACGACGGCGGCACGAGAAAAAAAAGCATTTCCGTATCAAATTTTTGCTCTAGGAGCGCACAAGCACCATTGAAACGACCTGTATTCGAAGCCGTAGTATCACAACACAGAATTTGGACTTTCTCTTCGAGATTTCAATCTAAGATCGCCATCCAAACAGCCTGTGCCTGTTCTTTGCATGTAGAATTATCCAGTCTCGGCACAGCAATGAGTTGTTTTTTACGTCCATATGAAATAAATATAGGCAAGCGTTCTTCTTTCGATTTTCAAGCACTCAAAGCAGGCAGCAGTTTGCCATCCCAATGTAAGGTCATTACATCCGGTACCTCGTTTTGAAAATCAATTTTTATGTTTTCCGCGCGTTCTTTCCGTTTTCCTGTTCGAATTTCGTCAATGTTGCATCCAAGTACATCAATAGTAGCTTCAAGAATAAACACAGAATCTCGAATACTTAGCCTGTCTAAAGCAGCAACTAACTTTGGAGTAATAAAATCTTTCCTCATTACTGATGTACTTGTTCCAGGTTCTGAGCTTTCGATCAGTGTTGGGAAATCTTCTGAATCTATATTTTCACTAGAATTCGAAGAGGAATCTTCTTGCAATGCTTCGTATGATGCCGAGGATTTTGAAGTGGAAACATATTTGATTCGCCTATTTTCTTCTTTGACAACTCGAAGTCGCGAACTTTCCTCTTTGTCGGTCAGTTTTTCATCCACTATACCTAAGTGGCCAGGTCGGCCCGACTCTCTTTGGCGCTACAAGAACATCCTATCTTCCTCTATTTTCATTAACTGAAGTGCATTAGAGTGTGCAATGTCGAACAAATTGTCTACATTACTTTTAAATTCTTGTTGTCGCCATTTGAATACGTCTTGTAATTTTTTAAAAAAATTTTTGTAAGTCTCTCCAAACTCGATACTCATTAACAAGCTTCCTCACACAATTTGGCAACGAATAAGTAGATATGCGTGCATTTTTCCAGACGATAATACATTCAAGAAAAGTGAGATTTGCACTTTCATTAACAGTTAAATTCACTTCTCGAATATTGTAAAACAAAATTGCGAAAATTTGTCCATTAGAGGAAAGTTTTGAATCCGTTATTTGATGTTTTATGTCCCCTATTAAAAATATCACTTTTTTTTAGAACTACTCAATTACATTGCCTTGTTCTGTTCACTGATTAAAAATTATACAAACATTTACTATCAAAACAACTTGGGATTATAAGCACGTTGACACGTGGACGTGCGCTGTCCTGAGTAAACTGGTACTAACACGTTTCACGGGTTGCGCATTGCCACTGTCAAAGCTTTCCAAAAACTTTATTTTCTGTTTTGTTTTGTCTTTACCATTTGCATCTGCTATGTGCTCCGCAAGACACATGTCAGGCTGATACGTGTCAGCGTTCGCTGGCTTAAGTACACAAGTACTTATAGACACGTTTAGATGCAAGTCGGCACGGGCTGCCGTGTTTCAAATTACATGAAACTTTATTTAGAATTATTTTGACATAAAAGGAAAAAAAATAGGAGAGTATGCGAAAAAAACAAACAACTTTCATTTTTTTGGGACACCCTAATGGTCAGATATTTGACTCCAAGGGACATTTATGTAGAAAATTAACAGAACAGTTGCAAGGCCAATAAAAGAACATGTGTTAAATATCTAACAAAAACTGAAGTTTAAAATTACGTTGTTAATAGAACCATGAATATAAAATGATCAAGAGTCAATTGAAATCATATTCACGTTGAACAAGCTGGTCACCGAAGGCGGATAGTTAGAAATAAAACTGAGGTCCCGAAAATATACTATGAAATTTTATACAAGTTCTTTCTTTTAACACGAAACCAAAATCGCTTAAAACGAAAAGATTTTACTTCATGGATTAACAAAATATACCTGCTTTCCGCAGTTGCCATCATCATCCAGATATTTTGGCTTATTATTTTTTCGTTAGAATTCGTTTCGTTACTGTTTGTTTTCGAATTTGGTGATGGGCGTGAGGAAATCAGTAAGTTTTGTATCAAAACCAGAGAATTTCTTGTTTTGTTGTCAATGTAGGTACCTGCAAGTGTAAAGCATAGCAGAAAATCGAATTAATAAAATTTGAGGACATCCAAAATATTGGTCAGTTTATTTTCGCAGATATCGTTTAATACGAAATTCTTTTAACAAGGAAATATATTTCGAATCCTGAGTTTCATGTTAAACGTTTTTCATTATATATCGTTTAAAAACACGATTGTTTCATCTATTTGACAACACATTGCAAAAGCTAATCAGGATTGGTATCAATGTATTGTATGTATGTATTGATCTCAAATAATGCACCCACAAGAAAATCTATCTTAGCAAAACCATACTTTATTAAAACATCTTATAAGCACAAAAACTAACAAAGCAATATGCTTACCATACAGGAACAACAACCACTAGAACAACGCCCACAATCTAGGCTTTTAAAGGGAGCTGCAAGAAGACTGCGTATGTTCCAGACTCCTCCTCCAACGACACAGCTTCTTTGCATCTAACACCGATGTTTATTTTGTAATTGGCCCCTATTGAAATTCAGAAGCTTACAACTATACTAATAGTTATGTCAATAGTAGACATCGCGTCCAAAAAGAAAGAAAAAGATCTGTTTCTTATTCCAGGTCTTTAAAAATTAAGGGTTTTTTTTCAAATGCGAATTGGTAACTCAAGACTCTCCTTTTTTCAGTACTCAAAAAATTCAAGATAAATATCTTCTTTTGTTTGTATTAACAAAATTACAATTAATTGTCTGCTTTTATCAGTTTGAACAAAATTATAATTGAATGTCATTTGGAATTATGAATGGAGTCCGTTATCTTGAATCGTTGAAGACAGTTGGATATTATATGAAACGGAACCATTCAAAAGGCTATCGTTTTGAAAAAGAATAAAAGAATAAAAAAATAAAAAGTCCTTACACATAGTGATGTAAAATACCCAGGTATTTATTTTAAGGGTGAAAACCCAAAATGGGTACTTACCTGGGAATTTATTTTTCAATTAAGTCTATCCATATAAAATACAGGCACTACAGTGAAAGGTGAAGTTTTTATATATTATAAATATATATGGAATGCGTATTGAACATAAGGTAAGGTAAAAAATAACTAGTAACATATGAATCTTTACAATCCTTTAAATTCTACAATAACTAGAAAAAATAATCACTGAATGAATGATAATGCATTTGCTGCTTTTGGGAAATGAGAATTATTTTAACTGAATTGTTTTCAAAAAGAAATGTGTATTTCATTTTAAAATTATAAATATCTGATAATAGAAACTAAAATGAAAGATATAATTGTTTGTAATTCTCTTTTGATTAATTAGTCAAATTACCAGATATTGTTGATGAAAAGTTAGCAGTTCTAAGAATTTTTGAAAGTGAATTATTCTGAAAGTAATGTGCACTCATATTACTTTCAACAAAGGTTAGTGATTTTTACCACAAGATTTCGGCAAAAACATTTCATTGTTGCTAAAACTGTTGCATTATTTGACTATGTTTTAGACATACATTTTACTGGTTAGCCAGGGTTAATTTGGATTTTGAATATCAATAATTAAATTTTCTTGAAACTCCTAATATCATGTAGTTGTTATTGTTGGAATTTAATTAAAAGTAAATTCATTATCTATTTTTTCTCTTTCAAAACCTTTTTTGTAATTAACAGGACTTTTAAAATATTTTTTATGTTTTTTCTCAATTTTCCTTAAATTGGCATGTTACATACTCAACATTACAGTACTTACATTGGATACTTATATCCTTCTTAACATTAAAAATTCCAAGTAGGTAATTTTTTCAAATTTTATTATTTTTTTACTACATTAATATTAATATACGTTAAGTAAATATCTAACTATTCACTGAATGAAAGCAAGAATGGTTGACTACAGCATGTCTAGAGTAAATTACGAATCATAATCGATGTCTATATAACATAAGCGGTGTTAAAAATTATTATTCTATTAGTGTCATATTTGTAAATCAGAAACAGTAAATTATCTTCTAATCCCGTTTAAGATTTAGAAAATTTATTCTGAATCCTGATAGCATTTTTTTTATAATTTGTAAAATTTTGATTTAACATTTTTATAAACAATGTTTTATGTATATAAAATTTTTATGCTTAATTTTGAATCACCATTCGCAATATTTTTTTTTTCACGAAATACCAAGTTTTGGTGTATTTATAAATTTTTTGTTTCATTTTGAATCACAATTGGCAAATAATATTTTTTTGTAAAGTAAAGCTGTTTCCATGGGCGGCGCGTGTGTAGGGATTGCAGTACTACAGCAGCCCCAACTTTTCCCATTGTGTAAATTTTATCAATTTATTTTATTTCGCATTTAATATTTAAATTTATCAACAATCTAACGCGATTTTGTATTAAACGATTACGATATTCAAATGAAACGCAAAGATAAACCTACGCAGAAAACGAAGTTCCCGATCTTAAGTTTTTCACTACCCGAAGAAGAAGCGCAAAGGAGAAAGTAACAATTAAAGTGGGAACTGGATCCTTGCAGAACCCGAATTTGGCCTTGCGCGCATGCGCAATCACCAGGGCAGGCTTTTCCTGCCTTTGTCTACCATAATTTTAAGCTGAAAGGGAACTGTAGAAGTCTACAGTTACCGTCGCGTTAGAAACGGACTTTTAAACGTTTTCTCGAGCGGAAAATTTTTTGCGTGCTAAAACTTAGAAAAGAAATAAAGAAATGAAAGATAATAAATGATAAATAAAAATATAATTTAAAAAGGTTTTTTATATAGTAATGGAATTTCTTGCAATACAAAATTTTTTTTAATGATTTTTAGTTAAAAGTGCCGAGAAAATACATAATAGAAATTTTTCGTGATGCAAATATTTTTCCAAACTTTTCGTAATCCTTAATATTTTGTACATTTCTATATTTGGGATCATTATTCGTGGTTTAAAAAGCCTCGATTTTGAATAAAACGCTTGAATTCGGTTAAAGGAACAGAATTTCTTACGGAATATTGATAAGTGTATTCCCGATTTAAATTACTGCAGTCCACCTTTAGATAGATATAATAGAGTAAATTCATCATTTTTTTCTCCTCTTGACAATCCCCTTTACTACATAATACATCAGAGCTTGAACTCAGCTTTCTAACATTAAAAAAAGAATAAAATATTTTCTGACGCACACGATATGAATTGGGATACGATTACATGTAACTGTTTTGATTTTAATGGATACACATTTTTTAATCGTCGTACAAGCATCAAGGTTAATGTTTTTATTCTTCCGCTGAAAACAAGACAAGAATGAATTTTATTTTTAAGTAATTTTTAATGATACTAATAAATAATATTCGCTTACGATTCTATTTATATTAGTTATACTCTCGTTAATTAATAAGAAATTATTTTATTTCTGTATTATACTGTCATTTTAATGTCAATTTTTTAAATGTAGTAAGGAATACAGAAAATGGAACTAAAAAATAAATTTCGAGCTTAAATTATTTATTAAAATTAATTTTTTAAAATACTTACCTATTTGAAGAAAAGATGTTATTAGTTACTTATCTATAATATAAAGCAGAAAATACATATATCTGTCTGTCTGTCCGACACAAGAGCTCCTCCTAAACGGTGTACCGTAGGAACATGAAATTCGCACACGACATTCTAGAGCACATTTCTAGGTCAGAATATATTTTAAAATTTCAGAGTTAATTAGTTCTTAAAATATTTAATTTAATAACGGAAATTAGCCGCTGTTAATTCTAATGCTTAGACGGTTTTTACCAATAACTTCTGAAATATTTATTGCAAGAAAATAATTGTTACGCCATCTTAAAGAGCAGGAAATTAGCGTTTTAATGATATTAATTCCATTGGGATAAAGTATTTCCTCTGATTGTTATTAACGTAAAAAATATATTTTAATGCAATATTTAACAATACTTTCTATTCTCATAATATTAAGTTCAGACCAATTTACTGTTTATCAAATTATCCATTCATGTTTCAATAACAGAGGCAGAAACGCGCGTGCTGCGTGATTAAGAAAATATTATTTTTATTTGAACATTAACTCAAAGTCAATGTTCTTACTGCCGTTTTTATTTTTAAGCATGTACAAATTTTACTATGCACATGCAATAATCCAATTTTCGCGTTTAATTTTAATCCTAATTAGTGTGTAAGGTCATTGAATGTTTTTTTTATTTCCCGAACAACGGAAAATGCGGCGGCGAAAAATTGTTTTATTTAGTTTTTCGAAAATACTTAACAAGTTAGTGATTTTTCTTAAATTATTTACTTTATAAATACCCAAAGAAAGACAAAGATATTTTAATCTGAAAGTCTTATCAAAATGCATTAAAATTAGTCGTGGTACAAGCAAGCTAAAGAACAAAAATAAAAAACACGTGAATTGCATTTCATTCAACGAGTTGAGAAACGAAGGAACGGGACTCATATAGAAAAACTATTATTTAGTTTAAAGAAAATACCTAATTAGTTTGCGATTTTTCTTAAACTTCTTTTTTTGTTTTTAAATGCCTAAAAGAAAGAAACGGGCATTTAATCTTTCATGTCTCGCCATAATGCGCAAAAAGCAGTCGCGGGAGAAGCAAACTGAAGAGCAAAAATCGCATATCCGTGAATTGGACAGAATATATCGAGCTGATGGACGAGCGATTGAAACCGCTGAAGAAACTGAACATCGACTTTCTGTGGACTTTGTGTGGATTTCGAACAATTTCAAGACGAAATAACACGAGTGCTGAAAAAACTCAACAGCGACATTCTAACGACCGATTACGGGCAATTACAAGACGAAATAATGAGTCTTTTGAACTTAAGAACCAGCGCCAAGCGTCAGATCGCTTACGAACTTTAAACTCGAGAGCTATTCAAAGCAATGAGCAGCGAGAGAGTGAAGGATTTATTGCAATGCACTTGGAAACCAGAATCGAATAAGGACTGAATCTTTTGATTCTCGACGTAATAGACTCCAACTAGAAAGAGTGAGACAAGGAACTTTGAGGGAAAGTAACTGGCTTTATTTGAAGGACGAAGCACTTCATTATGATCCTAATTTAGACTATACCAATTTTACACAGATAGTCATTGGTAGTATGCCGTCTAAGTGCACATTTTACGGTTATCTGAAATTTGAAGCCGAGGCATCAGGATTATGCTGTTCCAATGGAAAGGTTTCTTTACCAGAACTCCCTCAATTACCAGAACCATTGAAGAGTTTGATGGAAGAGAATCATCCAGAATTGAAAGAGTTTCTCAGCATGATTCGTAAATACAATAGCATTTTTCAGATGACTTCTCTTGGAACTTCATTGCCCATGTTTGACTCTACAGGATTTATGCCAACTTTTCGAATTCAGGGTCAAGTATACCAAAAGCCCGGGTCTCTTATCCCACTTCCCAATGAAGAAGCGAAGTTCCACCAAATATACTTTCTTGGGAACGAAGAAGCTGAAGCGAAACGTTGCTGTACGTTGATTCCTGGGACCACCAAACGTTTAATCGAATCCTTGCAAAAGATGTTGCATGAAAACAATCATTGCGTTCAAAAATTTAAAATGTCGATAGAGAATAACCCAACCGAAGACCTACAGATCGTTATTAAGGCAGATAAGAAACCAATAGAAGGCCACGAACGTGTATTTAACACACCGGTGCTAAAAGAAGTTGCCATCATCATTGCAGGAAATGACTTTGAGAAACTTGAAATAGTCCTGACAATGCGCAGCAACGAGTTGAAAAACATTTGCGAAACACACATTTCGTATGATGCCTTACAGTATCCGCTTATGTTTCCACGTGGTGAGGATGGATACACAATTAAGATCAATCAAGTTGAGCCAGGAACATCAAATCAAATTAACAAGATGGTATCCGCAATGCCGTTCTACGCCTATCGTTTAATGGTGCGATCGACAGAGAACCGTTTGTTAAACTACAGAAAACTTTTGCATCAATATTTGGTTGATATGTATGCCAAAATTGAGGCGGAGCGATTATTATTCATCCGACTGAATCAAAATAAGCTGCATGTTGATGAATATATTCATTTGAAAGATGAAATTACAAATCATAGTGACCCAGCTAATCATGGGAAATTGGTAATTTTACCCTCAATGTTTACTGGTTGTGCACGAAATATGCACGAATATGCTCAAGATGCCATCACTTACGTTCGTCATGGAGGAAAGCAATCTCTATTCATCACATACACTTTCAATCCAAATTGCAAAGGGATGCCACAAAATTTGACTAATGGCCAATCAAAAACTGATAGACATGATTTGGTTGCATAGATCTTTCGGCAAAAGTTAATAAAATTCATGAATATGCTAGTAAAAGGTCAAGGTTTTGGTTCTGTTAATTATTGGTTATACTCCATCGAATGGTAGAAACGTGGACTTCAGCATTCACATATTTTGATTTGGCTAACGAACACATTAAGACCAAACCAAATTGATGATATTATTTCTGCAGAAATCCCCAATCCTTCATCTGACAAAAACCTTTATAACATCGTGATTAAAAATATGGTGCATGGCCCATGCGGCGCTTTCAATAGTTTTGTCACCATGCTTGAAAGAAGGGAATTGCAATAAAATGTATCCGCGTGAATTCATCAAGGAAACGCAATTTGCAACGGATGGCTATCCGTTGAACCGACGAAGGAAGCCAGAAGACGGTGCACAAATTGCAACTGTAAAAATGATATCTGATAGTGTTGTGATTGATAATCGGTGGATCGTTCCTTACAGTCCTTTACTTCTGAAGATATTTGATGCCCACATCAATGTTGAATGTTGTAACTCAGTAAAATCTATAAAATACATTCTCAAGTACGTTCACAAGGTTTATTTGCTGCCCATTCCAGTAATAATTGCATTGATGAAATTTCTGAATATCAAGCAGGTCGCTATATTTCGAGCAATGAAATGGCGAGAAGCATTTTTGGATTTCCCATCCACGAACGACACCCCACAGTGATACATCTTGATATGCATCTGGAAAACGAGCAACGCATTTATTTTAGCGAATACAATTTGCAATGTCGTCAAGCTAATCCACTAAACACGACATTGACAGGATTCTTCGAGCTCTGCAAAAAAGATAACTTTGCGAAGATATTATTATATTGCACTGTTCCAAAATTTTATACATGGGATAAGTCAAAAAAGTTTTACACCGGAGCAAGCAAGGTGAAAATGTAGAAGGCCATGCCGGTATTCGATCTGGTTACGCTCTTGACCTTGTTTATACTGTTCATTCCAGAAACACTGATTGCTATTACCTCCGATTGTTGTTGCACAAAATTGAGGGTCCAACAAGCTTCAAATATCTCCGAACCGTGAATGGAATTGAGTATGAGAGTATCGAGAAGCATGCTTGGCATTAGGATTACTCAAAAATGACAATCAATGAAATGAAGCGTTAAAAGAAGCTGCTTATTCGGATTCTCCATCAAAAATTCGAACACTTTTCGCATTAATCCTGTCATTTTGTGAACCTTCCAGCCCAAAAGCGCTTTGTTAGAACAATAAGGACTGCATGACTGAAGGTATTTTGAATGAATTGCGAGCAGAAAATAGTCACATTGTCTTAAACTATACCGATTCCATCTACAATGAGGCTCTCATTAAGATTGAAGATAAAGTCCTGCAGATGACCGGAAAATCTTTATCGGGGGTTGGCATGTTAAGTCCTTCACTACAGCACGTATATAACATGAGTCGGGAAATACTTCGGGAATTGTCTTATGACTCTGATCTATTACTTAATTTTGTGACGCAGAGGGAGTCATTGCTAAATACAGATAAAAAATATATAAATCGTGAAGTTCTACGGCGCTACAGCAAGAGTGAAGGTGCAGTAATTTTTATCGATGCACCCGGAGGAACCGGAAAAACCTTCCTCATAGATGTTTTGCTTGCCAAAGGAGAAAAAAATATTGCTCTCGCTGTAGCAACATCAGATATTGCTGCAACGTTGATGACTGGTGAACGAACAGCACATTCAATGCTGCAAATCCACATCGACTTAATTCACAACGAAATACCTGTTTGCAACATCAAAAAAGGAAGTGAAAAAGCTGCAATGTGCTGCAGGAAGCTAAAGAACTATTTTGGGGCGAAATTTCTATGATGCACAAGCATGGTCTCGAAGCCGTGAACAGAACCTTCCAGGATCTTCGTGGAAATAAAGATCTTATGGGAGGTCTGATTGTTGTCCTTGCAGGTAATTTCCGACAAACACTACCAGTAATTCTGAGAGGCACAATGGCCGATGAAATCAACGTCTGTTTAAAATCGTCATATCTTTGGAAGCAGGTAAAAATTATATGAAATTAACGACCAACATGAGAATTCAAAATAATTGCCAAAACTCCGAAAGATTTTCTGATTATTTACACAAGATTTGTGACGGGCAAAAAGCAACAACCGAAAATGGAAAAATTAGGCTTTCCAATGAATTCTGCAAGATCAGTCCAACTTAGAAAATCTAATTAATCAAGTTTATCCAGATATCACATTGAATATACAGAACATCCAGTGGACCTAAGAAGCGCAATATTAAAACCTTTAAATGAGAAAGTCAGCGAAATTAATTTCACAGTACAAGAAAAAGTTCCAACTGCCGCAGAGGAACATACTACTCAATAGACAAATGTTTAAATGATGAGGAAGCCACAAGCTATCCAGTTTAGTTTTTGAATTCACTAAATCCCAGTTGCATTCCCCTACATAGATTAGTGCTGAAGGTTGGATGTCCAATTATGTTGCTACGCAATCTGGACACACCGATGCTGAGCAATGGCTCCAGACTGATAGTGAAAGCATTACATGCTCATATCATCGAATTAACCATTTTAACTGGGCCATTTGAGGGCAAGCACGTCCTAATTACAAGAATAACTCTCATTCCGACTGACTTGCCATTTTCATTCCAACGATTACAATTTCCTCTTCGGCTTGCATTTGCAATAACAATCAATAAGGCGCAAGGACAATCGCTTCGAGTCACAGGCTTGGATTTGACTGACGAGTGCTTCTCGCATGGAAGTTCGATGGGAAGAAAGTTTTGATTTCACTAGAGTTCTTGTAGGGTTGAATTGTTTCCGTAGAAGTGGAAATGCTTTTCGTGACATACTCCCCACCTTGAGTTTCACCACATTGGAACTCAAGAGATAGATGTTGTAGAGGTCCCGGCGACGAGGAACACGTATAGTTCGACCATAACGACCGACTCTCTGAGGGACAGGCGTGGGAGACAGTTCCCACCCCCACCCCCCAAAGTCAGACACTACCAATGTGGGATCACTCGAAATATCGCACTCACTTTTTTCATAAATTGTGGGACTTTCAATCAGTTTACGAGATCTCCATCGTTGGGGGAACTTACTTCCAGAGGATAAAGACGCTGGATAGGTCGAAGTAAGTCTCCTTGCTTGGTACGGATTTTAACAAGACGTACTACTCCATTCTTTCCTTCAATCAATTGAACCACTTTTCCATGAGGCCAATTTATTCGTTTTGCAGTAGAATCAATTAAAACTATATCTCCTACACAAAAAGTGTAGATATTTCTTGATCTCTTTGCACAACTTCTCAATTGTCCAAGATACTCCGTGTGAAATCGTTTTCGTAAATCTTTTCGAAGTTTTCATCTGTATAAAAATCTTTTTTGTAAACTTGTAGAATAAATTTGATCTAGATCAGGAACTCCACCCTCCTGAATGTCTCTAAGAAACATCGCTGATGTCATAGGTTCGAGTTCCAAATCTTCAGATATATAAGTTATTGGTCCAGAGTTAATAATGTTCTCACAATAGCAGCGAATTGTTGAAAGCTCTTCATACCTTAAACAAGCTTTACCGAGGACCTTTCTCAGGGTAGTTTTTAAAAGGCCTATCAATCGTTCCCAGAAACCTCCCCACCAGGAAGAGCTGGGTGGAATAATCTTCCACTGGATTCTTGGTACGGATGTGTCATCATTGTTTTTGTTCCAGTCCACTTTATTCAGAGCTTGGTTTGATACCGCAAAATTGCTGCCATTATCCGTATAGATAATGGAAGGTCTCCCTATTCTTGCAATGAAGCGGTGCAAAGAAAGCAAGAATTTGCTGTAGTAAGAGATGTTACTAGTTCGAGATGTACAGCGCGGTAAACTGCACAAGTATATAAAACGACCCAAACCTTTGATCCGTCCCTTAGATATAAGGGACCCGCTAGGTCAATTCCCGTAGTTTCGAATGTGGCGGAGTCTCTTAGTCGGCTAAGGGTGCTGCTTGAACTTCGAGATGTTTGGCATCAAATCTTTTGCAAACGGTATATGTCATTATAGCTTTGCGTATTGTTGTTTTACGTGGGAATGTCAAGGACGAAGGATACATCAACATTGTTCATCATCGCCGATGAGCAAAAGGAGACTAAAAATATTGTGTATAGTCAAGTCTTAAAATAAATTTGTAACAATAGTGTAAATAAAATTAATTATAATCAGTAAAGAATTAGTTTGAATCTATCCCGGGCAAGACCGGGTAAAAAAGCTAGTTAAATATAAAACTACTTAAACTTAATGAAAAAAGACAGAAAATGTAAGTGGTTCAAATATGCATTACTGCACAGTGAAGGATTAAAGATGCGCTAGAAGGACAGCACCCCCAAGAATACATAACACGAGCCGCCATTTCCAATTTCTCAAATTTTATATGTTTCACTATCAGCTCTCGGTGACCAGCTGGTTCGCCCGTATATATTAGTTTCTACTTTTGTATTTCATATTAATTTTAGCATTCCCCGTCACAATTTCACCCCGCATAATTCAAGAAAGATGAATAAAAAGGTGATTTTATTGCATTTGGCTGATAGTAAATATGTAAAGGCATAAATTTTAAAATGCCAGCGATACAATTCTGTATGATGTATCACAGATAACGAAACTTAAATATTGCATTTCAAATAACTCTTACTCAATGCATCTATCACTCATCGGTAGAATGATTAACCCTGAATATGGTCACGAAAGCCCGATCGGCAAAACTGTAAACTTAAGCGTAACAAAAATTTGAATAAAAACTTACCTATCACACAATTTACAAAAATTTAAAAGCGTTTTCATGCCTCATGATGTTAAAATGACAGGAAATAATGAGATTAAATGCTTGAATACAATAAAACCCTGAAAAGAAATGTCTGTTGCCATGTGTTAAAGAAAATATTACTTTGAAGTAGATGCGATAAAATATTTCAGCAATGCAATTAATATTAAAGTGAAAATTCTGCTTTGGATTTAATTTCCCAAGAAAACAATTTATACTATCGCAACCGTAACAATTGCAGAAACGTGTGAATAAAATACTTGCTGAAGTAATGAGATGGTTTGCATTTTATTTACAACAATAAAAACATTGTTGCAATTCATGTTTTAAAACATTTTGAAACATTAATCAAAATTGAACAAAATGTCGCATGGAAATAAGATCGGTGTCACTGCGAAGCTAATTTCTTTATCTTTAAGATGATGTTAAAATGTTGTTTTTGCGATAATAGGATCCGAAGTTATTCTGGAAAAAATTTAAAATGTAAAGTAATTTTTGAATAATTTTAATTCTAAATAAAATTAATATCCGCTTTATGAACGTTATAGTTTGAATAAAGAAATATGTAAATAAAAAATATTTCCTATCATAAAACATTATGTTTATTTCATTTATTTTCAATCAATGTTAAACATTTCTCTGGCTTATATATCTATTGAAACACATCAAATTTGACGGGAAATATCTCGAATGAAGAGGCAATTTGCACCCGTCATACCGTGACGGCTGATTTTCTAGAATATAAAGATTATGTATCACTATTTTCAAATACTTTATTTTTTAAAATACCCAGTTTTTGAAATTTTATATATTTCATTTTGAATCTCCATTCGGAAACACTTTTTAGAAAAATACCCAGTTTTGGGATATTTATATTTTTTATTTTTCATTTTGAATGAGCAATCACAAATACGTTTTCCCCCAAAATATTCATTTTTTTGGATTTTTATAAATTTAATGTTTCATTTTGAATCAACATTTTCAAATACTTTTTATTCTTTTACCCTGTTTTTGGGTATACCCTGCTTTGGGGTATTTATAAATTTTATGTTTAATTTTGAAACGCCATTCTCAAATACTTATTTTTTCAAAATATCAAGATTTTGAGAATTCATAAATTTTATACGTTTCATCGTGCATCACTATTCAACAATTCTTTTTGCAAAATACCCAGTTTTTGGGTATTTACCCAGGCCTTCGATAAATACCCGGGTATAGACCCGAAAAATATTTATCTACCCACTGGGTATTCATCCACCCACAATACTACTTACACATAAATCATTTTTATTGACTTCAAGGAACATTCACAACCAATACCAAAATATCGACTACAGAGTTTGGCCGTGTCCGAGTAACAAACACATGCGTCGTGTTTATTGACTTCAAGGAACATTCCTACCAAATACAAAAATATCGACCACCGAGTTTGGTCGTGACCACGTAAAAAATAAATGTACAGACAAAATGCAGAACGGTAGGATTGAAACAGGATCTCACTTTGCTGAGCCAATTATACAGTCGGCGATTCAATTTACTTTCTCAATGTTAAAATAAATTCGTTCCTTAATCTTCAGCGGGCGCGCCTGCTCAAATTTTACGACAAACGTGATTTTTCAAACCCTGTCACATTCGGAATCAAAACTGTTTGAAGGTCATTGCTATTTCTTCATGCGAACCCTCTTCAGGATTAAATGGTTGTATCCATGTTTCGAGGTAATTTCATACTGTTTTATGCTTCTGTCGTAAAGTTTGCGACACACTCCCGCTCGTGTAATTTGATAATTTTTTCACATCTTAATGTTTCAGTTTGGTAATTATATATCCGGTGCGCATTAAGGCGATTTAATATTTCATTTTACATTTTCGAAAATATATAATATGTAATAAGCCTGCTAATAATTCTCCAAACCGAAGAATTTTCTTTAAAAAATATCCCTCAGTCTTATGAAAAAAGACCTCAAAACTCGAGCCCAAGAAATCTGATAATCGCCATATGAATTACTGTCTCTAAGACTAATTTATACATCACAACAAAAAAAGAAAGTGAATAGAAGAGCTTCAGCATTGAGAAGAGCTTGTGTTTTGTGTTTGAAAGAAAGAAAGCGATCATCAAAATGCATGAAATGCAGTAGGCTTAATATATAGGGCACTTGTTAACGTCACTTTAACAAATTTCAATGTCTCGAATGCATGGACAATGATTAGAAACTAAGAAGAAAGTCTTTGTTCTACAATCTCATTTTGTATTACAATATTTTTTATTAAATATTGCTTGATAACTTTTTTATAATATTAGATTATTAAATCTCATCACTTTCTCTGATTTCAGTAAAATATCAAAATTATTTTTCACTTTTGATGAATAGACTTGCTTTCCCGGTGTGTCTCTTATTACTATTGTGAAATAACTTACAACTGCCATAGTAAAAATGACGAAAATTATTGTGTCGTAAAAGTATTCACTCTTGTAAAAAAACATAGCGCGCCCTCCGGAATGTTAAAAAAATTTCGTTCCCTGGAAATATTTCCATGCTAACTGGCAACTTTAAATGCTTTATTTCGTATGATGAATTATTTTTTCTATTTGCAGGAGGCTACAACATTATCTTTCCTGCGGTAAATTCATTTGTTCATATATGGATGTATTTGTACTACGGCCTAGCTTCTCTCGGACCAGAAATTCACAAGTACTTAGGGTGGAAAAAGTATTTGACCTCACTGCAACTGGTAAATAGGATAGAATGATAAGAACAGTTTTAAGAAACATACTTTTATTAGCGTGCAAAAAGTTGGAATTTGTCATTTTAATTCTTTTCTAATATAAAGTCTTTAATTTATAATTCATTATTACAAATTTTTCAAACAATGTTGAAATGAGTATTTGGCAAATTCAATACTTATTGGTGCAATTCCTATGGCATAAAAATGTAATTAAATTAGCAAATTAATCGATAATAAAGTTCTAAAAATATTAAAATAATATATTGTCATTGAGAACTCTTAAATGCAGAAAATTTCAGAATTATAGCGCATCAGGAAGTAACAGAAATCGATCTTAAAAACTACCATCCTTACAAACGTGAAACATTCATTTTTAAATTCCTTAACAGAAGACGTCGCTCATGTGTCACCAAAATTTAATGAAACTAATTGATTAATGGGTTTACGTTCTGAAAATATTAAAATAATATATTGTCATTCATAACTCTTATGTGTAGAAAATTCAGGAATTTTAGAGCATCGGGATGTGAATAAAAAATTCATCATAAAAACTACCATCTTTACAAACATGAAGCATTCGTTTTAAAATTCCCAAACAGAAGGTGCCGCTCATGTTGCCAAAATGTTATGAAACTAATCGAATAATGGATTTAAGTTCTGGAAATATTAAAATAGTGAATTTTCCTCAAGATTACACAAGTGTTCAAAAAATCATAACTAGCACTTCAGGAAGTAAGTGAAAGATTTATTACAAAATTCCATCTTTACAAACATGAAACGAGACAATCAATAATGAAATAAATTTTGTAATAAATTTTGTATTTTAAATTTATTACAATTTAAAATGCAAAATTTTTTTGAGCATGTAATAAATTTTGGTTCACATCGAACATCTTCCAAGAGGAAGAAAGCCCTTAGAGCCATTTTAACAAATTTAATTTGCTTAAAGTTGTTAATTCAAGTGCTAAAGAAAGAGTTGAATTATTGATGAATCATTTCTTCCCACCTAATTCCATTACTGACTTATCGAGAATCTACACTCCTATGAGGACCTCATGAATGATATCAGCATTAAAGAGTTGGATACTGTGTTTTACAATTTAACGAATGTTATATCCCCGATCCTGTATCAGCTTGATTATGGTATATGGACGGCCATCTATCATTCTAATAAAATCTTTTTAACAAAATTTTTAATACGTGTTTTTATTATATTTTTCCCAAAATGCTTGAGACAGAGTAAGATCTTTTTTCCGGAAAGCGTGTGAGGATCCTTTATCCTGTAGTGCCTACGGGCCAGTCTGTCTCCTTCCGACCATTGCAAAATTCTAGAAAGACTTTTCCAGAATAGCTTTAATAATTTTTTAAATGAAAGAAATATCATTCGTGCCAATCAGTATGGTTTCAGGGAGGGGAAAAGCTTCGCAAAACAATTATCAATATTGTTTATAAAATTAGGGATATAAAAAAAAACTTATCACTGTGTATTGATCTCCCTGGATGTAAAAGCAGCTTTTGATAATGTGGACTAGTTGGTAATTCTTAACATTTTCGAATTTTATGATATCAGACTTTTTTACAAAAAGTTTATTTATTACTTTCTGCTGTACAGCTGTGCTGTTTTTAAGGATGATGTAATGGAAATCAAACGAATTCGTTTGAAAGGTTGTCCAGAAGGTTCTGAAATTTGTGGAACCTATACATGAATCAACTTTTAAGTCTAAATAGTGAAACCTTGTTTTTACAGGGCTTTGGTGATGACCTTGTGCTTGTTTCGATTGGCAGAGTCAGGAAAGAATTGGAGAATTATCAAATTAAGGAGGTGGACGATATTACCAATAAATTGAGAAAATTAAAACTAGTCCTGTCGGTCGAAAAGTGTCAGGGTCTCGCTATGAAATTTAATGTGCACTACAGACAAAGTGTTTTTAATAGAAGTCCCATTTTTAAGATTGATGAGCAAAGTGTTAAAATAGAGAACTCTCTGAAATATCTGGGGCTTCTGCTTAATAGCAGATTGACCTGATCCAATCATATATTTCCCTTCATAAAAATATTTACAAATTGACAAACAATTTTAATAGGTTAAGGAAGGCAAACTGGAAAATAAACACAAGTTTAGTAAAATTTTGGTATTTTAGTGTTATTGAACCGGTTCTACTTTATGTCGTTGACGTCTAAGATGGAGACCTTACTGTCGAGCAAATTAATCGTCTCCATACTGCTCAAAGAGTTTTCGTTTAAAACTTCTGAGAACATATAAAACAAATGACACATATTCACTTAATGTCCTGTCCGGTATGCATATTTACACACTGTACCCTGATACACAAAAGGGTGGGAATCAGACAATATCATTGGCTCGCGCCGACAGAAGTAATGACGTCATTAAATGCGAACTTACTATTAGTTTATGTTTCCGTTGCTTGTACTTCCGGAATTTCGAACTACGATGCGAACTTAAGTCGCAATTTTATTTAGTCTAGCGATTATTCTTTTTTCCTTTTTACTCACGAATAACATGAATTTGGCTAAGCATATTCGTTTGAATATTATTGTGGATAGTTTATTCCACAAATACTAATTCGTGCAAATACGAAAGGGAACGGCAGAAAATCATGTCCAACACAAGAAAGAATTGTTTATTGGTAAGTTTTGTTTGGAATGTAACCTTAGTTTTCCTCTTTAAAAAGAATCTGCTTTGACTCTACTAATATTTATTTATGTAGTATTCTCATAAATAACCCTTACTAAGGTACTTTTTAATGTTATTTTTTTTCTTCTTTCTAATCATTGAGATCTGAATCAGATCAGATCCATGTGGTCGTTCGCCTTCATCACCTCTAACAAGAAATACGGTAGCTTAAGCAGGTCATTATACACCAAGGCAACACAGTCAAGTGGATGGTGCGGAGTGGCCTCAATCATGTTGCATTTTGTGTAGATACTGAATTTCTTATCACCACGAGAGAATCTGAGGTTTTTAAGTGACCGGTTGATAAGCGAGCCAAAGCTGTTTGGTCTTTCCTATCCCCCTTAAAATGTATAGCAGCACCCGGGCCTTCACTACGATACCATGAATGAGCTGGTGGATGCCTCCAAGAAATGTTAAGAAGGGCCTTTCTTCTTTAATATAACTCAAGATAGGTTAAGGGTTCTACTTGCACCTGAGGCATGGTAGTATCTTCTTTAGCAAGACTATCAGAAATATTGTTATATTTTAAATTTACATGTGATGGTATCAATTGTAGATGAAGAACACAAGTATTGCACAGGGTCCCGGTCACTAACATCTCTCCAATTATCAAGGTATTGGACAACACTTCGGCTGTCCGAGAGAATCCATATCTCACCAAATACTTGATGTTCCAGAACAAAGTTTAAAGCCATGTCAATGGCGATCACTTCGGAGCGGAAAACTGAGTAGTAGTCAGCATTTCTTCGTTTAAGAGAAGCTTTCCAAAGACCGTGCTTAAAAAAAACCCCACTACCTCTATGTTCAATTTATACTTGCTGCCATCAGTGTAAATCAGAGTAGCTGCAATAAGTATATTATTGATCACTTCGAGTGCTGCCTGTCTTAAATATTCCTGATGCTGGGACGATTTATTAGTGCGAGTCAATAACTCTGTATGGAAGAACACTAGGCAAAGAATCTAAAGGAGACTCAATAGGTTTTAAAGAATTAAACTCAACAAGAGAATGAAATGCATCCATTTTCAAAGCATGACCGAGGGGATTACCTTTCTTAGCAGTTGATCATTTTGCCAACTTCTACAAAAATTAGCAGTGCGATATTGATTATTATAACTAAAAGTTTACTAAAATATTTTGTAAAATTAGGGGTACTTCTCAGGCGCAAGGGCTGCAAATCAGCCTCATAGAGAACTATATCTGCCGGGGTGATACCACGTAGTCTGGCGACTATGCGAGCTGTTCTCAACTCTACCCTTTCCAACTTATCAAGATTTGTATCTGAGACAACCCGATACACCAGGTAATCATATTCCAGAATCGGTCTGATGATAAGAGAAATATAAGTTGTCCGTAAAGTCCCGGCATCAGCGTCCCTGTCGCAGCTGGAGATAAATTTTAGTATATTTAGTCTCTTTTTGCTTTTGTTACCAACAAATAGATACGTTTATTACACGTGACCACAGGATCAAGGACAAACCTGAGGTATTTGGGGTTCCTCTTGCACTGCAAGATGTGATCATTCAGTGTGAATTTAGGGTTATATCTGTATAAATGTCTGTTAGTTGTAAAGAATTCAGTTATGGATTTAAGAGGATTTAAACGAAGCTTGTGATCCGCAGCAAAATCCTGTAGACACTGAATTGCATTATTTAAACTGGATTCGATCCTATCAATGTCTGAATCACTTCACCAAAGTATTATGTCATCAGCAAACAGGCCAATCCTGCAATCACCAACAATAACAGATTCGATCCCGGAAATATATAAAGAAAAGAGGATGAGACTCTATACAGAGCCCTGAGGAATCCCCTGTCTTGATCTAAAACAGTTAGACAGAAATCCATTATATTTCACATTGAAAATTCTATTTCTCAGAAAATCATAAATCCATAAAAGAGCTTTACCATCAATAGAAAATCTGTCATATAATTTGGTGAAAATTTTATATCTCCAGACCCTCTCAAACGCTTTGGTCAAATGAAGTAAAATCGCAATATTAGGATTGATGGGTTTTGTATTTTGTGCATCTCTCGCATGTTGAGTAAAAAACAATATTTGATCTTGCGTACAACGACCCTCTCTAAAACCATATCGTTCCGCTGGGAGCAAGTTATATTCCAAATGTAACTTAATTCACAAGTTTCTCAAGAACTTTCAGATGATGTTTGTCAAGGCAACAGGACGAATGCTGTCTGGGGATCCAGCTGGTTTATTAACTTTCCTAATAGGGATCACAGTGGCTCTTTTCCATCCCTTGGTGCCCTCTCCAAAGCTTGAAGATTGATTAAAAATGTTGAGTAATTTCTGTTTTCCACAGGAACCAATATTTGTAATCATCAATCTGTGCAATCCATCGGAACCAGGGGCCCGCTTTGGATCAGGTTGCTTCATAACTGTTTCGAATTCCTCAAATACAAAAGGAGTATCAAAAAGTTAATTCACCGACCTGACATTACGACATCGCTGTGCTAATTTTCTAGCCTTAACCACTATATTCCTGTCCACTCTCGAAAAGTCTAGTTCACTCTCTCGACAATAATGCTTTCTAAGTACATCAGCTGACTCCCGATCATATAAAGGCAGGGAGGAGTCAACAGTAAAAAGACAATCAGTTTTTCTCAATTTAGGCTGTTCTTTATTAAAAGCCTTGGCCAATTTCCATAATTTTGTGTCTGGAGTCCTAGCAACAATGCCTTTGCAGATTTCAATCCATCTCTTTCGACTCTGATAGGCATAGATGCGCTTGATCTCTACATTAATACTATTTAGTTCAGTTCTAGTAGATTTATTATCATTTAAAAGTAGCTTCCTGGAAAGATTGTGTCTTTTATTTATAAGGGGCTTCAATATAGGCAAATTGTGTTTATAATTAGATTGATAATTTTTAATATTAACCCTTGGGATAGCTGCCTTGGCAGCTTTTAAAATAATCCCTCTAAAGCAAAGCCAATGTTGAAATTGCAGAAAAAAATTCTTGTGTCGTTATAGTTGTTTCAACGTTGAAAATGAGTTAAATAAAATTTCAAAAAAAATTTCACTTTTAGTCAGATACTAAGTTTGTTCCAAAAAACATTTTTTATTGTATTATGTGGTTATGTATTATTACCAGAATTCAAAGATGTATAATAATAAAAATATTAATTTCTTCAAAATTAATTATGTAATTTATTAACTCTAAACAAAAATGACTAAAAAAATGTAAAGGATTCAAAACCTTATATATAAATTATAATATAAATATTTTTATTAAATCATTTTTTGGATAATTTTGATAAATTATTTAGATAAGACTTGCAAATGAAAATATAAGAATATGTGTTCATTCTTACTTCACATTGAGTAAATGCTTTACTAAGACAATTCTTTATTCCAGAAGAATTTGATTTAGATATAATCTGATTTAGATATAATCTGATTTATATATCCAGTTTCTTCATTTTGAGCTTCAAAATGGATATGGCATGCTTGAAGTATATATAAGTTTCTAAAATAAATCTTATCTTTAAATTTAAGAAAAACTGAAGTATAAATTATTAATCAATGATGACTGAATACATGCCTTCTTTTCATTAAATCAGTTTCCCATTTAATTCCAGGATTTCATACCTTCTTATAGAATTAAGAATAAATAAAGAATAAACAAATATGTTATTTATACATATAAATTGATATTTAGTAATAAAATCATTCAAAATGTGCAGCACCTTTCCTTTGTAGAGGTTTAATATTTATTATTAATATGGAAGTTAAGCATGATTCATATGTGAGGAATGAATAAATTTTGATTAAGATTGGTTAGCAATTCTTTTCTGTTCATCTATAAGGAGTAATTTTATTTGGAGAGCTGAAGGGAATATTGAAAGAAGAGAACTTTTGACCAAAAAAGTAGCGTGCCGTTATTAAGTGAGAGTTCTTTGGAGGGGTATATATGGTTCACAATCTTTTATAAAATGGAAAAGGTATTATCAGTGAATGTAATAATTATATCAGCTTATTTTGCAGACATATGTCTTAAATTTCTTTATCACAGTCGGTTTACATTACTATGTTATTATGCATATAGTTTATGTAAGATAAATTCGTATTTTAAAGTGCATTCTATAGATATACTTTTTGTTACAGAAATTGAAAGAGAAAATTGCAATTTATTCAAAGTGCAATGTAACGATTGCATATAAAGAAAACCCTATTGCAGTTGCTGTGATAACTATAACAATGAAGACGACTCTTAGTTTGAAAGCCTCTGTAGAAATAATTTTTGCTTACTCAGCAAGCTCAGGGAATACAGAAAATCAACCAATCACACTCATGCTAACACCTTGTACTCCACGAGCAGTACTTGTTGTATTTTTATAACCAAGGGACAGAAAAAGAATCTTATAAACAAGGTTTTGACTTGATTATGTATATACTAAAAAATAGCACCTCATGCTATAGGGGCTCCAAACACGTTAATCACAGATGTCTCATAGGCTGAAGTAAATGCACTGAAGAAAATTTGACCTAAGAGTGCACATTTTTTGTGCATTTTCCATATAGGACGGGCTGTTTGTAGGTGACTTGGGGATTCTGAAAACTCAAACCCAAATCACAGCAGGAGGCAACTATGAAAATTCAAACCCAAATCACAGCAGGAGGCAACTAATGTTTTATTTTCAATCAATATTGTATGATGAGTCACCAGCTTGTGCCAAGGAATCGTACTTATAAAGGTTCCTAGTATACATCCGCTATAGAATGAATATTTATTGAAAATGTGGAACCGAAAATAATTGTGGTGTCTCGCTTTTCGGGATGACTCAGTCAGAGACTTCAGTACGAATAATTTTTCTGAGGTTATCATAAGGATTTTCAAAGTTGAAGTGTTATCACGTGAGAGGGCATATAATGTTATTACTTTCATAACTTCTGCTCAACAACATTAGAAAGCTATTACAGCAAGAAAAAGTTAATTCTAGGAATGCTGGTCGAAGATTTTTTTGAGAAGATGAAGAAAAAGGCATTGGATTCTGAGCTTGAATTCAGAACAAGTGACAAATTCAAATAAAGAAGGATAGCGAGAAAAGCTGATAAACGCATTCAGGGACACTTTTCAAAAATTTTATCCTTTGGGACCATGTAAAAAGTTTAGAACTTGTTTCATTTTTAAACAATTAGTTATTATTAATCACAGGGTAGGAAAATGTGTTAAAAATATTGCTGAATATGAATTGTGTAAAGATTAAAAGTTTAGTTATGTATTTCGCATTATAAGTTGAAATCAGTTCAATTGAATATATTTCATCAAGGAAACTTGACAATTTTGATTAAATGCATTTTTATTTCAATCATTGTATTTTGTGTGTTTATAAGCATTCTTAATTCTTGTGATAACTTCAATAAAAGGACATGCAACATGTCTCTTGATAATGAAAGGAATATTATAAAATTGAAGCAAATAATTCATATTTATTGTATTAGAGATTAGCAAGATAGGAATAATCTCCAGTTTTTTATATTGATTAATTTGTAATTACAATCAAATTCTGCTTGCTATCCTATACAATATAAGTTAAATAAAATATATGAGAGACCTTGAAGTATTTTTAGATCAAACAATAAAATTATGAATGTTTAGACAATAAAGGAAGGAATTACTAAATATAACAAAATAATTAACCAATAATGATACTGAAATAATATGGGCATTTAAAATTCTTACGAGGGAAAAAAATCCATAATACAAAAAAATCAAGAGATATTTTCTTAAACTTATTCTGAGTGCATGTTTTTTCACTTTGAGTCTAGGATTTGTACTAATGGATACCAATAATTTATTATTGCTTCTCAAAATAATACTTTTTTAACCTCTAAAATTTTAATAAATACTGCTAATGTTATTGAGAAGTTTTAAAATAAAATTATCTTTGAATCTAGATATACATCTAGAAACTCTGTGACAGTGAATTTTAAAATTAGATAAGTTTGTTGCGAAATAATCGGTATTCTCAGACGGTTGTTCATTACTGATTAAAGAGGTCATAAAATAATCGGGTGATTAATTCATTTCAAAGAGATGGATCAGGATTGAAAAACTTAAACTATTCACTCACACACACATTCAGATAGCACGCCGCTCAGTGAGAAAAGTCAAGCAGGGAAGTGACAGCGCTGGTTCTCTCCTTACAGGAGCCTCAATTCTATGCCACCACTTTACTTTTTTGCAAGTGGAATCTGATTGGTTTGTCAGTTCACGTGACCTTAAAGCGTGGCGTCTTAAGAATTTTTCTGTTGGCGATCTATCTCTTCCTTTGGAAACTAGACGCGCACTTGGGCGAAATTTATCCTGGGATAGATTTTTGTACTGCAGTGGGGTTTTTTTGTATTTCCATTTGACTAAGATTTTAAATTCAGATCTACAAAGCGGCAAACAATAAAGAGACTACAGAAAAAAGAATTAGTGTGTATCACATGCTTCTAAAATTTATCGATAACAATACATACATATTTTTGCAAAGTATATGAACTAAATTAATTGTGTCTACTACCTGAAATTTTCCATAAATCTGTATTGTCGAAAGGTTTTTATTAACAAATCGAAGTTTCCTTATACCCGAAAAGTGTGAAGTACATCATTTAAAATTAACAATACTAAGGATGCATGCACTTGATTATGTTTAGTGTCTTGATAGAGTTTCTAAATTTATTTCAGCTTAAAAGTAATTAATTTTAACTAGTTGAAAACTTCATTTTTAAGAGAAAAATATAAATTTTGAATTTACAATTTTTTACTTCAAAGTAACTTGATGTAATGAAAATGGCAATTAATATGTATTATTTGAACTTAATGCCGAATATTTTCGAATTAAAAAATGCTATGAATGCTATGCTTCCTTTGACTGTTGACAAGTGTAGTTACCAATATCATAAAAATTAATAAAATAATAATCATGAAAAATATTTGTTGCTACATAAGAAAACTTACCCTTAATATTAACTAAACTCTAAATGTCAAAATGTATATTGAAAATAATTTCCTTCTTATTTTTAATGAATGCATTTCATGCTTTTATTTTCTATAACTATACACATAATTGTTGAAAAAATAGGTATGCAAGTGTTTATAGAATGTTTTACTCATATTCTATATTTTCTCATTGCATTACTACGAAAAAATTCATTTTAGTTTTTGTGAACATTATATTTTTGAGAGATAACTTTTCTCAGCCAATTTTTTGGGATCAGGGTAGGTAAAAAATCTGGTTTTCATCGAAAAAAAAAACCAGATTTTAAAGTTTAAACCATGTTCTTTGGTTTGAATAAAATTTATACAGATTAGGACCACCATTTTGAAGGACTTTTGTTGTACTGTGTTGAAGAGAAAAAAAGTTGTTTCACAGTTTTCTTTTTATTTGTATCTTGGCAACATCTTTTTAAGTATTCCAACTTCTACTTCTGTCAGCTCTCAGAGACTTTTTGTTTACGTTTTATAACCATGCCGTAATAAATTCTTGTTAATCTTTGCTAAAGACTATAAACAATTTTATCAGCAATTGATGTAAAATTGTATAGGTTATGGACTTCATGCAAGCTATATGTGCTTTAAGTATGGTTCTCTGCAATGATTATTACATTTATTGAAGCAAACAAATAGTATAGAGTTTGGTCTAACACGCGGCCGGCAAGAACTCCAAGTTCATACTTTTTTGGAATTGATGCTATTCCTCAAGTCCTGAAGTTATTTTGAGAAAGCTCTGAAGAGAGTTTTTGTGATTGAAGTGGACTGAAATGCTCACATATATTTGATTAAGTTCTAATATAAGAAAATATTACGTCAATAAGAGTGAAGCATTAAGTATTGATGCATCAAGATTACAGGTTAAACCTTTAAGTGGAGAGAATGATTGGCCACTGTGGAAATGCAAAATAAAATTTGTTTTGAATTATCATGCTGATACTTTAGAAGTTGTAGAATGCAAATTACAGAAACCAAGTCAACCACCTGAAGAAGCTAATAAAGCAACTTTATAAAGAAGTATAAGGAAGATTTAATGCGTTACAAAAAGGCGAATATGAACTATAATGGTACTAACAAACTCAATGACTGAAGAAAGTACGAAGAAGATAATGACATTTGAAAATGCAAGAGAAGTGAGGTAAGAATTTCATAAGGTGCATGAAACTACCTCAGATAATCAACTGTACAGTATTTG
Source organism: Araneus ventricosus (assembly GCA_013235015.1). NCBI lineage: Eukaryota > Metazoa > Arthropoda > Arachnida > Araneae > Araneidae > Araneus > Araneus ventricosus. Next base: position 135,896 of record BGPR01001851.1, on the reverse strand, counting down.
TATGCAGTTTTTCAGTTTAAATGGACAGTTAATGTCAATATGTTTGCTCACTTATCAAAACTGAACAAAAACTTCGCTCGAATGAATTGAATTTGGGTCTTGAATGAAAACCAGAAGCTGAACTTCCTGAAATGCTATTAATATGCAAGATTCTAGAAACATTGCCTCAAGAGTACCGTTCACTTAAGTCATATTGGCTTCTTCTAAATGAAAATAAAAGAACCATTGATGAGTTAAAAACTCAATTGTGCACTCAAGAAAGAGAGAATATGGAAGAGAAATTAAAACGTTATGCCAGAATCAAGAAGCTTTAGAAGCAAAGGCCACTAAAACCAAAACACTTTACAAAAGTAAAAAGCAAATTGCAAAATGCAATTATTGTCACCAAAATGGTAACTGGGTGAAATCGTGTCGAAAGTGGATAGCTGAGGGAAAGCCAGCAAAACCCAATCAGGATGATAAGTTCCAAAGAAAAGATGGTGTTACAGGAAATATGTCTTTGTTGGCCTTACACGAAGAAGCATTCTCATTTGAAGAAGGTTGTTATGACTGGTTTGTTGATAATGGTGCATCAAAGCATGACACCAATAACAATAATTACTTCACAGACTTTGAAGTATTTGAATCCCCACACGGAGTTACTGCTGCAAATGGTAAAATCTTCCCAGCTGTAGGAAACGGAACTTTAAAGATTGTGACAGAAGTAAAAGGAGAGAGGCAATTTCAAGAACTTAAAGAAGTATGGTTAGTTTCTGGTATTAGTAAAAATTTATTTTCAGTACTAGCAACACATGATAGGAATACAAATAGCAAATTCGAGTCAACTTCTGAAGAGTTTTGGTTACAAATCAACAACAAGGTTATTCTCTATAGCACAAGAAACAAAAGTGGTGGTCTGTACAAAGTTTATATGGAAGTACTTATTACAAATAATCCAGTGGAAGTGAAAATAGCTAATACAAATTATTCTATTCTGCAGTTGTATCATGAGCGCTGATGACACCAGGACAAACGTCATATGAAGAATGTCATAGAACACCAAATGGATCTCAAAGTTGAATTTGAGAATCAGCTCTGTGAAACATGTATATATGGTAAAGCTCATCCTTTTAAATTTGGAAGCAGACCGAAGGCCAAGTAACCTGGAGAGCTTATACTTTGTAGTTTTTAAGGATCATTTTATTAAATTTCGATATGTATTTTTTCTTCGTCAAAAGTCAGAAGTTACACCATTCACTGAAGATATGCTAGCACATGCTAAAAATTTAGCTCACAATATGAAGGCGGTATTGAGTCATAATGCAGGAAAATTCGACAATTAAAATGCTAGAGACATTCTGAAGAAAAGTGGAATTATCCAAAGACATACAGCCCCCCCCCTATACCCCACAACCGAACGTTGGAAATGAGCAGGAAAATAGAACCTTGGTGGAAATGGCAAGAACTCTGAAAAACTCTAACTCAGAAATTAATTCTCCTTCATCGTTATGTCAGAACTGATTAGTACAACTGTACACATTTTCAACAGAGCAGGAAAAAGTTCATTACCAAATGTAAGCCCTTATGAACTGTGGACGGACAAGAAACCTTAAAAAAGACACATGCGTATAGTTGGATCATCATGTTATGCTCAAATACCAAACCAGAAACGTAGAAAAATGGACAAGAAAACATTAAAAGGATACTTACTAGGATATGATTGTGATGAAAGATACCGAATATGGATAAAAGAAACCAATAATGTTATCTGCTCTCGAGATGTAGTATTTCTAGAACACCCTATGAAAAATTGTGAAGATGCAGTAGAAATACTTTTGCTTGAACCTAATACACGACTGCCTGAAGCTGAAAATTAGGGAAAGAATGATCAAGAAGATTCAGAAGATTAAGATAATTCAGAAAATGAAGATGAAGAAAAGCCACATATCATGAAATTAAGAACTCGCAGTGAGCTGAAAAAGCCTAAAAGTTTTGAAGATTATATAATGGCATCTGAAGTCTTTATGTCTGATGGGAATGGTTAGGTTAGGTTAGGTTATATTAACGTCCCGTTTTGAAGCAACACGAGGGCTATTTAGGGACGCTGATGGGAATGAACGAGAGTCATATGAAGAAGCTATTAATTACGAACAACATAGTTTTTGGAAAAAGCCCATGGATTCTGAAATCAGTTCCTTAAACGAAAACAACACATGGACATTAGCACCACTACCACAAGAAACAAAAGTTCTTCCTCGTAAATAGGTCTTCCGAATTAAGAAAATCCATAAGGCACAATTAATAAGTATAAGGCAGGACTTGTGAGTAAAGGCCTTAAACAAAGGCATGGTATTGATTATAAGCAGACTTTCAGTCCAGTCACAAAGTTAAGAACTGTATGTTCTCTAATAAGTATTGCAGCAAGCGGTGAGATGCGTCTTATGCAATTTGATGTCTCGACTGCATTCTTATATGGTGATTTAGATCAGACAATTTATATGTGCCAACCTGAATGTTATAACGATGTCAACAATAATGTATGCACCTCAGGAAAAGTTTATGTGGATTGAAGCAAGCCTCTCGATGCTGGCATAAATGTTTTGGAAAATTTATGTTGGACCTTGGGTTTTAGTTCAGTGAAGCAGATCAATGTTTATTTATTCGACAGGAAGAAGGCAAAAAGCTACTTGTAGCTCTATATGTAGATGATGAACTGATTTCTGTGACTCATGAGGAAGACTCGAAAAATTTTATAAATAGTTCAAGACAAATTTGAAAATTACTAGCAGGCCAGCATCGTATTTCTTGGGAATAGAAATACAGTGCTTTAATGGAAGAATATAAATTTGACAAGAAACATATGCCGCTAAGATACTTAAGCCGTTTGGTATGAGTGACTGCAAACCAGTTCATACACCTATTTTGAAAGAGCAAGAAGTGTGTACAGAGGAAGTTAATGAGACAGTCTTTCCTTACTGAGAAGCAGGTGGAGCAATAATATGTTTTATGATGGGGACAAGACCTGATCAAGCATAAGCTGTCAGTGATTTATCACGTAAATTAGAAAATCCCTGTAAAGAAGACTGGGTTAAGGTAAAGCGAATTTTTAAATATATTGCAAGCTCTAAGCAAACGTTTATTGTCTATAGATCAAGCTATAGACCTGGAGTTCTAGAATGCTTCAGTGATACTGACTTTGGAGGTTGCATACAAACAAGCAGATCAACCAGCGGAGTTGTAGTATTGTATGCAGTCGGAGCTATATCTTGGCTAAATCAACGTCAAGAAATGATAGTAATATAAACAACAGAGACTGAGATAGTTGTTCCAAATGAAGCTGCTAAAGAGTTAATTTGGCTGAAGAGACTCATCAGTGGAGTTAGATTCTTGAAAAAAATACAAACAATTTACATTGATAATATTGAAGCTATTGGACTGGCTCAGAAACCTGAGTTTCATCGAAGGGCAAAGCACAGAAGTTTAAAACATTTCTACATTCGAGAAAAGGTTTTAGAAGAGCAAATCGGTATGCAGCAAATTTCGACAGAAATGTAAGTTGCTGACTTAAAGACAAAGCCCTTGCACATACCTAGACTGTTGTTATTATGTGAAAAGATGGGACTCTTAGGAAATCTAATTGTTAATTTAGAACTGTAATTTAGAAATGTGAAGTGATTTTTTCTTTTTTTAATAAGGGAAAGTGTTGTAGTGTGTTAAAGAGAAAAAATAGGTTTTTTACAGTTTTCTTTCTATTTGTATTTTGGCAACATCTTTGTAAGTACTCCAAATTCTACTTCTGTCAGCGCTCAGAGACTTTATGTTTACGTTTTATAACCAAGCCGTAATAATTCCATGTTAATCTTTGCTAAGGAGTGTAAATTATTTTATCAGAATTTAATGTAAAATAGTATACTTTTCATAACTTCTTGTGACTTAAAAAACAAGTTATCAAATTTGTTATTCTTTGCTAAATATATGAAATTATAGCCCAACTACATAGAATTCCCAGATTAAGAAAATAGTACATGAAAATTAAATCTTAATGATGAACAAAATGAAGAATAAGATGGTCTATCTTGATCATTCTTTAAGGGTGAGAGGGAAAATATCTAGGTATATCTTCTTTAACTCTTTCTGGAAGTTGTTACAAATAAAATTCATTGAGAAAATCCGAATAACAGCTTGATAACCTGTTTAATAATTTATTGTAAATCAAACTCTTGCATTTAGCTCCAATCCACTTCCTTGAAACAGTTATTTATTTTAAAGATGAATTTTGCCCCACGTGTTTCGTTAAACCTTTTTAAGACGCGAAATGCTTTTCGCAATATAAGCAAACCATCTCTCTTTCAGCGTTTTTTATTATGAATTTTAATCCATAGTTACGTGATAAATGTTTTTCAAAAAAATTCAGCAATACGCAAGGAGCATTTGAATTCCACGTTTCGCCTCATCAATAGAAAACAACACGCACATTCAAATTCAAAATTGTTACTGAAATATGGGCGAGAAATCCATGCAACATTCTATGATACACGCGATCCAATTAGCCAATCAAGTTTCACTTGCGCAAAATGATATCATGGGGTGGAGTCGCTTCACTCTCCTTAGCTGTTGAATATATAGCGCATGCGTAGAGATTACTCTCGGTACGCATGCTTGTTGAGTGGTCGGCTTTGACAGAGTATACCCCAGTGAGCAGGCGAACGATATTACAAAATACACTGAAACATATACATCAAACATATCACTACATAAGATATATACATTGAAAAATGATACATATCGTCTTAAAAGATGTTTATAGTTAAAGGGAAACAATTACACTCATTTCCTAATAAAAATGAACTAAATCTGTGAAGAACATTTCAAAGCACGAGATTAATGAAAATGAGCAGTCAATGAGATGATTTTAAGAAATATAACGAAAACATTTGTAACATTAATTTTCATGAATATAGCAGTAATGGTTTATAATCCTCCTATCAACATTAGATAAAATTATGACATTAGAATTATCTAGCATTCTCAATAGGTTTCTTTTGGCAGAAACAAAATTTTGTTGAAAGAGAAAATTATAAAGTAGGCAGTTGAGATAGATTCAAGTTTGCTTAGATTAAATGCCATAACTCCTTCATCCCAGTCTCTCATTACACTCAAAGTATGGAATTAACCAAAATTTTGTTTTAAATGAATAATTGAATATATTCAAAATTATTCTAATTACAGGATTACCTTTATAATAACCAGATGTTTTTCATTAGTTAAAAGAATGCCACATATAGTTTCATTCGAGGACAAGGAGTCTGAAACAATTATCATGCAATTTATGCACGTTTAAATTTCTTATTTATATATAATAATAAATCAACAGATGATACTAATTTCAAATTGTAGTAATTGAAATAAACTAATAATAATAATACTAATGTCCTCACACAAATCAACTTTGTAATTTGTCAAATTTTACACATGTTATTGCTGTATAATTAAAAGAAAAATGTTTTAATACTAAATGTCAACAGTAATTAACCACATCAATTAGATTCATTTTCTGTAAGTTATCAGAAGCGAGCAGAATTTAACACTGAAAATTTTCAAGAATTCACATTTTCATCCATAGAAGTAATGGAGATAAAACTGTTTATTTAACTTTCCCTGTATTAAGTACTAGAGAAGTATACCGTAAAAATTTGGGGGTTAAAAATACATACACACACATATAAGCATCACTTATTCAGAACAGATAAAATTATTATGGTTAAGATGGTGATTTAAATATTCATTTTCCATCAATCACAATGAAAAATATTTGAAATAGGAAGATAAAATGACAATTTATGAAAAGTACAGTGTGAGATGTGAGCTATATTTCACACTTTCTTGTTCAACCAAGATTTGGAAGTAAAGAACATTTGGACAAATATTATCACCAATTATCATATGCCATACAAAAATATCAACATTTGATATTGGCTTGAATTGCATTGTCATGACAGGATTAATATTTTGAATCTGACTATATGTATTCAGAAATAAACATTTAGAAGATTTAAATAAGCAAATATACATACGCAATTCATGAAATAATACTTGTTCTAAACATTAAATACAAATACCAAATGTGAAAATTATGATACTTTGTTACATGTTATACTTACTGTCAATGTAAAAAGAAAGAAACTAGATTTGGAAAAAGACTTTTTAGTTTTTTTACTGGAATTTTGCACAGTTATTTCCGTTTTAGCAAGTTGTTGATTCATTTCAGAAACAGAAGAAATGTCGTTGTCATCATCTAATATAAAGGCTGGTTTGACACGATCACTGGATATAGATTTCTTTTTTCCATTAATAAGTATTTGGAATATTTTGTCACTGTGGTTGATTACTTCATGAGGGCCAGTATAGGGTTTTGAGAGTGTGGTTGGACACTATGGACTCTAAGAAGACACATGTGAACAGCTCTTCAATGTAGTTGGAAAAATACAGAGATTTTTCGATAATTTTAAGTTACCACTGGTTGCAAAGATCTCATTTTATCACGAAGCAGGGATACAAAACTATGATTGCATCTTGTGGAAATCTTGTCGGAAGAGAAAAGATCAGATGGCAGTCGAAGAGTTGTACCATACACCAATTCTGCACAGGCGGCTTGTATGTCATTCTTGAAGCTGACCGCATACCAAGAAGAACATGTGGTATAATGTCTTTTCACTTAGAGTTCTCGTCAGCTTTTATTGCACTCTTGACATGACGATGAAGTCTCTCGACAAGTCCATTGGCTTCCGAATGGTAGGCACAGTGTGGCGCTGCGGTCAAGACTTCAGACAGAGAAGTGAACTGACGAGATCGAGTTTAATGTGACTACAAATAGATGCGCAGCTGTGCATTTTTCGAATCATTCCTTGTTTTGTTTTAGATACCGACGTCGCTTTTGTTTTTGTGACTAAAGATGTTCTTAAAGCCATAGAGTTAGTTATTTGCATCATTAATTAGTGGACCGTACATGTGGTGACCTTGGTAAGTGTCTTTTTCGTCTTGATTCTCCGATCGAGTCGAAATGTCGAATCCCGATTATACTAAGCTTAGCGAGAGTAGTAATTCTTCCGCAGGTGTATCTGCTGTAGCTATTAAGACGCCAGCTTTCTGGAGTGAAAAACCAGAGTTGTGGTTCGCTCAGCTTGAGTCTCAGTTTGCTTTGGGAAATATTTCTACCAAGTTTCACTTTGTTATAGCAGCTTTAAATAGTGATGATTTAACTTGCGTTTTAGATCTTGTTCTTAATCCGCCTCAGACCGATTCTTATAACAGCCTTAAAACTAGGTTAATTGCACAAAATGCTGACTCTGAATATGTGAGGTTAAAAAACTACTTTCAGGTATGGAATTATGTGATAAGAAGCCCCGACGCTTCTTTACGAAATGAAAAGTTTGGCTCCTGATGGGATTTCGCCTGAGTTATTGAAGAGCTTATGAATGCAAAGATTACCTGTTCAAATACATCGAATTTTGTCTTTAAGTAGTAATAATTTGGAAACTTTTTCTAAAATGCCAGATAGAATTTTCTAGATTTCGAAAGATGATTTATTCTGTCTCTGTTAATTTTCAATCTTCAGATGTAAATGAGTTTGAAGATCGCTTGGCAGCTATTGAAAACAAATTTTCGAGACTAGAAGTTCGGCGTTGATCACGCTCGCGGGGAAACACTGAGTTCGAGGTTCTAACACAAACGCAAATATTGTTGGTGGCATTTTAAGTTTGGAAATAGGACACAAAATGCGAACAGCCATGCACTTTTAAATCGGAAAACTAGTTCAGCCTTCCGTTTCGTCGCTGACGGTACAAAAGGACTTGGTTAAGCGCTGGTTTGTTTATTATAAGATTACTGGTCGTGAATTTTTGGTTGACACGGATCTAGCAGTTAGTGTTTTATCAATTTTTGGAAGTAAAATTGTTCCTTCAAAATTTGTATTGTATGCAGCAAACGGAACTAAAATTGACACATTCGGTACTAAGTTAATCACTTTGAATTTAGGATTGAAACGGAAGTTTCAGTGGCCTTTCATTCTTGCATCGGTTTCAAAACCAATATTAGGAGCTGACTTTCTTGAACACTACAGTTTGTTAGTGGATATGAAGCGTAAGAAACTATTAGATGGCACCAGTGCTGTTGGTCTTGAAAAACCTATTTCTGCTAATGAAATTATGTATGTTGCCACTGTACAAGGAGATTCTCCATATGTAAAGTCACTTCTGAAATTCAGTGATATTACTAAGCCGAGTCAACCCAAACCAGATGTCCATGTAAAGCATAAAATTGAGCACTATATTTAGACGCGTGGTCCCCCTGCATTTTCTAAAGCTCAGATATTGGGTCCTGAAAAGCTACTGGTGGCCAAACGTGAATTCCGGTACATAGTTTCGCAAGACTGGTGTAGACCTTCGAAAAGTGCATGGGTAAGTCCCCTTCACATGGTTCTCAAAAAAGATAATTGGAGGCCATATGGAGATTATGGTCGTTTAAACACTCAGACTGTACCGGATAGATTTCAAATTCCCCGAATTATGCACGTTATTTATGCTTATATTATTTGCAAAGTCGTGCACATAATCTTTTAATAAAAATATTTTTTCAACTATTGATCTTGTTAGAGCGTACCATTAGACACCCGTTGCAGCTACTGATGTTCCTAAGACAGCAGTTATAAGCCCTTTTTGATTGTTTGAATTCCTTTTTATGCCTTTCAGATTGTGTAATGCCGCACAGAATGTTCAGTAGTTTATGTATGAAATCGTCGGAGATTTTTACTATTGTTTTGTAGATCTCGATGACGTTCAGATTGCATCTACAGATGAAAATGAACATCTAAAGCATTTGGAAGAAGTTTTCCGTAGGTTTCAGAAGAACTGTCTTGTAGTTATTGCAGAAAAATTCGTTTTTGGTCAGCTATCTGTTAAATGTTTTGGTTATTTAATTTCCGAAAATGGAATGGAACCATTACCTGATAGAGTTAAAGTTATTGATGAATTTCAGCAGCCTAAAACTATTAAGGACTAGCGTCGATTTTTGGTCCTCTTAATTTTTTATATTAATCATTTCTTTAAAACCTTGAAAATAACTTGAAAGGCATAAATACCATATTTTTGTAAAATTATTTATAATCGTGTGAAATTTATACGTTCATATTGGTTATTAAATATATGTCTATCAATAAATGTCTTTTAAATCTTGGAAATCATTAGAAATTGTATGTATAAATATAATAAAAAGTATTTGAAACAATTATAATCTTTTCATTATTCTACTAATAGCTACTTTATAGAAAGAAATTTTAACAATTTCCTATTGTTTTGTACTAATCAAAACAATAAACAGAAAAGTAATCTTCTTGTAGCATTCAATTGAAATTCAAATAAAGAAAGATTCTTAAATTACATTACATTATATGCTTATTTTCTGTCAGTTCTTTGGCAATATCGATTTTAATGTTTGTAACTGACAAAGATTTTCATTTTTTGCAAGTTTTCAAGTGCCAACTATCAACAAGCCAAACATCTTTTAGAAAAACTGTATCATAGATATTCAAATAAAAGGTAAAGAATTTCAGGCAAGAATTTCGTGTCAATATCACAATAAAAAAAAAATTAAACAATTAAGCTTCTAGCTATTTTGTAGTTGAAAAAATTACTATAACTTTACAGCAGCTGAGCCGATAAATCCTTGAATCTTGACGCCCTATTATAATAAATTTAGGATTTTTTAAAAATATATTTTATGATCAGCTTCTGTTACTTATTAAAATTTCTTTGCATTTCCCCCAATTTGTTATCTTATATTTTCTATTTATTCTCTTCAGATTCTATTATAATGTTGTCTGATATTTTAATATTTGCTTAATGACTTAAGTAATAGTTAAAGTGTTGAAAGAAAATAATTTAATAGTGATTTTTCACAATGTTTAATCAGTTAGTTAAATCCTCATAATTTGAATGGAAAAATGTGATCAACAATAGGTGAAAATGTATGGTGGTGGAACCAAAATACATTTAATTTCAAATTAATGGCAATGAAATAAAGTGAAATGGTCTGTTATAACCGTGAAATGGAGCAGCAAATAGGTAGAAACAAACATGAGGAGCATGTAGCAAAAGAATTATATTAAGAAGTACAAGTATTTAAGATGTAATATGTGGAACAATTAATCTCGACTAAGATAAAAAATGATCTATCATAAGTTTGAAGTAGATCCTGTTTTATGTATGGTGGTAGAACCTATCAATCATAATGTTAAGACCTATCATAAGACGGTGAAACTGATCAAAACTTAACATAGTGCACATACACATAAAAAACCCATTTGCCTCACCTATAAATTAATCTGCTTTAAACCAAGCTGTTATCATTTGCCTGTTCGTTAGTATAATTTCTTAAAGTGTAGAATATTTTATTTTTTATATTTTTTAAAAATAATTTTATTTGTTATCCGCTCGGTGGCGGATTTGGTAACGGGTTCCTAGCACTGACGTTGACTGGTGGGTTTCCGATTTGCTTGCTCTATGTGGTACTGCTTTATGATCTCCGCTTTCGAATTCCGGCGACTGACTTACTTTGCTCTTCGCATATTGGTTTAATCTGATTGATTTTTGGAGTTCTGTTTTCTAAAGAGAGGGAATTGTTTTAATGCAGATTTCTTCTTTCTTGGCTGGTACTGTCTTGGATTGTTGTGTTTTTTGAGTGTGTGTGTGTTTGTTCTATGTGAGTGGATTTAATTTGAGGTTTTTTTAACTATTGTTTGGTGATTTTTATCTACTGCTGTTTCCACTCCCAGACATTTGATTTATCTTCTCTTGGCCGATTTCGACCGATCGAGTTGTTGCATCATTACTTTTGTTATTTGTATTAATTGCCACACCATTCATGTTTGCCGTATATATTAGATGTAGATAATTATGCTGTAGCTATGTTCTCCCTGTCTGAGCAGAGTATTGTATCTAAATTTTTTGATGTAGCTTTATCCACCAGTGTTTCGGTGTAGAAATGAATTTTTTTTGAAGCTCAATAAAAAAAACCCTTCCCCTTCGGGCCATTTAAAGCCTTAAGCAAATTTTGGCCGGCTGGTTAGGAGTGGATTGTGAGAAAAAAGCACACCGTGCTAGAGTTATTTGGTGCTCCACTGAAACCATAACTAGAAATTTCAGCGTCTAATTGCCCAATGAATATATTACTAAGGTACAATGAGGAGAATATTTCTAGACATGACATATCACTGTGACGTCATGTTAAATTTACGCCATCCATCATATTAAATTTACGATTCAAACTTGGCGAAATAAATTGGCGGTGTTAGAGGCTAAGGGATTCTTCCAAAGATTTATTTTGCGATTTCTGTCAAAATTGGAGAGTGGTGGGTGGTAGTCTGCTGGTATATATAGGGTTCATATGCTTTCAAATGAAATAAAAATTGTCAAAATTGGTCCAGTGGTTGAGGTTTCGGGACTCTGTCAAGGATTTCCTCGATACAGTATGCACGGTGAAGTAGTGTGATTTCGATTCATCTCGAAATTGGAGGACGGTGGGGAGGAAGCGACCATTTATCACATATCTAGATGTCATAGGTTTTAATATGAAATGAAAACTGTCCAAATAGAAAATAAGGTTGGGGTTGGAAGAATAGTCTTTTACTTTTGATTTTAAATATATAGATTTTCATTATTTGAAAACAAATTATTCTTACTACACCAGTTGATGTTATTATATTCTTCTGTTTTAGGTTCAATTCGTACTTGTATCCCTGTACTTTGTTCACCTGTGCCTGTTCGCTCCCAAAAGCTGCAACATTTCGTCGGTTTTGGTTGCCGTAAATCTTGGACAGGCCGTCATATTCTTCGGACTCTTCATGCACTTCTATTTGAACTCTTATAAGCAGTCTTCAAGAATATCTAAATACCGAAGTGCAAAATCTACACCGAAAAAAGAAAAATAAATATTATTCATTAATTTCTCGTGTATTCTCATTTAGTCAATATAGACACTATACCCAGTCTCTTCAATACATAAGGCAAATATTTTTATTTTGCCATCGGTATTGAAATAAGATAGAAATGAATGAAATGAAATAATTTATGAGTGTCGGCAGAGACCTTTAGATTGTCGCAACACTTCTCGAACCTGAATCCATTGGATTTACATATTTTAGAATAATTGAAGTATTTCTCTGATAGTCATTGACTTCACATGCGCACGGACAAAGAGGCAGAAAGACAGTAGTAACCGTCTTCGTGCACAATGTGACAGAAATCTAAGTTTTTGGCATAAATACCAACAACCAAGTTGATATATTTAGTTCACTCCTATTTTATATTCTCGTGAAAAAATTTGACCTCGAGGTTTTGAGGAATCTCCACGTTTTATAACTCCCTGACTTTCAAAAACACAATTTTGGAATTATGTCTCTTTGTCTCATAAAAGTATCACAGAATAACTGTTTGAACTAGACGGATGTAATTTGATACGTGGTCTCTATCACATTTTGGAAGAAATCTGTCGAAGGGAAGTCTGTTTATCTATCCGCGTTCACGTGAACACGATATCTCAAAATTGCCTAAGTTAGAAAAGTGAAATTTTGAGCATGATCTTACCATCAGAAAAATTACTATCGAATTTTGGTGAAATTCCATTTACTATTGCCCTTTTGTCGGTCTGTATATTAACTCTATGTGAATGCGATTGCCCCAAAATAATAACGCAGATAAATACATTTGAAAAGTAGTATTTATACTATAATTATAAATCTTTGCCAAATATTTAATTCCATCGGAGACACACAAACAGAATGCATCCAAAGTGGAAACTCGATCTTTTTCCTTATAGACGAGTATTCTGTTTTATTTTTTTGGGATTCACAGATAATTTTCAGGTAACCCTTCATTTTAAGCAGTCAGCAAATTCCTTTGGATACTATATCAAGCGCCAACTTAGAACCAGCTCTTTCTTAAGTACGCAAAGATTTGAATTCTATGTTCTTTGAGTTCGTTTATTTTTAAAAATTTAAAACGGCTAAATTCTAAATGTAACGATTTTTATTAGCTAAATCGTTCGGTTAAACAATTAGACACCAGTTTAGCCAGTCCGACAAAGCCTCGTTGATATCAAAAACTAGTATAAGGATATTATAACTAAGGATATCGATGGGGCTTTGTCGGACTGGCCAAAAGAACTAAATAAGAATAAAGAGTTTGAGATTTTCTTCCCTTCAATAACATCTGTTGAAACAGTTATTGATAGATCATCTAAGGGAGTATTTGAGATTTTTTCCTCCTTAACAAAATATGAAAAAATGGGTTTCCTTGACGCACTGATCTGTAGAGAACGTCAAGCCCTCTACAACTTCATCAAGGACCATCCGCAAGAACTAGAAACCTAGAAATCGTTATTCGAATTCACATCATCCAAAGATACGGACGAGAACAACAAGGAAGTTTCGTTAAAAGAATTCAGCGCAACAACTAACCTGTTATCGGCAAATACATTTAAAAACAATGCTAATAATGCTAATTTCTTCTCCTTGATAAATTAGAAGACGTAAAGACACAAGTTGGGTACGAAGTAATATGAATGTATACAATTCCGGAAAATCTTAGACTAGAAGCCGAGAACATTATCAAAACTCTTCAAAACCATCTTGATCCTTAAAAGCAAAAGGAAACACTAAATCATGCATCCCAATAAGCAACAGCTCCAATTCATCACTTTGAAAGTCAACTGATTAACCCAATAACAAAATGCAACCAATGTCATCATAACTCTCCAAGTCCCACTTCAGACAATATCCTTGCAAATCAATCACAAGAAGTAGATAACAACAATAAACCAGCAACCATACTTATGTATCAAAAAGATGATTTACAAAAACAATATTCCAACATCACAGTCAAAGAAATTCTTACAGATTCCATTTTTACAAGTGAATTCAATATTAGAAATATTAAACCAATCAAGAGTCATGGCCTATCAATAACGTTTCAGGAAGAAAAAGATCACATCAAGTTGGAAGATGCAATAAAAACAAATAAATCCCTAGCACCGAAAATAACGAAAAAATTCGAAAAAAAGACACCCAAGTTTAATTGTTTATAATGTTCACTAATTTACAAAAGACCTACAATCTGCAATTAAAGAGCACACAGATGTTGAATCCTCCTTAAAAGTTGGGTTTAAATCCTTTGGGAGAATAAAAAACGCATTCAATTGGGTTTTTGCAGCGCCAGTGGCGGATCTTTGGATCCTGAAGAAAAAACTGGTCATTTCTCTGGAACCGTTAATGTTCAGGAGGAAGGACTTTGCGCACATAAAGAAGTGCAACTTTTGTCAGATATACGGACACACAACAAAGGAATGCCATTGCCAATTTCCCATCTGTGGCTTCTGTGCAGGGTGCCATCACTCTTCTGCCTGCCAATATAATCAGCCTTTTTGTGCAAATTGTTATAATAACAATCTTAACTTTGGTGCAACAATTAATGTTTCCCACACCGCCTTCAATAAACAGTTTTATTGTTTTAGTGGCGAGGTGGAAAAATATAAGAAGGTTATATACTATATATAAAATGTGTAGAACTCTTAAACTTACTACAAAGAGAAACTAAATTGTTAAATGCTAAAAGGTTCTTTTTCTATTTATATCATTTCAGATTACCATTACTACTTACAATAAAAGTACTTCACATTTTGTTATTCAATTTCATCAATAATGTCTTTTTTTATGAAAAAGTTTTGTAAATTAAACCTACCACAACGAGTATCATAATTTTTAAAAAAGTTTTTCAATTACTTCAAATAATGTTTGTTTGTACTATTTCTAGACACTATTTATCAATGTTTACAATTTATTTATTTTTTCTTTTCCGAATTTCGCCCCCGATAAATGTGTTACATGAAAGTATCCTAATTACTCTCTGAAAATTATTTTACTTTTATAGTTTCTGGGTCAAATAAGTTGTAATTTTGTAAAATAATCTTAAACTATTTTATCTTGTTTTTTGTTAATTTGTAAATTGAACTTAAAGACTTTCATCTAGTTACATTCTCAACTGTACTTTTTACAACAATTTTCCAGCAATTTAATCTTAATGTTATATTTACTAGTTTGTTTCTTCAAACTTATTCCAATAATGAACAAACAAGAACAGCAGTAAACTCGCTTTTGTTGAGTGATTGAGTCTGAGAATTCAACCATATAAATTATCTATGTTTTTATATCACTTTTTCTGAAGTATACTGAATTTAAATAAACTTAATATGTGTTCTAATGTTACATTCGGCAAGAAACAACAGCAGCCATGATATTGAACAAAGACTGCATCTGTAAACCAGCACTAGTATTAACGTGTAACCTAACAATGTACTTAATGTAATTTAATTGGAAGGTTCTTTTCAAATGAAACATTTAAAAAAATTAAACTCTAATATTCAATATACATGATTTAAAATTTTCTTAATCTTTTAGTTCCATGCCTGAACCTTAAGGACACATATACTTTGAACTTTCTAATCAATAGTAACTCTTGTTTTAACGTCTAATATTAGAATGACTAGTAAACCTTTTTCTAGATAATAATTTTTGCGTATCTAGTCGCAAAGACTCAAATATCCATCCTATTATACCTATCCTACTAGCATACATCATTTTAATACAATTTCGTTTTTCATCCTACTTACTTATATTTTGATATTTTTTTATCTTATTTACTTATATTCTGTGTCTTATTTTAATAGTATAAACAAGACTATGTTAGTGATTCCCAAAGGTAACAGCCTCAATGATGTAGCGAGGCTGCAACTCTCAAACTTCTTTGTATATCAACAAGACATTAAGAATGGCACCATTAACTTTTGAAACGGCCTCATTGGCTGTTGCATGGGCGCAACTATGTAATAACACTTATTTTTCAGTCTTTTATTAATAAAGATTCTACGCAAATCTGTCCAAAGCGCAAACCGGAGATTATTAATCTCTGCAGTCGGGGGTGTTCCGGAGTGTAAAGTAAAGTGAAGTGATTATCTAAGTCGTTTGGTTAATGAGTTAACCGCCAGTGATTATCTAAATCGTTTGGTTAACTATTTAAACGACACCGACAGAAGTCATCAAAAAGAGCGATTATGTCAGCATTTCCATAAAATGAGGCTTTCAAATCATAAGGAAGCCATAAATTTTAAAAAATCTAATTTAAACATTAATTAACAAACCATTCAAACAGACTATTGAAATTTTGAAGATTTCTTCTGATGAAACATTACACCAGAAGTCGGTCGGTGGTAAGATATCGGTTTCGGGCCCAGAGGTTTCGAGACCAAAATCCAATTCCATTGAAGATCCGCCATTTATGGGACCTGTTGAGCGTTTAATCATACGTAATGTGTCAAATGTTCTCCCGCTTGTGTGGTGTAGAAGTTTGGTGAAGTGGGCCTGCTAAGGTGCCGTCCTAATCATCTGACTGCAGTTCAAAATCACGAGGTCCGTCCAGCACCCGTGTTGCTTTAAAACGGGACGTTAATATAATTAAACTAAACTGGGGAAGAGGAATTCAGATGGTTTAACCTTGCCTAAGATAAAAGATATATACTACATTTGCCATTTTAAAAATCTAGCTACTATGCATTTAATGACAATACTTTCATTGGGGGAAAAGAAAAAAAAATTACCAGTAGTTTCTTTCAGCATGGTTGGCGGTTTATTCTTATTTCCATTTCTTTTATCCGCCCTCTTGATTTACAACATTTCTCCTCAAATGAATCCCCCATTAAATACAAAAAAATTATATTGAAGTAGACGTTTTCTCCTTTCAAATGAAGTTCTTTCACTTTCGGAATAGTTTCGGGAGCTTAAAAACTTATTTTTTAAAAAATATAATTACAAGTATAAGACACACTCTAATACAGCTCGTCAAAAAGGAAGGCGTCTGTCGTGTCGCTGTCTATGATAAACTAATGTAACTAATATATTTTCACCAAAAGATACCATTTTCCGTCTCGCTCGCTCACAACGGCCAGAAGCTCCTAATCTGAAACATTAAAATTCAAAGCAAGATGAATCGATTACACAAGCGAAAACGATACAATACTTCATGGCACGCGTAATATATAGAAACAAATTAACAATATTTATATAAAAATGTGTTAAACATAGTATCGAGTCACGTTCCCGGAACACAATTCGTTTGAAAACACGGAACGGAAATACAGTATAAATAGTGGAACTCAAAATTGTGAAAATCACACCTCCGTTGCTCTGCTGCTGGAAAACACCTCCATTGCTCTCTTGCTAGAGAACACCTCCACTAATAGGAGAGAAAGCCTTGCTGGTTAGAAAATTTCCAATGTTCGAATCTTGTTCTTTAATCCCGCTTAAATTCAAACTCTCGGTTTAACTCTGAAACAAATGTCTGAAAACGCAGAACTAAATTTGTTTCAATACATATAGCTATCATATTCGGTTTCAAAAATAATAGGGGATTGGATGGTTTATTCGACATGGAAATGGATTAAATTGAAATTTAAAAAATAGAAACATAATTGTATTAGAACATACGCCTGATCCGGAAGAAATTTGCTAATACAGAAACATGCCCTGTGATGCACTATTAAAAAGGCCAAAGCTCTACAGATTCAATAATAACAGAACATTTCAAAAAATAAAAGACGGACTTCTTTCTGTAGAACTTAAAATTGCTATTATCCGATCAATTTCACAGCATACTTAAAAACTGAACAGAAACAAATTATTTGCACAATCGAAGTAACATCTCAATCTATGTTAAGTTTCATAATATCGGACGCAACACTGGAACTAATACAACAGGTGAAAGACAACAAAGCACAAAAACAAGAACACTCAAAGGAAACGAAAAATGACATTCAGGTAATCATGGAGATGATAGAATAAAAGGAGCCAGTCCGAGACAGAAGTACTTTCGGAATTTAACGATACGGAAAAATTTAAACAATGCTTCAACAAAGGAAATTTTAGCATTAGCATTCAAAAAGTACTTATGTTACAGACACAAATGACACTCGACAGGCCGATTTTAGAACATTGCTCAATATACGAATACAGAAAAAAACCATTTCAAACAGTCGACCATAGCATATATTTAATGAGCACATGGTGCGGTAAACAAATTGTAGACCAACGAGAGTTCGCGGATATTATCATTAAAGTTTTAGACAAACGAAGACGCTAAAGAGATGCACTATACTTATGCGGAGAACGAACACTGATAAAATATTTATAGCCAGAAGCATGATGAAGGTTGCTTATGCACAGAAGAGATAACTCAAGGAATAAGAAGTTACTGCTTCTTATGACAAGACTGCATTAGCAAAAGGCTCCTCGTCACGATCGAACCCTATTTCAACAATGCCATGATAGCACAGTTAAAAATCATCCTGGAAGGTACTGTAGTTTTCGTTTAAAAGAAAGTTTGTGAAGACGAATACCTCGACCCACGCCTGTCATCGTTCCGAGAAACACACCAATATGGAGCATTTCCCGAGGGTCAAAGTAAGTGTTTCAAGCCCGAATACAAAACTTCTACGGTAACCTGAAAGCTTCTCCTTTCTTAGAACTAGTGGAAGAAGATCTCCATCCTGGATGGCCACTACAATTAGCGAAGAATTACCTAAACTACTTCGAAGACGCAAACTCTCTTACTTGCTCATGGGCTGCAACAGAGGCCGAGATGGAAATGATAAAAGTCGCGGAGGATGAACACATAAAATCCGACAATGAAACAAAGTGCCACAAAGAAACTCAGACAGGATGGGTACCAGTAGAAGTCAGTCCATGCTCCAGCATTCACATATCCGATGTCAGCGTCGAATAATCCTCATCCAAAGGAACAAAGTGACCTAATTCCCCTTCGCTGCTACTAGAACAGATGGAAGAATGCCAAAGGACATCGGTGGTGAGAATGAAATAGACTATAAGAACAACAATCCAGACGAAAAAAGATATTTCACGAATAAAAATTATCACTTTCTAAAAAACACAAGAAAATGTAACAAGACTTCACCTGCAAATAACTTACAAATCTCAAAGAAACCAATAAACGTTTAGACTTATAAAAAATATATATGTGATTGTGAATCACTTAATTAATGACTTAAAAATATATATTAATTATATTAAAAACCAAAGGAAAAATTAAATGAATAAGTTATAAATGCATAAAAACTAAATATAATAAATGAAATAGATAAAATAAAATAATAAAACTAAACGTAAAACCAACTAGAGAGAATGAATGAATGAATGAAAGAGAAAGTGAGCGAAATTGCTGAAAAGAAGCATTAACAAATATAATAATGAAATATCAATATATTTATATTAAAAAGCAAATTAATTAAAAAACATTAGAATAAGAAAGAAATGAGATATAAAAAATAAATAAGCAGATAAATAACAACACAAATTAAAGGCAGAAAAGCAAACACTACAAAAAATAGAAATAAAGGTGGCTGCCACAACCCAGATAGCAATTTTAGTTTGCAGCAAGCTTGCCACAAATTTGTCATGACAAGAGTGCAAATTTGCCACAAATTTGTCATGACAAGAGTGCAAGCTTGCAGCAAGTTAACGAAAGCTCCGAAGTCACCATGAAACGAACTTGCAGCAAGCTTGCCGTGCAAACTTTTTGCAAATTATAGCAAAAACACAGTACGAAACACAACCCGGGATATTTAAGTGATTTCTAATTGGATTTTTTTTTATTTTGGTAAATTTTAAGAAAATTAATAAATAATTTATTTGGCAATTAATTATTGTGGTCTCTGAAGTAGTCAAGTCAACAATAATGCCCAAATTTTAGAAATTTTTGTTCATCATCGCTACCGCATCAATGCAAATAGGATCCTTAATATTGCAGATGTTGAGGTTATTCAAAGTTAGAAATTCCATAAATTTTCTTTCCCTATGGGGATATAATTTCGAATACCATAAGAAGTAGGTCTTGTTATTAGCAATCTTAACCCATTAACGCCCAGAGACCTCATTTGAGGACAGTTAATAAAACAGTGTGTAGAATTTTTTCTATTCCTTCGAAAGTTTTTCTTCTTTTAAAAAAGATAGATAATGCTATGATGAACATTGTTGCGAATTTCCATGCAGCTGCCATTGTTTATAATTTCGTAATTTACATCGCCGCTTTGCGATTTTTAAAGCCTCGCAGGTGCATTTGGTTTTTGTGAAGCTGCATCAACTAAAGTAAAGGAGAGTAGTTGCATCTAGTATAATACTTTATTTTTGAGTACTAAGTTAACATATGATAGTAAATAATTTTGTAATTTTGAAATTTTCTTCTTCAAAAATTATGTGACATAGTGCTGTCCTCAATTGACGACGATGTGCATTGCCGTTAACTTTGATTCCAATTTTCAGAGTCGGTCATTTTTTCTACTTTGTACGAAATTATTGAATTATAAACCAGTCCAACGTTTCTTAAAGCCAATATTCATATTTTATCTTTTTTTTTGGAAAATATAATGCAAAAACCATGACTATCAACGTTCGTAAGCTCGAGAATATTTGTTTTCAGAATAAATTGAAGCAGATATTATTGCTATTTTTCCGGATGTTGACGAGTAAACGGATTAAGAAGCTTTCGATTATGATATACAACTATGCCCGCAGTATCTGTTATAGGAGGTACAACTGCAATTGAAATTTCAGATAAATCAATGAATATGGATTTCGATAAATATTGTGCAGGACGACCTCCAACAAAAATGAAATGCAAACGAAACAAGATGAAGTAAATTCGTCAAAAGTTGATCCCGAATATTCAAACTTCAATGAAGAAATAGGCATAAATAAAATTTCTGAAGTTCTTTTAAATTAAATGTGCCAGTTAAGAATAGCAGGAATGTTTGAAAGTAATTTTTCGTAAAATTTGTCTAGTTTGTCTATCTTTATTATTAGCACGAATGTAAAATATTTACAATAAAAAGTAATAAATTTAGTGTATAATGTCAGTAAATATTAAAAAAAATAAAATAATTTAAATCAAATTTGTCTGAAAAGTTCAATAAAATTTATTGGCTAGGCTTTATTGCAATTTTTATATATTGTTGCAAAGCTTACTGATTTCACTAACAGAGCGGATTATTTATCGCTAGAACGCTCTTCGTCCTCAAATGAGGACGGGCTGTAATTTCAAAACTAACAAAAGAGTTGCTTGAATTTCACATTCTTTACTCTAATTAGACCATAATAACTTAGATTTCAGATATTCATTAAAATATATTCAGCAGAATTAATTAGGGTGTTAACGGGTTAAGGAAGGAAAAGCACCTGGTCTGGACCGCCTGTATTATAGAATCTGAACACACATTTTTAGTTTTAATCATAAATTTTTAACTGCAAGTTTTAATTTATAATTTAGTTTTAATTACTTCCCAAGATCGCTTAGAAATGCCAAGGTAGTTCCCCTACAATAATATGGCAAAAATCTTGAGCTGTGTAATGCCTACTGGCCGGTTTGTCTCCTCCCGACAATCGTCAAGATTCTTGAGAGACTCTTTCATTTAAGATTTAGCAAGCATCTTGTCGAGCTCAATATCATTCACGACAATCAATTTGGATTTAGGGAGGGGAAAAGCTGTGAAATGGCTATTAACAACATAGTAACAAGATTAAAGGAAAACAGGGAGACCCGCATAGTGCTTTGATCTCTCTTGATATAAAATCGGCGTTTGACAGCTTAGACTGGTCGGTTCTTTTTCGGGCACTTGACTTTTATCGCGTTGCCTAATGTTTTAGAAACTCTATATTTCATTACTTGGTTGACAGTAAAGTTGTTTCCGACGATGGCCTAACCAGGATTGAGAGAGTTTGCACCATGGGTTGTCCTCACGGATCTGTTATCTGCCCGTGCCTCTGGGATATTTACATTAATTCATATTGAATTTAAGCCTCGAAACATTTCCAGAACAAGCCTTTACAGATAACCTGGCGCTAGTTTCCACTGACAGAACAAGACGGGAATTGGAAACAAACAGAAATGAAATATTGAAGAAGGTTATGGAAAATCTGACTTCACTAATATTGAAATTGTCGGTCGACAAGTGCCACGCAATTGTTATTAGATCGAAACAAAATTTAAATCTCCAAAGGACAGGCCAATTCGTTTTTAACAAATCTCCCTGCTTCAAAATCAACAATAAAATAATAAAAGTTAGTAACAGCCTGAAATGCTTAGGTATTAATATTGATAATAGATTGCCGTGGACCGCACATATTATGACTTTACACTCAATAATATTTAAGCTTACACAAAATTTTAACCGTATCGTTCTATCTGATTTCAGTATAGACAAACATATTTTAAAAACATGGTATTTTGTGGTTGTTGAAAAAGTCCTTGTCAATGGCACGGGCGTCTGGAATGTATCATTAAATACTGAAAATATTAAGCGTTTAACAACCATCCAACGAGTGTTTCTCTTAAAATTCATGAAAGTCTATCGGCCACCTCTACGCAGGTACTGGGCGTCCTGGCAGAAATTCTCCCTCTCTACCTTTCTATCAAAGCAGAATTCCAAAAATTCAGGTCTGGGTTTGCTGGTTCTCCCAGCTGGGTCGTGTTCTGGATGTCGACGAACTTGATCACTTTGTTAAATTGTCCAGTGCCCCAATTGAGTTCAGAATTATTGACATTAAACCTCAAATTACAAATAGTCAATTCGAAGTGTACACGGATGGATCTAGGATCGGAGACGATTGTGGGCTCTCGTTTAGAATGCACAACGAGAGCCCACAATCTACGTGAATCCCAAATGAACATCGCCTTAAGATTTTAAATTCAAACTGAGCAAGAATAATATCGTTTTCCAGGTTGATCTGGCGGCGATTAATTTCTCTGGGCCCAAGAGAACGGCTTCAAAATTAATAGAAATAACGACAGTCAAAACACTGTTGACTCTTTGAGGAGTGCCAGGCCCAGGTCTGTATCTGTAATAGAGGCAAAAAAGAATTTATATTTGGCTGGTAACTCGGATGGGATCACCTGGGTCAAAGCATATGTCGGCGATCCGGGTAATGACCTCGCCGATCACCGTGCAAAATTAGCCACAACTGAAGGCGAGAATATAAATGTCCAAACCCCGCTCCCATGTGTTAAATTCAAAATTACAAAAAATCTAATGAAAGATTGGCAATATAACTGGGAAAATTATGACTCAGATTCGGGGAAGAGGGCCAGAAGTTTCGTGCCTTGCGTAAATAAAAAAATTACTGGTCGACAAAAAATGCATAGTTTACTTTTTAACGGGACACGGTCTATTCACCTGTTACCTACACAGATTCAAAAAACTAAATTCACCACTTTGACTTTATGGTGGGCCAGGTGACTCGGATTACTACGTTTTTCATTGCCCGATGACTAAGTAGCATCATCTTAAAGAACCGGCACTGAATCATCGGGTCGAGTGGTTCAAAAATTTATTGAAAAATAAGGAGTTCATTTTGCGATTTGAAAAGATCTTCAGATTCTGTGGGGGCATGTGCAATAGACTTAATCAGTACTGAGTTTTGGACTTGATTGGAGTATTCCCGGTTACTGGAAATTGTAATTATTATTATTTTCTTCTGTTTGTAACTGTTTGGTTTGAAATGCTTTTGATTTTAATTTGGTTATCTTTAATTTTTGTATGTGCTTTGCGTTTTGTATTTTTCGTCTTAATCTTTTTGTGATTTGTGTTTTTAATGTTAAGCTTTTTTGTGTTTTGCTCTTTGCGTTTTGTCTTTTTGTACTTTGTGTTTTTGCTCTTTATCTATTTTTTGTGTTCATTGCTATAAAGGATGATTTTTAAATTGTTCTGCTCACCCCTTGGGATTCTTCGTAAATTCTTTTTTAATGTACTTATTTTGTTTTGTTTCATGCTTCCCCTCCGGCCTGTAGAAGGTCTTACACCCTCTTGTGTAGGCTCGGCCGGGGCGGCTTGTAAGTAAATAAAGAATGCAAATAGGAAGCATGGGGTATCGTGTGAAAACCTAGCAAAAGTAAAAAATTGTCGGAGTCGGGTATCTACTATTTTTGCAAGAAGTATGAGGCGATAGGATTCATAAAAACAAGAGGGTGTGTGACAGATAACCGAAAACAGGTGCAAGAGAAGACTCTGTGATTGTAAGATTGTTACCGAAAAACATTGGTATATCGTCAAGAGAGATAGTTCAAGATCTGAAATTGAAGCAAGCTCTTACGGTTTGTCTTAGAGTAAAGAACACTGGTATTTTCATATTTTGAAGGTTTCAAAATTCTTGGAAAGCATTTTATGGTCCGACGAAATCAAATATGAACTTTTTGATAAAAAAAAAGAGTAAAACTGTGTGGGGACGAACAGACGCAATTGGCGGATGAATATCGTACAGAGAGCAAAACTTGGAGGAGGAAATATGAGAAAATGCAGATGTTCCCCTCTAAATATACTGGTTAAATTGTCATGATAAAACAGTAAAATTATTGTAAGTATGTGCGTCGGTTTCCTGTACAAGAATCTGAAGAAATCCATCACAAATTTGAGTGTAGGCCGACAGTATATATTTCAAAGCAATAATGGACGAAATACACACGTCAAAGACTGTCAAAGATTATTTCTCAAAAAGCAATATTAAGATACTGGCGTGGCCACCACAAAGTACAAAACCTTAACTCCATCAATAGTTTATGATCAGTTTTGCTTCAGAAATTGACTTTTGAAGAGAGAAGAAATAAAAATTAATTATTTGAGGGAATCAAAAATTAATTGCGCTTTGTCAACAAAGAGAAAGCGAAGAAACTGGTTGACAGCCTAAATCAAGGATTGAAAACAGTGATAATGGCCAAATAAGGTTCAGATAAAAATTAAACACTGATATTTTATTTTGAAAAAATGTTATGTATTTTTTCGTTGTAAGATTTTGATCGTTGGAATAATTTTGAACCAAGCATAATTTCGAATTATATAAAAATGCTCCTGTTCTGAGTTATTCTGCGATAACATTTGAGCTATTCGAATGCTTTTCTAATAAATAAGATTGAATTAATAATAAAATAAATATATTTATTTTCTATAATAAAAAGTGTATAATTTTCATTAGCATTCTAATAATTTTGAACAGCACTGTGTAGCTCTTGCCCTTGCTCAATCAAGTATAGCTATCAGTCTTTTGGATGGTGACCGCACAGCACATTCTCCGTTAAAATTATCTCTGCTTTTGCACACACTGAGAATCCTATATGAAATACAAGCTAAAGGTCTGATGAGGCGATTGTCCTACAAATTCTTTTGTACCCACAAGGTACTGCAGATAACAACACTCCAGTTGAATAGATACTATAGAAAGAACTTTCTAAACCTGACTTTAACATTCAGAACATCAAGAAGGTCTAAAACAAAGGATTAGTCGCCGTCTGCGATAAAGAAGAGGATATTTACAAGCTGGTAACTGCCATCACAGACAAAGAGGACTTAGCAGCAAAAATAGAGACGAAGGCTCCAGGTAAACAGCACCCGAGCCTCATAGTCTACGACATTCAAAATTCAACAACAGAAAAGGAGCTGCAACATGCTATTGTAGACCTCCTGGCCATGCCTAATCCCCTGAAACTAAGGTTCAAGTTAAGAGGAAAAGAGCAAGATTGGATTGTAGACGCCCCGGGAGAGGTCATCAAAAAGATCAAAAGAACAAGAAAACTAGCCCTCAATTGGACCATGCACAACATGAGAGAGTCCTTCCACCTCAAACGTTGCAAAAAGTCCCAAGCAATTGGTCACCTGGCTTAAGATTGCAAAGACGTCAGGCCCACCTGTGGAAGCTGCGCTGGCAGGTACGAAACCAAGATATGTCGGTCTCCGTAAATCGTGTGCGTCAACTGCAGTCATTACAACTATTGCTATGGAAAGAATTTCGGAATTATTCACAAAGTCTCAGACAACTCCTGTTCCTGCTATCACCTCGAAGTAGCAGCCTACCGCCGAACAAGGGACTACTAATGGACTTTTCTTCTCATGGTAGCATTAACATGACCACTTCCTCAACCAGCATCTCAATAAACATCTTGAAAATCAACCTGGCCTGGACCAGAGCGGCAAGTCACCAGCTTCAAAATTCAGTTGTTAACTTCAATTCCGACATAACTCTTATGCAAGAGCCCTATTCTCGTGCAGAAAAATTCAAGGCTTTCCCCAGTCCTGGACTGTCTTCCCTTCTAAAACCAATAAAGCAGCAATGGTCATAGTTAATAAGAACCTTAAGAATGCCATCATAGCAAGATAAAAGTATACAGTAGCAGTCAAATTGCAAACCGGTAAGAATAGAACAACTTTCATTTCGGCCTACAACTCCCCATAAGCAAATATCCATGAACCCTTACAGGAAATGCAAGAAATAATCACGTCTTAAAATGTTAATCAATCATTATGGGAGCAGAGCTTAACGGACATCACACCATGTGGGGCTATAGAGATATCGACTCAAAGGGTGAAAGACCCTTCAATTCCTCTTAGCGAAAAACCTCTTCATAGCAAACATTTCAGACGCACCACCTACCTTTGAAAGGGGCATTTTCATGGGATGGACAGACTTGACAATTAGTAGCTAAGACATAATTAATAAGTTCGCCAAATGGGAGGTGTCAGAAGAACCGTCTCTTAGCGATCATGAATATATCAATTTTAAAATAAAATCACAAATTCAGAAGAGCACCTATAACAGATTCAAAACCCTTCATGGTCATCATAGAAAATTCCTCAATAAACTTAAACCTAGCATCAATCCCCATCTGGAAGAAATAAGAAACAGCCAAACACAAGATGGCATCAACAAAACCACGAGCCGTTTCCAAAATAAAATCATAGATGCTTGCAAGAGAACCTACTTAACCAAAAAGCAAGAAGTTGCTAGGTCGCCTTCCTGGTACACATACAAACAAGAAATTTAGAAAAACAGGCTGAAAGCGCTGAGGCGACAAGCACAGAGAGCCTCTCAATATAATAGATGTCGCAGATCCCGACCTTAAAAAAGGATCAAGCCCTGCATGTGAGGCACGTTAAAGAGGCTAAGAATTCTGGCTGGAAAACATTCTGCACCAACGCTTCAAACCCATATGGTAAATAATACAAAGCCGCCTTTCGAAAAGCCATTCCTCCCGCCCATCTCATAGCCTTAAACAACTACAACCCCACAGGAGGCAAGCTTGAAATTGCAGACAATATCCTGGAGCAAATGTTCCCGAACCCACAAGATTATGCGGACCTCCCAACAATAAGAACTAATACACCAGACGATACCCTCTTCACAAAAGAGGAAACTGCAATTGTCATCAAAAACCTACATAAGAGAAAAGCACCAGGACCTGGCGAAATTGACAATATAATTATTAAACAAATAAATAAACGATTTCCTATCCTGTTCATGGAGCAATTTAGCAAATGCCAGCATCTCGGGACGATCCTGAGCCGCCCAAATTAGGTAATATCATCCTATTCAAAAAAGAAGGTAAACCTGAGTGCGAAGCTTCTTCTTATCGACCTATCTCTCTACTGCCAACTATTGGAAAAGTCTTAGAGAAACTCTTTACCCAGAGGCTCAGTTATCACCTGGGAGACTTAACAAGATTAGCGATAACCAGTACGGATTCAGAGAGGGGCGCGAGACGGAACTAGCCACACTCCTCAATTGTCAACTACCTGGTCAATAGTCACTGCCCCCAAAACATATAAACTATTTTCTGAAATCTACTTCTAAACAGAAAAATTATTCTCAATTCCAGCAAAGGATCAGCCATTAGAGACCAGAGGATGGGCTGCCCGCCTGGAACTTGGTAGCAAACGAAATTTTGCAGGAACCCTGGCCAGAAAACACAGACATACAAGCCTTCGCTGACGACTTTGTGATCGTCTTTCACGCCCCCAAGAAAATAAAAATTGAAAAACCAAATCCATGCAGCAATAGAAAAATTTATTAACTGGACCAACAAAAATAAACTTCAAATTTCTACAGGTAAACTCAATACATCCTCTGCATCAAAATAACAAGACTCCCAAAAATTTGATGGCAAGGAGAGACAATCCAAAGAAAACACACAATAAACTATCTCGGACTCCTTATAGATGACAAACTAAACTGGAACGCGCACCTTCGAAATCTCTCAACCAAATCATTTACTCTTTATCTTAACCTTAACCTTACTAAAGACTACCGGGAAAAACTGGGGATTTATTCTTAAACTCAGAAGAATTCTGTACAAGACTGTATAGAAAGGATGCTTGCTTATGTAGCTGCAGTCTGGTGCCTAGATCCACCAGTTAGAAAGAAAAGGAAGATTAACAAGATCCAATCCAGGTCATACTTGGAATTCTACCTCTCTACCTCCAGCTCCAACAGGAGGCCAGAGTCACAGCCATTTGAAGACTCAAAATCTCCCTTTTGGTCACTTTTACAACTCTCATTCCAGGAGAAGTTGAAAAGGAGGAAACGGGCTGGGCTGCACATCCCGCTGAATGTCCGTCAGAAAATCATATTTCTTTGGTAGATGGAGTTAGTATAATTTCGGCCACCCGCATCTACACGGATGGCTCGAAGACCGAAAAAGGTATAGAGGCAACATTTTGCATCTGGTCAGGACAAAATATAGTCTACAGATGGATGGCAAAACTGCAAGACTACAATACAGTTTTCCAGGCGAAATTTCTGACCTTGAAAGACGCAACAGACAATGCAAGCAAGCTCCCTAACCAGCCAATAACCATTCTAGTGGACAATAAGGCGAGTGTCCAGGTGGCAGCTAACCCAAGAAGTAGAAACACAATATCAAGAAAGATTTTTAAAAGCCTTATCACGAATAAGCATATTCCCATTTCTTCGATCAAAGCTCACGTGGGCTGCGACGGAAACGAGGAGGCGGACAGATTAGCAAAAAAAGCTGCGGAGGTCTGATACAGACCCACTATCTGTTAAGGCTCCGATTTCCTTCCTGAAATCGATCTTCAAGAAAAAATGATGGAGGACTGTCAGTCAGATCGGGAAGATGAGGATACGGGAAGGTCCACATTTAGCATCCTGCCAAGATTCTCGACTCAACCATGTTACTGGGAAAGAGAAGAAATCCTGTTTTTTACAGGACACGGCCCATTTCCCTCATACTTGAAAAGATTTAACGTTGCCTCGACAGCAAATTGCCCATGTGGAAACAAAATTGGCACTCCTTTGCATTATGCGACAGAGTGCATTCTGACTGCATCCTTCCACATGTCTAAACCGGCACAGCAACATGAGCTAATCTGGTTCCGCAACGTCGCTTTCAACAAAGGCTCCCGACTTAAAATCAACGATTGCTTCACCATTTTAATGATTTTCAAGAGCCTTTTCGAATAAATCTATGATCATCTCTCTCTTCAAGCCTTTTCCATTACCTGCAGGCCGACATGGGGAATTTTTTGCACCCTCTTCGCCGAAGTGACAGCGCACCTGAACCATTATCCGCTCCCACACAGAAAACTTCCACTTTTTGAAGAAAGGAACAATCAACAGAACAGACACACATTTGCTTTAACACTCTCATTTTAATTTCTTTTTGTGGACTTTATTTTTCTTTAATTGACTAGATTTTTTCTCTCTTGTTTGTTGTTATTGTACACTTCATACTCATATTTCTTTCCTCTCCACAGTTTTTGTTTGTATATGGTTTTATATGATACTACCCTCTTGTTTCTTGTATATTATCCCATATTTTTAGATTCGTATTTTTGTAACCTTTCTTCATCTCTCTGCCTTCGCCTTTATTTACTAGACAGTTAAGGAGTGTTTTCCGACGTCTCTTCCACTTCATGTTCGCCACACTTTTTAAATAACCAAAAGTTTATAGTCGCAGGGGCATGAAGTGGTGTTCTGTTCTGTCCTATAAATTGAAAACTTATCATTGAAATGTATCATTTTATCATGTTTATTTCTGCCTTGGCATGTTCTGGAATGAAAATTCCAAGCAAGCTTAAAATATATGCTCAAAACGGTGAGATAAAAAAATGTCGTTTATTCACAAACTTTAAAGTAGTAATTAATTAGCTTATAAAACCGCTTAAGAGGTTGAATATTAAAACTCGAAAATTATACGATATAAAGGCATATACGTTTTTCTTTTTCTTTCACATGCGTGCGGAGCCGCGGGTACAACGGCTAGTGAGACAAAAAATTTGCTGTATCAGAAATAACGAATTAAAGGATTGTTTAAATAACGCTTTTCTAATTTCCAAGCATTTAACCCGTCACAACGGCCAATTTTCCTGGGAACGGAGGGTGGCCGCTGTAGAAAGATTTCACTCTTCATGAGAAGAGTGATGTTTCAAGATTGACTTTCGTTCACTCACCTTCCTGTCTTCAGAGTGGATCAATTTGTCGAGGTATTCCAAATTATTCCTCTCAAATTCAAAGGTGCGAGACGCGAGGCTGTTCAGTTGACTCATCACCGTATCGAAGAAACGGTAGAGAGAGTGCATCCTAAAACGGAACAACATTTCACGATGAATGACAATAATAATAAAATTCAGAGGAGATTCTATCCTCTATGTAAACAATGTAGCGTGATAAAGCTTTAAATTTGATTCTTTTCGTCGTCGCCTCGGTTGATTGCATCAGGCGTTGCACTAAGTGCGTAAGGATTTTTGCATAGCGCTGTTGAAGGAAGAAGGCCACACTAAAATTATTTCCATGTTCATTAAAGAGAAAATGGAAATTTTGCTTTGGAATTAATGTTCAAATAGAGCAAGTTATTTTATTTTAAGGATAACGTTGGCGAAAGTAGGTGAGCGATTTGATAAAGGAATGAAATTGTTTTGGATTTCACTACAAAAATATATAAATATATCTATTTATTTCAATTTATGAAATTGTTGACTTCTTTTTTGTTCTTTGTTTCTTCTATGTTCTTGAATTATTGTCTTTTATTTCTTGTTTGTTTTCATAAATATATATATTAACATAAGAAAATATTAAAACCATTTCAGAACAGGAAAAAACAAAAATAACAAAACAGAATATAACGCTAAAGTCCGGGATGCTTCATGAAGTGAAGTTTTTCCAAATTTAAATATATTTTAGAATTTATGTTAAACATAAAGTATCTGTTTACTAATGCTTACTTCATTTGAATTAGTATTTCTTAGATTAAAGTATTAATTACTTGATTGATTATTGATCTTTTTGTATAGAGTGGCCTTTTGTCTTGGTTTCTGTATTTGTTTATTATTGTATATATATGCATTTAGTTACATATTTCAAACAATCAAAACATGTGTCACATTTTCAATATATACATATTTCAATCTAAAAATTAAAATTAAAATAATGTTACCTTTGCATGTATGCTTATGTTAACGTGTAATTTTTAACACCATTAAATTAATAGTCTTTTAGATTTATTTTGATGTGATCATATATAATGGAATTCACAAAGATATTAGTATTTCACTACATGGGTAGATGGCGCCACTAGATTAAGAAAAAGATTGCATCATATATTCATTTTTATTTTTAAGTACACTTCCAAAATAATATATATTATTATAATAATATAATTTATATTTATATTTAAAAAAATTTAATTTTTTAAAGATGTTTATTTTTGTATTAATAGCCAAACTTAGAAATAATATTTTCACTTTAAATGCGGAACTGTCTTTCGGATAACGCTCATGTTATTACAATATTTAAGACTATGAATTGGTATGCATTAAGTTACACTTTCTCGTTTCTTATCTTGAAATATTTTTGGAGATTTATTCCACTACTTTTTGTTTTTTCCAACAATTGGCTTTCGATGAGGGTTGGTGCCACAAATCTAAATTAATGTTACAAATGGATTCCCAAGATCGATTGGCATTTAATTGTTGAAATTCCAATTCTGGGTTGTGTTTTTCATAGTAGTTATAGTATATATTCGGACTATCTTTTGTATTTCATTAATATGCATATATATATATATATATATATATATATATATATATGTAGGCGGTTATCAGGTAGGCTTAGTGTTGTGTTCCATAGTAATAATACACAGTTCATCAATCTAAATGGTTATATTATCAGGATTAAGTTTACATTAATTTACTGAGCAATATTTACAGATAAAGATATGTACAGTTGAAGTAAATCGTCATTAAATAGTCTTTTGGATGTCGTCTTTTGTCTTTGTCAGGGAAAGACTCACGTCCTTCACGCGTCTTCAACCGCCTCGTCGTCCCTTCTCCTGTTCTCGGCAGATTGATTCTCTGACGTCACTCGCGATGGCAGCGCCATCTACAGGTACTCGGCTACGGCTGGTGGTCCACAATCGGCCTTCCTGACCAGGTTCTGGCCCTAGAACCCGCATGCATCTGGAAAATATCTGAAAAGAAAAGAAAAAGAGCAGTTTCTTATTTAAAATATACGCTCGTCTTTTGCTATCAGAATTCCTTGGTGACATTTTGGTGTCCCACAGCTCGTCGTTATGTAGGATCCGTCTTAAAATTCGTCGTTCAGCAGAAATTCTGACAACTCGTCTTCATTGGAGAAACGTCTTGAAAAAAAACACACGTCTTGTGCACGAGAGGTGTCGTGTTGAAAATGTTCGTCGTGGAGAAAATCCTTCTTAGTAATCACACTTTCACAAAACAGTCACATTTAGGAAAAAAGAGTCGTAATTGGTGTATAAAACACAATATTGGGAAATGATTAGATAGCACATTCGTCTCACCATGGTTTGAGATATTCGGCACATGTACTGGTATGCACCGGTCTTTCAACAAAACCAATCTTCTTAACATCGTAGGTATCATTAGGCTTTATTTTTGTTATTTTATAAGGGCCCAAAAATTTAGATATGAATTTTAAGCCTGGAACATGTTGCGCTCTTTCTATAGCTACAATATAGTTTATTTTATATTGGTTGGGGAGGGGGGTCTTCTTAAGTTGTAAGTTTTTCTGTTGCTTTCTTGTACTTTTAAAATTTGTTGCTTAGCTTCTTTTCATAAAGTTTCTCGCGATTCTTGAAAATTTGAACGAATTTCCTCTTCAATAAGCTCACGAATTTTTAAGTCAGATTATCTCTCATTTCTACACCAACAACTAATTCAAAAGGTGTTAAGTTAATACTTCTTTGATAAGTACAGTTCAGAATGCGTTGCAATTCATGGACGAATTTAAACCATTTCGTTGGGTCATCTTTTGATAGTTTAGAAATTACAGCTATTACTGTCGAATTTAGTCATTCAATCTGCCTATTAGCCCTTGGCAGACAAGTAGTAACAGAAAGATGTTGAATCGATTCTGATGAACAGTAATCATCAAATTCTTTGGAATTAAAAGCACTGCATTTATCGCTGATTATTCTTCTAGGATTTCCGAAGACGGATTTTTGTAACTCTAATTTTGATATAACTTCCTGACTGGATGTTGATTTTGTTTGGTAAAGCCAGACAAATTTTGTAAAAGAGTCTATAACGCAAAGTATATGTTTATAGTTCTTATTGGTACTTTCTAATGGTCCTAGATGATCGACATGATAAGTGTCTAAAGGTAATTCGACTTTAGGTATGGGATGTAATTCTCCTTCTTGTTTACTCTGCTTTCTACTGGCTAAAATACATGTGATACAATTTGAAATACAATTCTCAATTTTTTGCTTTAATTTAGGAATGTAAAATTCGTTGATTAAGTGGTCTTCCTTTCGTTTTACAGAAAAATGTCCTTTCTCGTGAGCTCTTTTTATTAATGACATTTGCATGTCTTCTGGGACAACTAAAAGGTCGTTTCCTTTAATGGATTTATATAGAAGGTCACCTTTAATTATATAGTCATCATTTTGATTCTTAATTTTAAGAAGGTCTTTAATTGCTTTAATATTTTCATCTGAATTTTGTGCTTTCAAAATCTGTAACGTTAAACTGTCTTGGATTATCATACAAACAGGGATTCTATTTAGTGCGTCAACATGCCGCATGCGCGTTCCTTGACGGTGTTGAATTACGTAATCATATTCCTCTAACATTAAGGCCCACCTTGCAATTTTCGAGGAAATGTCTTTCTTGCTCATTATCTGTTTAAATGCGATACAGTCTGTGACTATTTTAAAAGGTATGCCTAAGACATAGGGTCTAAACTTTTTAAGTGCTTCTATTACAGCCATAACTTCAAGCTCATAACTGGAATATTTACGTTCAGTATCAGAAGTGTTACGGCTCATATAATACACAGGGTGCAACTGATTATCAACTATTGACTTTTGAAACAAGCACGCTCCAAAACCATCTATACTCGCGTCGGTGTGAATTTCTGTTTCACTTTTAGGATTATACAGACATAACACAGGTTCTTTACTTAAAATTTGTTTAAGTTCGTTAAAGGATTCACGTTCTTTCAAACCAAAACGAAAGTTACTGTCCTTTTTCAACAAGTCACTTAGAGGTTTAGCTATTGCTGAATAATGCGGAATAAATTTCCTGAAGTATCTAGTTAGTCCTAAATAGCTTTTAATATCTTTAGTACATTTTGGTTCTGGGAAATTCATAACAGTTTTTATTTTCAAAGGAGAAGCATAAAGTTTACCATCTTTAATTCTATGACCTAGAAATTCTATTTCACGTTTTGAGAATTGACACTTCTTAATATTTAACTATAATTCATACTCAGATGCTGTTTTCAAAACACGTTGCTATCTTTCAATACCCTGATTTTCGTTTTCAGACGCGATAACCAAATCATCTAATTAAATCATGACTACGTTTTCTTTAATCGGATCACGAAATACATTGAAAATATATCTTTGAAAAACACTTGGACTGTTAGTCAAACCAAATCTCATCTTATTAAAATAGTATTGACCAGTATCCGTTACGAAAGAAATATATTTCTTTGACGAAGGGTCAATGTCGACATGGAAAATGGCATTTTTAAAATCCAATGTTGAAAAAATATTCGCAGACTGC
This sequence comes from Araneus ventricosus, assembly GCA_013235015.1. Lineage (NCBI taxonomy): Eukaryota > Metazoa > Arthropoda > Arachnida > Araneae > Araneidae > Araneus > Araneus ventricosus. The sequence continues at coordinate 100,925 of BGPR01001851.1, read as the reverse complement.
TACCTATCCAATAAGTCATCAATCAGAGGCAACGAAAAATGTTCGCGCACTGTTATTTTATTTAATCTTCGGTAATCTTTGCATAACCTTGACGATCCGTCTTTCTTTTTTACCAAAACATTTGGTGAACTGTATTCTGATGTACTCGGGCGAATTATTTTATCTTTCAACCACTCTTCTATTTGTTCATTTATAATTTCTTTTTCAATGAAGGGGAAACGTCTGGGGGAAGAATTTATTGGTATATCACTCGTTAAGCGGATATTCATTTTCAAATCTATCTTTTTTATTTTATTCGGCTTGTAGTTACGAAGAAGATTTAGAACTTTTTCTTGATGCTCTTTATCTTTAATATGCATTAAATCTATTGCCTGTTCGTGAGTCATCACCTCTGCTACATTAATCAAATAAGAATCCGAAAGTGAATTATCGCTTGGTTTTGTAAATTTTATTTCTTTTCCGGAGACGATTAAAGTGCACTGATTTATGACATTACAACCAACTATGAAATCGAAAGAAAGAGATGAATCGCTTACTACACATATATCAGATTCAAATTCCAAGTAATCTATTATGATTTTCGTTTTAAATATCCCTAGATGTTTTACTGATGTATTCCCCAAGCCTGAAAGTTTGATGTTAGATTGTTCCAATTCGGATATTTCGCCTATTTGTCAAAAATACTCTTCCTGATTAATGTCTTTTGACTTCCGGTGTCAATAAGCGAAACAATATTTAAATCGTTTATTCGAACAATTTTTGTTGTTAAATTTTCGTAAGAGGTTGTTTTATCGACTGTAATATTAGAATGTTGTTTTTTAATCGTGCAATCCTTAGCAAGATGATCCCCGAATTTATTACACTTGAAACATTTGATTCCCCTAATTTTATTCTCACATACGCTTGATTTATGTCCGAGAGCACCACAGTTGAAGCACCGAATGTTATTTAATTTAGTATCCTTGAATTTATCTTTATTTTCGATTTTTGGAGCTTTAATTCTATCTTTAATTTCGTTTCCGAGCTTTGGTTTATTTGGTTTGACTTTATCGTAGTCGGATCTCATTTTCTCATAAACTCTAAGTTCCTGTTTAAACTCTGACAAGTTTTGACAACCATATAAAATACTTTTTCTGAAAACAGAATCAGGTATACCATATATAACATATTGCATCAAAGCAGTATCTTCAACATTACCACGAGTACACAATTTTTTCATCTTCAAAAAATACTCTTCTAATGACTCATCGTTTTTTAATTTACGTTTACTTAACATTTCATGCAGTTCAGCAGAATTACAAGAATAACCAAACTCAGATAATAATAAATTTTTCAGCTTTTCCCAAGAGTTAACACCAGTTTCGCTTTGAATATATATTTTTGCTTTACCTCTCAAAGATATTTTACCAAATACAAGTTTATGCAAATCACTTAAATTAAACTTATTTACAACATCTTCAAATAATTCGATCCATTTTTCAATACTTTGATGAGAATCACCATCAAATGGCATGATAATACTTTCTATATCATTAAAACTAATGTTAGGTTGATAAACATTGTGAACTGGAAGCTGCACTGATTCCTCACTTAAATTTTCATAACTTTTGTGATTCTGTTCGTATTCATTTTCTGAATCCGATCCAGAATCATTTTCACGAATAATGTTCTGATTTAATATATTTAAATCGCAGAGATATGTTTACAATCTTAGAACAATGTCTTTTTTCGTGCCTTAGTTATTTATCAATAGCAAATTGCTAATTGTAATTAGTTCATTTAGAGATAGCTTTTCTTCAATCAGTTTAGCTTTTTCATTAAAATCTTTATCATTTGGCTGAAAGTCAAAGCCAGAAAATTCTCTTATTCTGCTTCTGTTTTGACGATCTCCGTCGAAATTGAACAAAAGTTTATGCAAACATCGTATTTTCGATGTTCTTTCGGATGTTATTGCAGCCTTCAGTTCGGGAATGTCTATCAATTCCATCGTAATTCAAAATAGTAGAAATTTTGACTCACCGTTTTCGTCGTTGCGTCAGTAATTCCAAACGTAGCGGCGTCGATAATCCTGCATTTTTAGACACAACCGCTATCCAGTTAAGCGTATCCTCTGAGTTGGTCTTTCATTCTAGTTTATTATCATCTTAATACAGGATCGCATCCAACTAGATTTGAAGTCTAATTATTCATACAGATCGTAATCCACTCCTGACACCACTTTTGTAGGCGGTTATCAGGTAGGCTTAGTGTTGTGTTCCATAGTAATAATACACAGTTCATCAATCTAAATGGTTATATTATCAGGATTAAGTTTACATTAATATACTGAGCAATATTTACAGATAAAGATATGTACAGTTGAAGTAAATCGTCATTAAATAGGTTTTTGGATGGCACATCGTCGTCTTTTGTCTTTGTCAGGGAAAGACTCACGTCGTTCACGCGTCTTCAACCGCCTCGTCGTCCCTTCTCCTGTACTCGGCAGCTTGATTCTCTGACGTCACTCGCGATGGCAGCACCATCTACAGGTACTCGGCTGCGGCTGGTGGCCCACATATATATTCTAGATCTTGATATTGCTATAGTTGATAATAAATTAAGCACTAAGATTTATGATTAAGAAACACTTTTCAGTTTAATATAAATATGCTACCTTCTTAGAACAGCAATATCAATATTCAAATTTATATAAATACCTTCCTGAATTATATTCATAGAAGCACTATTTTAATCACAGACAGAAAAGAACAGAGGTCATATATTGGTACATTTATTGCAAATGCTTTGAGATATGGATATACTATTAATTTCATGTTTCCTTATGTTAATAAAAAATTTATAACACCTTAAAATTAATAGTCATTTAGATGGTTAACCTGGAGTTTAGGATCCGTACTCACTTCGTTTCCCTTCAGCTCGCCAATTGTTTGTCGGCAAGGGAGGAGAGTGCCAGAACATTTGTTTTGGATGCGAGTTGAAATTTTTTCGGCGTCGTTTGCGCTTGCGCCGCCAGTGATTTTTTTTACCGGTCTACTGCGGATGTCTTAATTTCGCTTTATTTCCATTGATCCACTGTCTGCTCTCTTCTATTTGATTGGTCGGCGTACGAATTCGAATAATATTTCGTTTGGAATTTTTTGATCATTTACCAAACGATTTTTTTCAATAGCCGTTCGCTTTTCTTCTAAAGAATATCGTTAATCGAGTTTGCTAATTCTCTTTCTCTGTGTTGCTGATTACGGCTTCCAAATATCGAAAAAGGAATATTTTTCATGGAAACAATGGTTCCCTTGCTACGTTTCATCGTCTTCAGACGTCGTGTTTTTCCTGTGTTCGTGCTTTCCTTGTGTTCTCCTTTCTGAATGGAAAAGCGGAGCTACGAGGGGCTCACTTTGCTGAAAGCGAAGCCGCTGATGTATTTTTAACTTTAAAAAATTTCCCGGTACACATTTACAATGGCGAAGGCATTGAGTAATCAATTTCTTGTTCTGAGATGCCGCAGGCACCGAATGCACAGGAGATCTATAAAATACTCACTGCGCATCCTAAGCAATGTTTGGCGACGGCAAAGAAAATTGGCGAGAAAATAATACGCTCCCTAAACTCCAAGTATCCGTTTTAGATTTATATATTTTGATGTGATCAAATATATGGAATTCACAAAGATATTAGTATTTCAATGCATAGGTAGATGACGCAACTAGATTAAGAATAAGATTGCATCATTTTTATTTTTATGTACATTACCATATTAATATATATTATTATAATGAGTCTAATTTCAATTTATAGTTGATTTTTAATGATGTTTAGTATGGTATTAATAGTCTAATTTAGAAATAATATTTTCACTTTAAATGCGGAACTGTCTTTCGGATAACGCTCATGTTATTACAATATTTAAGACTCTGAAGTGGTATGCATTAAGTTACAATTTCTCGTTTCTTATCTTGAAATATTTTTGGAGATTTATTCCCCTACTTTTTGTTTTTTCCAACAATTGGCTATCGCAGAGGGTTCGTGTAACAAATTCGGATTAGTGCGACATAATCGATTCCCAACATCGATTGGCATTTGATTGTTGGAATTCCAATTCTGGGTTGTCTTTTTCATAGTAGTAATAATCTAACTAGTATTAATACATTAGTATATAATCTAACTATCTTTTGTATTTCATTTGTATGATTATTAATAAGGTAATATTATTTTATTTTAAATTTCAATTTTTAGTTTAATATGTGTATATATTGAAAATGTGACATTTTTTTATTGTTTCAAAAATTTAGCTATATATATATATATATACTAATACAATTTCTCTAAATTAATCCCCCCCTATATAGCATGAAATATTAATCAAGGACAAGCATTATATATATACTAGCTGCTTGGCCCGGCGTTGCACGGGCAATCTTGAATAATGGGATATTGCCGGGCGAAGAGAAGTGAGATCACGTGAGGCCTTGGGATCCATATTTTTTCATATGCCCGGCTCCGTTTTTTTGCTCAAATAGGGATTTTATTAAATAGGGTTTTCCGTAAGGTTTTACTTGGAGATTTCATGTATGCATTGCATCTTGCTTCATGCGTATATAATTCGCAGACGAACGGATGAAAAAATATGGATTTTGAGCAACGACGTGTTATCTCTTTCCCTCTGTACTAAAGTCAGACAAAAAATAATTCCGGAATCGGATAGAATTTTTTTCAGCAAATATTGTCACGTACTTTCCCCAACAAATGTAAACATTCCTTCAAATCTAGTCTTTTTATTACTAATTTTCATATGCCCACCTCCGGTTTATTTTATTTACATATATTGTCGCTAACGTAAACATTACGTTCCCCCAAAACGTAAAAAATTCTTTGAACTCTATATTGTTTAATTAAAATTTTTAAATCCAACATTTTAATTACCTTACAGTTGATAACCCAGCGTTTCTCGGAATCCACATTTTTTCATATACCCGCCTCTGTTTTTTTCCTTAAAATATTGTCACTAAGCTTCCCCAACAAACGTAAATCTGTTTTGAATCCTCTCTTGTTGGATTGAAATTTTCAGTTCTAGCCTTTTTACTACCTTAAAGCAGTTTGGTCTGAATGAAAACGCGAGAATTCTAATGCTGAAAAATACACCAAATTGATAAGTTAAACACCAGAAACATCTATTTTCGTCTTGCCCGTATTTGAATAATAATGAAAAAAAAAAAACTGGATAAAAATGAATAAATATTTTCCCCCAACAAACGTAAATGTTGCGAAACACCGTACGTCAAAAAAGAAAGAAAAATGCAGGAAAACGATTTTTGTCCATTGTTAAAAAATCCAAACACAGAAGCTCGCTCAAAAAGAAATACCAACTTTCCGTAAATAAATAAAAACAATGCAACACCGGATGTGAAAACTAATAATGGGGAAAAAAGAATCCGCCGTGAATGAATTCACCATGCTGCCAATAGATGGCAGCACGTTAATTTAATCATTTTGAAGTTTTTAATTAATATCTTTTTAACTAATTACAATTTCGGAATTTAAATAGTCGAAATGGATTCCTTGGATTATTTTCTATCTATTGGTACTTACGGCTAGTTTCAGGATTCAGTGGTTCGTGAGAAGATAGAAGGACATACATACATACATACGTCTGTTGACGTTCGAATTTTAATAGGATAAATGATAAAAGTTTCTATAATGGGCTATCTGGAATAATGTGTCATTCCTTGAGGTCAGGTGACACGTCTTGTCTGATCAATCGGCTATTACTTTGTTCTTCTGCTTTCTTCTGCTTTCCCTCCCGGCCGCGAGTCTGACAATCCTCTATTTCGTTGTCCTTCGGTTTTTTCCGCTCTTCTCTTCTGGCCACGTTGTGACATTACTGTCAATAGGCTATTATTTTGTTCTTCTGTTTCTTCTGTCCTGGCCACTTTTTGCCATTGTTGAAAATCGGCGGTTTCTTTCTTCGACAGTTGCATCAACTCTTCTTTCACGTTTCATAATTGCCTGCTGTCTACAGGCTGCATCCCCTGCAACTCCTCATTTCCTCTTAGGCATCGCAAATAGAGGGAATTGAACAAAGCAAAAATAGTAACTTCCAAATATCTTGCACGGGCTATCTCAAATAATGCGTCATTCCATGGCGGAGAGAAGAAGTGAGGTCATGTGACACAAACGCTTAGATAAACCAGCGTTGCTGGTTATAAATATTTTTTCATATTCCCGCGTCCAGTTCATAAACACATGAAGCAAGATACATTACATACATACGTGGCCCGGCGTTGCACGGGCAATGTCGAATAATGCGTCGTTCCCTGGCGGAGAGAAGAAGTGAGGTAATGAGGCACATACCCAACATTCTCTCCTAAATAAATAAGGAGTAAAGAACAGTTCTAGCTGCATAAAAAGTTTGTATCTGATGGTGATTTTGTCCTTCAATAACATTTAGACGGCGTTCCCTTGCATGTTATACCATGGCTGACAATCGGCTATTTCTTTGTCCTTCTGTTTCTTCCGCTCTTCTGTCCTGGCCACGTTGTGCCATAGTTGGACAATCGGCGGCTTCTTTCTTCTTCAGTTTCAACAACTCTCCTTTCACGTTTTCTAATTGCCTCCCGTCTACTGGCAGCATCCCCTGTAATTCCTCTTTTTCTTTTAGGCATCGGAAAAAGCGAGAATTGAACAAAGCAAAAATAGTAACTTCCAAATATCAGCTTAAAATAGAAGCTTCCACAAATATTTAAACTTGATCAAATCAATGAATAATGATTAAAATCACTAACATAACTAATCTATATCTTTCGGCACATAACTTTACAGAAACAAAACACCCCTTTTAATTTCGTTAAAATGATTTTGTTGGACGTTATATCACGGGATAAAAAAAAGAATTTATACACTTTCAACAATACATTTTTTTATTTCTGTCAGCGTCACTTTTTTATTGTTGTTGTAACAATGTTCCTTCAAGTAAACGATTTCAACAATAAAATAAATTTTTAATTGCGCTGTAACAATGAAAAGTATTGTTGTAAAGTATCCGAAACAATGAAAAGCATTGTTGTCAATTAGTTTTT
>BGPR01001851.1:350-93455 GCA_013235015.1 Araneus ventricosus | reverse complement strand
GAGCGGAAAGTACCAAAAGATGGGGAATAATCCAGGGAAGCCATTTCAGTCATTTAAATTCCAAAATTTTAATTCGTTAAAAAGATATTAATTAAAAACTAATTTAAAACAATACTTTTCATTGTTTCGGATACTTTATAACTTGCTGCAGCGCAATTCAAAATACATTTTATTGTTGAAATTGTTTACTTTAAAGAACATTGTTACAACAACAATAAAAAAGTGAACCTGACAGAAATAAAATATGCATTGTTGGAAGTGTATAAATTCTTTTTTGTATCTCGTGATATAACGTCAAACAGAATCATTTTAACGAATTTACAGGCGTGTTTTGTTTCTGTAAAGTTATGTGCCGAAAGATATAGATTAGTTATGTTAGTGATTTTGATCATTATTCATTGATTTGATCAAGTTTAAATATTTCTGGTAGCTGCTATTTAAGCTGATATTTGGAAGTCACTATTTTTGCTTTGTTCAATTCTCGCTTTTTCCGATGCCTAAAAGAAAAAGAGGAGTTACACGGGATGCTGCCCGTAGACAGCATGCAATTAGAAAACGTGAAAGAAGAGTTGCTGAAACTCACGAAGAAATAAATCATGGAACAACGTAGTCTGGACAGAAGAGCGGAAGAAACAGAAGAACAAAATAATAGCCGATTGTTAGTAATGGTACAACGTGGCCAGAAGAGAAGAGCCGAAGGAACAGAAGAAAAATTAAATAGCCGATTGTCAGCCATGGTACAACATGCAAGAGAACGCCGTCTAAATCTTATTGAAGGACAAAATCACCATCAGATAAAAACTTTTCATGCAGCTAGAACTGTTCTTTACTCCTTATTTATTTAGGACAGAATGCTGGGTATGTGTCTCATAACCTCACTTCCTCTCTCCGCCAGGGAACGACGCATTATTCGACATAGCCCGTGAAACGCCGGGCCACGTATGAATGTAATGTATCTTGCTTCATGTGTTTATGAGCTGGACGCGGGAATATGAAAAAAATATTTATCCTCAGCAATGCTGGTTTATCTAAGCGTTTGTGCACATGGCCTCACTTCTTCTCTCCGCCATGGAATGACGCATTATTCGAGATAGCCCGTGCAAGATATTTAAAGTTACTATTTTTGCTTTGTACAATTCTCTCTATTTCCGATGCCTAAAAGGAAAGGTGGAGTTGCAGGGGATTCTGCCTGTAGACAGCACTCAATTATGAAACGTGAAAGAAGAGTTGCTGTGACTGACGAAGAAAGAAACCGCCGATTTTCAACTATGGCAAAAAATGGCCAGGACAGAAGAAACAGAAGAACAAAATAATAGCCTATTGACAGTAATTGCACAACGTGGCCAGAAGAGAAGAGCGGAAGAAACCGAAGAACAACGAAATAGAGGATTGTCAGACATGGCACAACGTGGCTAGGAGAGAAAAGCCGAAGAAACAGAACAACAAAAAAATAGGCGATTGTCAGGCATGGCACAACGTAGCCAGGAGAGAACAGCCGAAGAAACAGTTTTATTTATTTAACGGAAGTTGGTATTTCTTTTTGAGCGAGCTTCTGTGTTTGGATTTATTAACAATGGACAAAAATCGTTTTCCTACCTTTTTCTTTCTTTTTTCGACGTACGGTGTTTCGCAACATTTACGTTTGTTGGGGGAAGATATTTATTCATTTTTATCCGGTTTTCTCATTATTATTCAAATACGGGCAAGACGAAAATATATGTTTCTGGTGTTTAATTTATCAGTTTGGTGTACTGTTAAATCGTTTATCGTTTTTGGTTTTTATTTCGATTTATTTTTTCTTTTTCAAAACAAATATCATGCTAATCTGTTTTAATTTATAAGTATAAGAATTCTCGCGTTTTAATTCAAACCAAACTGCTTTAAGGTAGTAAAAAGGCTAGAACTGAATGTTTTGATCCAACAAGAGAGGATTCAACACAGATTTACGTTTGTTGGGGGAGCTTAGTGACAATATTTGTAGGAAAAAAAACAGAGGCGGGCATATGAAAAAATGTGGATTCCGAGAAACGCTGGGTTATTAACTATAAGGTAATTAAATGGTTGGATTTAAAAATTTTAATTAAACATTATAGGTTTCAAAGGATGTTTTACATTTTGAGGGGAACGTAACGTTTATGTCAGCGACGGGAATATCCCATTATTCAAGATTGTCCGTGCAACGCCTGGCCATGCAGCTAGTTTTAAATAAACCCTCTAAATTTAGCGAATTTTCATATTAATTACCCCTCTTAATTGCTTGTCAGGAACCTCAGTAGTAGGTACTTTTTTCCACTACAATTTTTAATGCTTTTGACTTTTTTGAAACGTTTGGCGTTAAAGTATCCCACATATAAAAATTTGGCTTTTAAGGAGATATTAAAGTATCTAACAAATTATGGAGAGCTGAGTACAGCTTAAACTGTATGTAGATTTAAATAAAAATCTCTTCCTGTTTGACAAAGCGGCAGAATTAAGCTGTCTCAGAGCTCAGCATGCTCTTTGCCAGGCCGAAAATGCCATACTCCTATCCTCCCCTCCACAACAGTGGCCACAAGTTATGAGTCAAGTTCAGAGAGCCCTCCCTCCTCCTACTTCCTTTTCAGAAGCGGTTACGTGGGTTCCTGCGAATAAAAGAAAGGCAAAGAATGTCTCCCTAGTCTTCGCCAGGAATAAGGACACATTCTCGGAAGAGGTAAAGGAGACAATCCAGAAAGTCCTGGCTCCCAGCAAATTGAACGTCGGAATCAGAAACATCAAGAAACTTGCAAAGGGAGAAGTAGCCATCGAGTGCGACTCTGCCAAAGATACAGAGAAAATCCTCAAGGAGATCAACTCCAATACAGGACTGAACAATGTGCTAGATGCGAAAAAGCCCACAAAAAAGCTTCACAGAATCGTGATGTATGACATAGAATATACAATCCCTAAGGAAGAAGTTCTCGAAACCATCACAAGCCAAAATGAAGAACTCAAGAGTCAGGACATAAAGATCCTATTCAAACTCAGAAGTAAACAAGCTGGAAAGTGTCACTGGATCGTGGAAACGCAGCAAAAGACTTTCCATGCCCTTCTAAGGAAAAAGATAATCTTTTTCGAATGTCAACGCCTCTCCCTCAGGGAATTTCTTCGCCCAACTCGTTGCTATAAAGGCAACAAGTTCGAGCACATAAGCCCCAACTGCCCCAATGCAGAATCCTGTCCGCAGTGTGGCGAGGAGGGCCATAAAACGGCAGATTGCGCACAAGCGGCAAAATGTATAAATTGCTCTGAGGCCAATGGAAAGTTCAATCTAGACTACGATACCAACCACACAGCATCGGGCCCCTGTTGCAGTTCCCTAAAACACGAAATAGAGAAATTAATCTCTAGAACGAACTATGGACGATAGTCCTTTCAAAGAAATCAAATTTGTTCAGGTGAACCTTCACCACGCCAAGGCGGCTACCACCAGCTTTATTCAAAGAGCAGAAGACCAGAACATTAGCGTATCCTGTGTGCAGGAAATGTGTCATATTAGGTCAAAGCCAATCGTAATTCCAGCCGATTACAAGTTGTACACGTCCCTCACTTAAAACTGGAATAATCATTTTCCAACAAGACCTCGCAGTCATGAAGATGTACATCTCCACGGACACCATAGGAGTCATCATTAAATACCGGAATCTCAATCTACTAGTCATCTCGGTGTATTGTCCCCCCAGAGAAGACATCAACATTATTGTATCAGAACTAGAAAACTGCCTTCAACACCCACATGACAGATTCATAATCATGGGAGATTTCAACTCTAAAATTCCAGTCTGGGGAAGCGACATTGAGGATGAGAGAGGTTGTGAACTCCAAGAGTTTGCACTCTCAAAAGGCCTAGCAGTCGTAAATGATGAAACCACGATCCCAACTTTTGAAGGGTCGCAAGGCAGATCTTGGGTGGACATCACCATCTGCGATCCATAAATACAAGATCACATCTTCAAATGGCAAGTAGACATCGAGCCGGCAGGCAGCAACCACAACAGCATAAGCTTTTCCCTGTACACAGGTAAAAACAAGAAAACCATGAGGAACATAAGGTTTCACCAGAACAACGTCGACCACTTAAAGCTCCGAAATATCCTAACAGAAGGAATCGGCAACAGGGAACTCGGCCCATCCGAAAATAAAGATAGTGTAATTGACGATCTCATCGACAAAATTAAGTCAGACTGTCAGAGAAGCATCCTCCCATTCTCAACAGTCTCCTAAAAGCAAAGATGGTGGGACAGAAACCTGGAGATCCTCCGAAGCCACGTCAGGAGAGCGAAAAAGAAAATGTACCAGTCCACACACCCGAAAACCGGAAATATTTCAGAGCCCGATTCAAAAAATTAGAAGGCGAGTACAAATACAAACTAAATGCGGCAAAGAGAGAAGGCGGGACTGGCACATGCGAAGAAGTCACGCTGGAACAGCCTTTCGGAGTCCACTATGGCGTTGCGAAAGCATCGGGCAGGCGAAACTTCCACAGAACACAGTCAGAAAAGCAGATGGCACCCTGACGGCGACAACGGAGGAAGCACTCCAGGAACTCCTCAACTACCATTTCCCCATCGACTCACACACGGGCAGTCAATCCCATGCACAAATAAGGAACACCTACAGGATCCCACCATGCACCAGTGATGACCCCATGTTCAGAGTCCAAGAGATGGAAGCAGCAGTCAAAAATATCCGAAGCAAAAATGCCGCAGGTCCCGATGGTCTCTTTGGGGACATAATAAAAGAAGCCTATGCAGCCAACAAAATCCTCCTAACAGATATATTTAATAAATGACTCCTCCAAGGATACTTTCCAAACAAATGGAAAGAATCAAACCTAGTCTTCTTCAATAAAACCAATAGAGGTGACACAAGCCCAGCAGCCTTTAGACCAATCTGCCTCTTGGATGCTCTAGGGAAAATCATGGACAGATTACTAACACAGAGAATCTTCCAACACCTCTTAAAGACGGGGAGGGTCAATCAAAACCAGTTTGGGTTCACTGCTGGAAGAAGTGCACTAGAGACCATCATCCAACTCAAGAACTGGATCTCCACGGCGAGAGACCATGGAAAACATAGTGTCATTATATCTCTAGATGTCCAAAGTGCCTTTAGTCGTGTCTGGTGGCCTCTGGTACTACACAACCTGAAAAGGATGGACTGTCCAGAAAACGTCTTTGGTCTAATAGTCAGCTTCCTGGGCAATAGGTCAATCTGACTCCAATACGGAGAGAGCAGCATTACCAAGAGATACACAATAGGCTGCGCGCAGGGCTCAAACTCGGGCCCTCTCCTGTGGCTCTTAGTCATCAATGATGCTCTGGGGATCAACTTCCCGACGGACGTCAGATTGCTGGCCTATGCAGACAATCTGTACCTCTTTATCGCAGCAACAGGCAAACAAACGATCAAGTCTAGAGCCACTGAAGCACTTGAAATGCTGAACAACTGGAGCAATAAAGCAAGGGTCCAGTTCGCACACGAGAAAACACAGCTCATTCCATTCGGGAAGAAAGACCGGCAAAAGTATCCTCCCTACTGCTCCTTCGCTGGTAGGTCTATTAAGTTATCGAGACAAGTGCAGATATTAGGCGTTGTCTTAGATGACGGACTCAACGGAAAAGCACATCTGAATTCAATCGGAGATAAGATCCTGAAGATACTTAATAGACTTACCATTGAAAATCCAACAGGGGACTCTCGGGTAGAGTCCTAAAAGCACTCTACAAGAGAGCCCTAGAAAGAATACTTGTCTATGCCGCACCGGCATGGTGGACAGGCACTGTCATGCAAGTTGACAAAATAAATAGCATTCAAAGACAAGTTCTAGCCAACACGGGAGCATACCGTACAACATCTACGGCGGCGCAACAGGTCCTCAGTGGCGTCGAACCGGCCGACCTCGTGTGCGAACTTGAATCTGCACTCTACAAGCTAAAACACTCTTCCTCAAACGTGCAATATCTGGGAGTCGATCTCGAAGGATTTTCCATGGAAAAATATATTCCCACCTGGATTCACCCAAGTTCAATACTCCCAGTGCAATGGGATAAACACTGTCCTGACTTTGACCTCGCCGTGTTTACAGATGGCTCCAAAATCAATGGACAAGTCGGTGCAGGTTTCTGCATATACGACCCGAATTTCTCTGGAGACTTTCAGTAGAGGCTGGATGACCTCTGCTCTGTATTCCAGGCCGAGCTCATGGCGTTAAAACAAGAAATTATATGGAAGAACCAGCATAAGAAGAATGTTCACTGCCACATCTTTACGGACAGCATAAGCTCACTGAAAGCTCTCCAGAAATTACAGCCAAAGAACAACCTCGTCGAAGAGGTCAGACAACTGCTTGACGCAACAGTATCATTGCACTGGGTGAAGACCCATATTGGGATAGAGGGAAATGAGACCGCAGACAAAGCTGCAAAATCCGCGAGTGAGAAAACATCAATCGACGTGCACCTGGAGATCCCGCAAAGATCAATGAAAACAAAACTCAAAACGCTTCTCATGGTGGAGTGGCAAAGACGGTGGCATTATGGGGATAAAGGTAGATTCACCTTTAATATCTTTCCGGATGTCAAACCCTCCAGGTGCATAGACAACCGCTACTTAGCGCAAGCACAGCAACCAACCGTGACCCCACCCCGTTTTACTTCAAGAAGTTTAATTTATAGGACTGCAACTGCAGGTGTGGTGAGGACTTAATTTATAGGACTGCAACTGCAGGTGTGGTGAGGACTCAGATGATGGTATCCTCCACTACATTTTAAGTTGCCCTCTTCTTGGTCACCTAAGGAACTCCATGAGGCCAGGAGACCCTATAGCCCAGCTACTACACAAAAAAAGAACAGTTCATGAGATAAAAGCCATACTACATGCGCTCTACCACCATCAGTTGACATTATAGAGCTGAACCAAGGAGACACCATAGACCCGGGTCAATCAAACAGTATTAGGCAAACCTGAGGCTCAGACGAACTGCTAAAACTGGTCCACGCCAGAAACCTAGATAGAGCCTATGAAAACTCACCTCAGGGTCACACGAACATTCTCTAGTTTCCCTATCGGCCAAACTAGTACAGGACCCTGTCATTGTAAATATCATGTTCATCTCCTCTCTATCATCATCGCCCGTGTAACCAATTGAGTATTCTAAATAGCGACTAGCCATTCTTTCCCCACTTACTGTATATGTCCCCATCCAGTATCACCATGTATCCTCTTTTGTTCAATCGTTGCAACTCTTTGTCTTCATCTACAAAACTTCCATGTCACTGCCTTAGAGTCTTTTTTATGGGCTAGGTCATGTAAAACCTTGTATCACCTTTTCTATCTAGCTTAATAAAGTAGAAGTGAGCCGGTGGATCTGATGCTCTACAGTCAAGGTGAATGTTTTTGGATCTATCTGTTGGTTGTAGGGATTGCAATCCGGCATCAATTTCAATCCGGTCGGATTCCCATCGATCCGGCCGGATTGGACACATCAAAACTATTTTGACTTTTCATTCCAAAATCAACTGTATAAAAGATGATAAAGTGAGTGTATTACAAAGTTTATAAAAAAAGCGTTAATTTCTTATGAAATCAACTTTTTTATTATTATTATTAATCAGCATTTACGCATGAACCAACAATAAAAATTTAGTACAGTGTAACTAATTAAATTGTAATTGTTATATTAGTTTAGTAATAATTAGATAATGGCGGGCGGTTAAGTTCCGTCTCACTTACTAGATTTCACAAATGACATCAATGATAACTTGTAATGTAACTTATATTATGTAAGTAACTTATATTAAATCTAACAAAATCAAGCTCATCAACTGAGACCACAATAATTAGGTATTTTAGACACGCCAAGCAGTCTCATTCTTATAATTATGACAGTCATCATGAATCTGTTTAACCAATGGCACAATTATTCAATAACGAGTTTAAAATTTCTTCGTATTTTTTAATATACTTACTTTAAATTATTATTTTAAGTAAAACAATTTTTAAAAACTCACTTTGGTTTTGAAAAAAATTATCGTAGGAAACAAATAGTGTTAATTGTGTCATCTGTCAATCGACTTCTTACAGAACTACAAATATAACCAGCGGCCTAGAAAGCCCTTTCAGCTTCTATACTTGTCGGTTTTATTGTCAACAAATACTCATGAATAGAAGACAAGCAGTTTCCTCTAACTCCTTCACTTTCACATGCAGTCATTTCCTTTCTGAATGTTTTCTCATAACCTTTCTCTTTCTTTTTGGTATTTATGATCTAGGTTTTCATATCTTGCTGGATTTGCATTTGTAATTCTTTCTGTAATGCCAAATCACTTTTCAATGACGATGAATCTCAGTTATTTTCTACTATATTATCTACGTTTTCTTTAAAGCTGTCATCTTGAACAACTCTTTCTAAGATATTTTTCATTTCTAGTCTTACAACTATTTTTTCGGCATAGTAAATGTATCATCAGTTCGTCTTGTATCATCACATCATCTGTTTTTTCTATTCTGTAAGTATATTAACATTCCTGTTTCCATTTTGAATTAGTTTCAAAAGTGACATGTTTGTTTTAGAACTTTTAGACTAGTACCTGCAATGCAACACAAATAGGTACATACTTACAATTTAAAACGTTATTTCGGTCACTATGTAAGAAGAAAGTCGTATTATAAAGAAAAATCAGAAATATGGATCATTACTCAATTCATTTCTAAGTCTAATTATCTACTTAAATCATTCTCGTACTCGTAAATACAACATAAACATAATTCATCAATCAATTGAACAATAAGAATGTCTATATGTGAAGCGGGTGAGTCAGCGTCGAACGACTCTTACACACCACGCATTTAAATACCTACGCTTTCAACAACGCGAGTATTTTTTCAAGAAATCAGCTTCATGTATTTTTTCAAATTTATCGCATCCGGTGATCGGATCCGGCAAGCTGGTCCCGGATCCGGTAGACGTCTAATGATGCCGGATCCGCCGGATTACCGGATCCCTTTTTCCGGATTGCAATCCCTAGTTGGTTGAGGTTTTGCGGCTTACGTCTCCCAGACCACTGCATCACCCTTCCTTTTCATTTTGGCTTTCTATTTAATTTTTTTCAGAACTAGACAGCCAAGAACCCAGCACTGTTTTCAAACGTGAGTCCCCTGACTCCGGTCAGGGTGCTCGTTCAAAATTCTAAAAATTTTTTGTTAAATGAGCTTATACAGGTGTAACGCCACTGATGGCACACACCAAAGTCCCATCAGTTACCAGAGTCTATTTGTTTCACAATATCTACAATTTGACCGCCCATTGGGACCTGTTTCATTATTTTTCCCATATGCATAGTATAATATTGTATATGTGTTTCGTATAAACGTTTCTGAATCTCGGAACCGTCGTTTTCGTTTCGAGTCGATCCTTTATGAATTTCTTCTAAACTTTCACCTTCTTCCAGACGAGGTTTAGACGTAGGAGGTTCCTGTTCTTCTTCGTCCGTCAATATTTCTTCGTCTGAATCGTGATGGCGCTTCATCTTCCCTTTAATAAATGAATTGTTTTATACGGTCGTCGTGCAAATAGGGAATATTCTCCATCCATTTTCCATTTAAATAAGTTTTCATGTCCTACCCATCAGCAAAATCCAAATGCCATTCCTTTTCTTTAACCCTTTAAGACCGAACCCGTACGATCGTGCGGGTTAGGGTTTAGCTTATATTTCTGTTCCTGGTTAGTTATATGCAATAAATGCCGGAAGAAATGATTTTTCTTGTTTCTAGAATTTCTATAGATCTATTTTTCTCATTGGATGGCAGATATCGTCTATTTTTGAGTTGTAGTCGGCATTTAAACAATTCGTTAAAAAATACGTCCGGTCTTAAAGGGTAAAACTCGAGTCGAAATCCATTGGATCGCATCAAATTTGGTTCTTCAACCAATGTCATGTGGAAAGGATTCGAGACGAACCGACCTCTGTATTTCTCTGCAACTTGGTCGTCTGTTTAATGAAGATAACAAATGGGAGCTTGGTACAATAATTCATAAGCTATTTGATGTTTGGTTCCTTTCGCATGATTTAAATTTAACAGGTTTGGAATGGCGTGACACAAAGGTCGAAGATTGTGTTGCATAAGACATACGTCACACTTTTCGATATAAAACACTTTGTCCACATAACACCGCGGAGTACGTACATTATAATTCTCCACCTATTTTTTTCGAAAAAATTGTTGGATGGGGTCGTGAGGCCATTCTTACCCAATCTGCAAAAACACGACGACATCAGGTTTACACCATACGTAAAAGAGGATCAAAATTCCATATAGTATAACGAGAACCCAATACATGAGCATATTCCTATAGTAAACGTCTTTTTGTTAGAAAACGCCGCGTTGATAAATAAAACCAACATGGGGTTGAGCCGCATCACGTTTTCTGAGCCATTCCAAACATTTCGCTTTCGTTTGTATATTTTGAATAGATTCTAGACATTTTTCAACACTATAATTTTTAGGTTTGTTTTTCATGCTTGATTTATAGTATTATTTATTTATTAAAAGTCATCGGTAGGAAACACTGCTTATTTTGCAGATCTTTATTGACTGAGATCGCTTTAGGTTACGTCTTTTTTGGCAAAATTCATTCCTGAAGCAGCTGAGTCTTTTAGTCATAAAGCAGCAGCTTTTTCATACATTTCCAATCCTGCAGCAACATCTTGGACATTAAATAATCCTGCAGCAGCTTGGGCATTAAATCCTGCCACATGCTGTTGAGTTGGGGATAGTTTGAGTTAGGGATAGTTTGTTGTAAGACGTTTCCCCTTTCTGGTGGATTTGGGATATTGAGAAATTCTTCATATTCCCTATCTGGTTGATTTGGATTCCTTGGTTCATCAAGTTTCCTCCATAGGCTCTTCTTTTTAATTAACTCGTTTATTGTGTCTAATATGTATTAATTATTTGAATCGTTATATCCCATTTTATAGAAGTACTGAAGTCTGTCTTTCGGGGGTTGCATACCGATAAATGTGATATTATCAAGATATCTAATAAATTCTTGTGGAATATCGAAATTGTATTGCATTCCAACAAGATTGCCTTCATTCGTTCTCATGATATTGTGTTCGTCAAATAAGGTACCTTGAATAATTCCAGAAAAAGCTAATGATCTTCTCAACATTTTAATATACCTTCTGGACATTAGAAACATGTATTATTTCTCATTTTTAACAAGACGTTCAAACGATTCACGTTGCTCGTAGTTGCCCCTGAGCCCGTTAAAGGTCTCATACGGTTAGACCGTCGGTTGCATTACCGCGAAGCCGCCAAAATATTTTTGGCCCCTTTCACATTTTGCCAAATATTATGCAAATCTTCAAATTTCTATGGTTATGGGTGGGATTTATTCTCTTGACGTGCATGATTGGATTGTATGTTGGTGAGAAAAAAAAGCGACATCGGTTATTTTTTCCCGAAATCAGGTTGGATAACGCTGAAAGCTTTTATTTAGATGTTTAATAATTCATCCAAGGAAATGATATTATCAGAAATTTGACGTAATAAACGGGATGGTAAGACACCCATCTGTGCATACTTTTTCTCATTCTTAATATTGTAAATTTTAAAGGTTAGGTATTCGTTGGTAAAAAATGACACAATTTTTGTAGATTTTGCATTTATCAACTGTATGGTTTGATAAATCCAAACTTTTGAATTCAGCGATTCAATCATTTCCTGAAATCCAATAACACATTCTCTATTTTGAAAATCACCGTTAAATTCAACTTGAATGGAGGAAAAAAATTTGTTCTGTTTCGTCAGTCACTGTCAAACAATTTGACTTTGTATCCCATTTAAACGTGTATTTGTAATCTTGCATGGCCTTTAAATACCCATCAACTCGTAATTTGCAGCTCTTTTTCAAGTATTCAGACAAAGAAATTAATATGTGAGACTTTTGTGACAAATGGAAATACACGATAAAGTGGGACGGATATGATTTAAACTCTTATACGGGAATCATGCTGCTACCACCTAAATTTCTAATTGGAGATGCTTGCAGGTGTGGTGGATGCGAAATGAAGCTGTGGCCCAAGCTAGCAACTTTATATATATATATATATTTGCTTATATAAAGTTAGATATGACCTTGAGCTATTAACTTTTTAACTTGTGATGTTAATAAATAGGGTTATATTACATAAAAAGCTGTAACCCCAATCTGTATAGTGGTTAGTGTACAAGCTTGGCAAACTGGAAAACCTATGGACAAATATATATAATAATTTTTAAAAAAAGGAAAATGCAAGAGGAAGTAAAGATTCAAAAGAAAGGAGGAAAAGTTCAAAAGATTGAAAGGAGAGAAGGAAAAATTTCAAAAGAAAGAAAGGAGAGAAAAAAAACAAAATTTCAAAAATATAAAAGGAAGGAAAGAAGAAAAAAAATTTGCAAAAAATCTCCCTTATTAAAAGGTATAAAAAATTTCAAAAAAAAGGAAATATCAATCCAATGCTATCGCGTGAATCTGGCTCCTCGGGGACGTTCGGAGAGAGGTCTCTCGCAAGAAAAATAATTGTTTTTTCCACTAAATAAAGAACCAAGATGAATGGTGCAAAATACGCAAAGATATACAGCGAATTTCATGGTTGTACTTCTTTAACAATGCATGGAGGTGATTACATCATTTTAAGTTTTAAAGATGAAAATTGGAATACGTGGCTCGTTAGTCGTTTATACCAATCTCACCGAATCCAGGTTCAAGTTCAACTACCTTTAGCTCAAGCTTTTAAAGTTTTATTTAAAACAGAAATTCCAGTTTTTGTATTTATTAATAATAAAGAATCGCACGCTAATTCACGATTTCTGTCCAACGCAGCTGGAATTGTTTTTTGAGATCAGGATCATTGTATACGCGATGATATCAATTTTCATACGATTCTCCTTCTAAAGCAAACTGCATTAAAACTCTGTCCCTTTCCAAATGTTCGACTGATAAATGCCCTAGTAGCACAAAAATATTGTACAATATTGTACGATATTGAATAATATTCACAATATTGTACAATATCATATAATATTATATAATATTGAACAATATTGTACAATATCGGTCAACATATTATGCTACTTGGGTGACGAGCAAGATGTGGGATGAATGTTTTTTCCAACGTGCTTTTATCGGATCCAGAAGGTCCAATGAGAAAAATTACAATTTTAGAGGGTTTATGGTACGGAAACGGAGGATTAGGTAAATATGCTGTTTTTCCTCTGCAATTGAATGGTTTCTTCCCGTAGCATCTTCCCGATGAAGGCGCTCCAAGGTGGGTAGATTATCGAGGGAAGGAAAATACATGTGCATCTCTGCATTTACTCGTAAATGTCCACCAGGGGAATTCGATGATTGCACAGACAACACATGTGAGAATTAATGGCAACTGCCATAGTTAAGAAAATGGATTCGGGTAATTCATGCTGGAAACGCAGATAAAATAAACGAGCCCCTGCTTGTGCATGTCCTGTGACCGTTTTTGGGGATTCTGATCAGAAATGATTTTCCAACGTCATGAAGAAATCCGAAGAAATCCAACGAATTGGGCATACGAAATTCCGTTCCACGTGTCTTGTAAAAGATTTTTTCCCGGCATTATTGCTCCATGAAGTGAGCCGTATCGAAGCAATGTTCGCGAAAGGATTCGGTATGATATTTTGTTTTATTCCATTTGAAGCGTAAAAGCGTTTCGTGCACAAATGGATAGTTGTCGGGTGGAAAAATTAAACGCAAGAGTGTCTCGTATTCTTTATCGTGGGAAGAAAATTGGCAGTCCCACGTCTCCACAAAATTGATGTTCTTTGAGCCGGCGAAAGTCGAGGAATGATTGTAAGAGACGACCGTGCTGGTAGAGTACCGGTCGCGAAATGAGCTGGAGTCCCAAAAGCGTCGCCTTTTATACTCACCAAACCGGTTGTAAAGACAATAAGCATTTGGGTGTCCATCCCTTCAAGTAAATTTTTTCCTTCGTTTTAATAAATTTTAAATATTTTTAATCCAAGCGTCAGTTTGAAAGCAATATACGCGTTTACTTCTACATGCATGCTTTCGCTTAGGAGGTTCGTAGCTCGTCGTCGTGTATAGGAAATCAATAGTTTCTGGCAAGTTGGGAAAAACCGAAACTGGTATCCCACATTCTTTCAAAAAATCAGCTTGATCTTGAGCTTGATCAGCGACCCTTTTATTTGGATTGGGACCATTGTTTAATAATTTCTTATACATTTCTTTAAACTCATTTTGCAACTCATCCGGATTCATGCCTTTACTCGTAAAAATCTAATCTCCATACATAATTTATCTATTTTTCCGTTTATCATCGTTCATGTAAAAAGAGTTCTGATAATCAGTCCAATAATTGGGTTTCAAATGTCTTACTCTTATCTTCTGGTTAAGAGAAGACAAATTTATGCTAGCCATACTAATCTCGGCAAAGACTTTTGATCCATTGAGAAACATGTACTGGACATGGCAAAATATTTGAATTTTCTTTAACGGCTGCATATTGTCAAAATGCTTTCATATCAAATTAACTCAGGTTTGTCGTTCGAGTCGGCGCAATGGCAGATGTAAATTCGTATCGATGAGAGCGTTTCGTCGTTCGAGAAGGAGCAAGAATTGGTATACAGTGCAAAATCCATGCAAGTGATAAAGGCAGGTTCCCTTCGGAGAGCGTTGAAAGAGACATCCGCGCAGGTAGGGTGTCGGTCATGGAATGAGATGGAGACCGAAAAGCGTTGCCTTTTATACCCACCAAACCGGATGTAAAAAATCCACACTGCGTGTGGATTTAGTCTCCTTCAACGCTCTTCGATAGCATTGGAAGAATCATCTATTGGGCATTCTCAGTCGGTCCCACCTCTCCAAATCATTTCACGCTCGGCATGAAACCAATCTCTGCAAATCAGTCAGGAGTGGAATAACGAGCAGCTCCGACAAGGACTTGGCAAAAGATATTTCACGCTCACAAAATATTTCACACCCCAACGAAATCACACAACGATGACAAGCATGACAATAAATTTATCATCCAGCGAGTCTCTACAAAATTTTCCACCTGCTAAACCACCATCAGTTGTATAAAGAGCAGCCCCGTCAAGAATCCTGATGAGCCGTGGCACAAAAGTTTTATTCAAAGGTATCAGAAATATTTACAACCCTGTCAAAAACTATTTCGCGTTGCAGCCAGCTGGAACTTGTGCGGCTTTGACAAATAAATATTTCGCACTGCAGCCAGCTTTGACAAAAAATATTTTTCACGTCTCAGACAGCAGAAACTTGATCCCTCACAAAAAATAATTTCCTCTCCGAGGTCCGCTGAAGGAAAATATTTTCTGCTAGCAACATTGGAGAAAAAGATGTAAAATGCAGGGATATATATGTATGTATATATATGAACTAAAATATTTTTCTCTACGCAGACCTTCCAGACTTTCTCGGCTCGCTCCGTTTTCCAAAATGGTTTGAGAGACCCATGTGCCAAGTTCAGAGAGTGACGTCATAAGTTTTTCAATGCCGGTTTTAGGGAGATGAAGGAGACTTATGTGGGTCGACAAATTAGCTCGTGGCCAAAGAATGACGCCTTTTATATTCATCATTTTTTTACATCCGGTCTGGTTGATATAAAAGGCGACAAATTTTGGATTCAAGCTCATTCGGCGACCTGCCCCATACCTGCACGGACGTCTCCGACCATGGCGATATATTACAATTGCAACGAGTTAAATTATTCCTATTACGAACGATGCTCTCCAGACGAGGACGAAACGTTTAACGACTTGGAACGCGAAATTGAATATTTAATACTTTTACTTCCGGTCTGGAAGGTATAAAAGGCGTCATTCTTTGGCGTCCATCTCATTCCAGAACCTACGCCTTAACGAACGTCTCCATCAATGCTCACGGGAAAGCTTGATCATTTCACTTGCATTTGAATTCACGCTCGGCACTGGGATCCTTCTCTCAGACACGAGACGGCATGGATGAATCTACCAAGATACTTTTCAACTTGAAATATTTCATTCACGGGCAATTTGATAAAGACGGTCTACTCCAAAATGCGCACGTTATCTCTACGGGCGATGGCTCACGTTTAATCCTGAACGTATTCCTCATGAACGAGGACACATTCGACAAAGAAGAGTATTTGATTTTTCCGCTGGAAAGGAAATTAGAAGTGGAGAGGCAGAAAAAATTGCTGCAAGAATTTAAAAGTTTATTAGATTTAAATGCTCAGTTTGGTATCTGGAAAATAAATGAATTGTCGCGTTTTGCAAAACTGTTGCTCCGCGTGGTAGACGTGTCGTAGCACCTGATAAAGGTTTTGATGCTCGAGGACCCTGGTGTGGTCTGCGAATCCAACGATCCACCGTTCACGATCGGCAAAGTGTTTAGAAATCTCACGATCCCCTTCAAGATGGAAACATAGACGATCGAGTTGAAAGAGTGAGTGGAAAAAATTGTGTGGCCTGCATTGTTGTGTTTGCCCGAAACGGATTCCGAGGATGACGACGATTGGGCATACTACTTGCACGACTCTGATGATAAAAATGATAACTAATGAAAAAAAGGTTTTTTACATATGGTTTGGGTGCTATAAAAGGAGACGTTCTTTTGTGTCCAACTCATTCCATGACCTACCCCCTACCTGTGCGGACGTCTCTTGAGACGTTCTCCGAAACGATACCTTCGGAAACCATTGATTTTGCAACGGGGTGGCTTGACTTGTCTCCACGACAACTCGATAAAAGATCATCATTGACATGACGGATGAAGCCTTCTATGCACACGCGTCATCAAAGCTGATGCGACTGCATTCCATGCACGTTCGAAATCTTTCATCGACCTCTCCGAAACAAATTTCTCTACCATTGATTGGCTCGACCCATCGTTGAAATAAAGAGAGAGGATTCGAATCACCATCATCGAAACGAGAAGGATCCAAATGATTGCATGCACACGAACCAACCTTTCCTCCATCATCTAGATATTAAAGAGCGACTGTATTCCATGCACGATTGAAACTAAAGCACATAGCGACTGAACACCCAAAATGATTCCATGCACACGAAGTATCCGTCATCAGAGCTGAATTAAAGAGCGACTAGATTCCATGCCCGGTCGAAACCAATCGTCGACCTCTCCGAAACGAACTCCTCTACCATTGATTGGGTTACAACTCGTCCCATCGTTGAAATAAAGCGAGAGCCCGAAAACTTCGAATCACCATCATCGACATCATAAAGAGCGACAGGATTCCATTGAAACTAAAATACATGGACACCCAAAATGATTCCATTGAAATTAAATACATAGAGACTGGACACTCAAAATTATTCTATGCACAATTAAAACATTTATGAGTCGATACAGTGCGGCTGGCATCGCAAACGATGCCATGCACGCATTAAACTAAACATTAGAGTCGAGCCTAGAGAAAAATATTTCGTTGAGCTCAGCTGAGAGAAAAATATTTCCCCAGAGCTCAGCTTAAAAAATGTAATTTAGCTAGATAGAGAACAAATATAATAAAGGGGAGTATATATATATATCACTGGAACCGGATCAAACCGGATCCGCAAAAAAAAATTTTCTCCACTCTGAGCGAAACTTTTCGAGCTTTGAAATTTTCTCATTGGCCAAAACCTATTGCTTTTATGAAATGTCGTCAATGATTTGAACCATAAAAATATTTTTGTCCATCCAGAATGTGTCAGCTTCTGGCACGAGGAAAATTGGACAAAATCGAATAAAAAGTAAAGGAGTTATACGCAGTTTTGGACGTATCCTGTCCCGAGGTCCCACCGAAAAGAATATATTTGCAGCTACTCTGCGATGCTTGTTTTTAAATGTCTTGGGCGAGATGTATTTAAGCTCGAAACAACAAGCGCCTCGGGTGGTTCCGAGTCTGGTTTTCACGAGTCCCATTTCTTGGTCTGTGAGACCCCGTATCTCGCGTACCAATGCTCGCACGACCGCGATATTTGGTGCGTATGTAGAGGCTGATATATAGGTTTTGTCTGTAACATTTCGAGTCCATTGCTACCGTAGCAAAGAAATGGCGTCTTTATCACTTCCGGTTTTAAATCTCGGCTCCTTATGTACCTAGCGCGTCCGGAGAGGTAGCGTTCGATTCAGGCCGTCGAGTAGAGTAGAACATGGTGTTTTCAGTATCGAGTGCCGTTTAAGAGACCTCCATAAAAGGTGATATCCTATGTGGAGGAGATCATTTGTCGCTTCGCTTTTGACTTGAACGGAAGCTTCTCTCCAGCTCTCTCCTTCCTTGTCTGATGCAATACCTCGTGAGGATTACTCGAGCTATTTCTAATACTAGACCTCTGCACATGCGGGGTAAGGTGTTTTTTCCGTATCCGATTTGCGGCCTATAAAAGGGCACCGTTTGCGGCTTCCAGATCACTCTTTATCGGGCACCCCACCTACCAAGACCTCTCTCTGGAAGCTCTTCTCACATGCAACTGCTTCTTGAAAACTTTTGGGTGCCTTAACCAACGATGCCTTTGACTTGATTCCAACGACGATACAAAGAACTTAACAGCGATTCAAACGACGTAACTAACCAATGACGATGCTATTGCAACTACGATGCAAAGACCAGCGACAATGCGATTCCAACTTAATAGCGACGATATTGTTCTACGACGATTCCATGAACTTTACCAGATGACCAAAAAGATTTCACGAAACGACGATGCAAAGCTTCTTCGCCGATCGACGATTCTCCCAAAGTAAAAAAATTCCGATGGCTCGATATAGAAATCAAACGGTCCGGTCGGCGTAATGTGTAAATCTGCGGAGGATTTCCGTCACTACTCGATTCACTCCCCGCCGAGGAACGCCGTCTCTAGAGCGTGGGCGCCTAGCCATTCATCTCGTTAACAAGAGGCAAGTACATTACGTGGGGAAAAATCCACCTCGTAGTGGCCGAGTGCGAAGCCTTAATCGGACTCGTTTCTTACGCAAATGCCCGTAGAGAGTTGCGTGGGATCCAAATGATTCTTTGGCATTTCAATGCTGAAAATATTTAAATGCTGCAAACATTTTCAACGACGATGCTGTGGCTGGATCGCGGGGACGATTGTCCACTCGACAAACCGCGTCTGGTGCGATCTGAGATGGGGAGTTGGGATCAATTTTTTGTGTATTGCCCGCTTCAATAAAACCAGATAACAAAAATACACACCGGTTAGGTGCGTATATCTATTTTTTTATGTTTTGAATATCTAAAAATGTGAAAATCATTGAATCTGCATAAAAGTTGATGATTTTAAGATCTCTGTGACTTAAATCTTTTGTCGTTGTATTAATATTTGTATTTTATCTATTGACTGCATATTTAGTTTTTTATATTCGTGACTTTACTTTATTTTCTGTCTACTCCTCAGCATATCATTCTAGGAATTTAAAAATAATTCACAAAATTTTAAGGATCAAAAACAATATCATTTATATATATATATATATATATATATATATAAAAGAGGCAAAACATAATAGAAAAACAATAAAATAAATAGCAAACATTCATATCAAATTCGAAAGGATATGAAAAAAACGAATTGAAAATAAATCCGAGTAAAGACAAAAATGCGAATAGTAACAGATGGAAAAATATATAAATATATCACATACACAATGAATGCGCTAAAAGCTGCAAGTTCAAAAGCGCTGTGGTAGATATAGTATAAATCGAAAAATGAAAGAGTATAAAATGTGAAATGAAAAAAACGCAATAAAAGCACAATAACGTTTCTTCAGGGGATGAAATTATTGTGAATTGCTAAATATAAAAGTTTGACATTTTCTTGCAATCAGTTAAGGATCATTAGGGATGAAAATCAGTGCTTTAGGCCTTGCGGCATAACTTGACAAAAAGAAAATGTCAAACTTTTATATTTAGCAATTCACAATAATTTCATCCCCTGAAGAAACGTTATTGTGCTTTTATTGCGTTTTTTTCATTTCACATTTTATACTCTTTCATTTTTCGATTTATACTCTATATATATATATATATATATATATACAATTATTTCTTATTAATTATTAAATTTTTTTTTACTAATTTCTGATGTCACAATAAAAGTTTTCATATTGCTTATAGATTTATTACTCGGTAAAAGGTAGAAAATTGAGAGACGAGCACAAATATAAACAGCGTTTAACTGGCTTAATCCGTTTTGTATGCACATAAACACTTATTATATGGATATTCGCGTAATAATCTATATTCTAAAACAGCCTGCAATAATTAATACATATGAAGGATTAGAAATAAACTACTTATACCCTGAATAATGTTTCAAATTAACGAAAACTACAAACATTTTTTAATGAAACTTGTACTATATGCTTGTTAATTACACGAGTTCTCAAAATAACGAAAATTCTCAAAATAATGTTCACGTTTAGACTAAGTGTTAGAAGAAATAGCGTATACATGCACCTTTATTTAGCACGCAAGATATTATATTTTATTATAATAAACAGAAAATTAGATTAATACACTTAGATTAACAAAATTTGAAACTTTGATTCTATAGTTCAGGTCATACGGCATCCCGTGCCCAAATTTTTAAAATTAAATTTAATTCTTTATTTATAACTCTTTTACAGAAAAGAAAGGTATATTAGAATTTTGACAGGGCATTAGAGTTTTCTCAGCCTATTGAATTGAGAATTGGACACTTATCTACAATTTGGGTTGCGTTTAGGATTTATTGTGTTCAGAAACATGAGATTATGCAGACCGACAGACAGTCAACGCATTGATGTATTTGGTCTAAAATTCAATACGAACCTACATTCTTGATGATAAAACTTTGTGCAAAATTTTATCTATATAGTTATTTAATTTTTTGAGTTATTGTGTTCGCATGAACACGGGCAGACAGACATCCCGCGGATGGATTTCGTCCACAAATTAATGGAAATCTACTACATTTGCTTTAAGCCCATATACCAAATGTCGTCTTTCTAGCGTTAACCTTATCGTCTTCACAGATACACAGACATAATTCCAAAATTGTGACGGACTCGAGTAAATGTAAACCTAGGAGATATTTCAAAATTCGAATTTACAATCAATGATTACAATACATTCTCTTTGTATACTGCATATACCAGAAGGTAAAAACAATCTACATTTTTTCAAACAATTTTACGAAAATGGGCCCTGGCACGGAGTACAAAATTATTGAATTCTTTTCTACAGAGAGTTTTTTACAAACTTCGTAAAATCGAAAGAATAAGGAGGAGAATCTAACACATATTCGAAATTAGTCAAGTGGCCTTTTAAAATTTATTGATGTATTGGACGTTTTCAGTGTGCTATTCAAAAACAGTTTTGGGCATTTTCGTACTAAATATAAAGGAAATTTTATAAGCATAAAAATGACACTTTATTGTTTATAAAAAATAAATTAAATTAAATTATATATCGAATTCGAATATACCATACTACTTGGAAAATAAATAACTTGTTTACAGTTTTATAATTATCCATTAAAGTTCAGAATAAAAATAAAAACGTGGAGATAAATCTGAATTATATAAAAAATTATACTTTACAAATTACAGCACACGCACACACATGCAAGATATTGCTATAAAACACAGTATATAGTATGTGATGGTGGAATTTGGAAATAATTCAATGCCTGAGACTGCTATTATTTTTGGAACAACTGCCTTTAAACTTGTTTGTTAGTTGGTTTGTAACACATATTAGTGGATTCTTGACTCATAGCATTTATTAAAATTCACCTGGTATAAAATTGGACAATTGATATAAGATTTACCAAAAGCATTGGAATTTAAGCATTTAGATTTGATCACATATTGAAGAATGCTTAATAGCAAATCAGCAAAATTATAATGGATCAAGCAACCAATTCATAAATACAGTGTCTCTAAAGTAAGAATTAATACTTTCTTAGAAATAATGTTGTTTTCTTTCATTTTAAGGAAGAAATATAAATTTTCAATGATAATTGAAATAATCTCTTCACAATTGAGCTGCAGATAATATTAGACTCTCAATAGGATTAGTATCAGCAGTACACAACGATGTTCCCCGATACAGTGCTTTTAACAGATGGTTATGTCTATATGTACATGAAAAACATCTGACGTAAACAGATTGGGAATCGGTTTGAGAAAGTTCTTATCAGAGGACTGGTATATGCAGTGGCGGTTTTTCGCACAGGTGTTAGAGGCGATCGCCTCGTGTCTCGGGCATTTAGGGGACTCAAAACCGATACGATTTATATCGTAATACTAATCCGAAAATGAATTTTCGACATTGTGTAGGAGGAGGGGCCTCAAAACAATTTTGCGCCTGTGTCCCGATACTGACAAAATCCGCCATTGGGTATATGATGATTGATTCACTGAAGAAGTACTTCTGACAAAATTCCAGTGCTCTTTAAGATCAGTTGCATTGGTAAAAAATGTTAATTGAAGAAAAAATAGGGACACTTCATAGATGTCTTGACCGTTTTCGGTGATGAATTCAAAAAATTTGGTGGGCCGTTTCGTAAAGCACCGTTCTTTTTAAAAATATAAAGTGAATTTAACACGCTTAAAACTGACCCTTTACTCTTCAAATAAGTAAAATAAAATGAAAATGTATATATAATTCAAAAATGACAAAAGACACAGAAAATAAATATTTTATTTACAGTTGAAATATTATTTATTAAAGTTCAGAATGAAGGAAATTTTGCAGATAAATCAGAATTTTATAAAAAAAATTACCCCTTACAAATTACAGCGCGCACACATAAGAGTAAGCACACATAAGATAAAGCACATTATCTGGCATGTGACGGTAATATTTTGAAATAATCCAAAGCCAGAGACTGCTATCATTATTGGAAGAACCTTCTTCAAAGTTATTAGTGGATCTGTATTTATCAAAGGTTTGTAACATATATTAGTGGATTTCTTTTCTCAGAGCATTAATGAAAATTTAACTTACAGTTGGCATGGCATTTACCGAAAGCAATTCAATTTAGCTATATAGATTTAATCATTTATAGAAGAATGCTTAATAGCACATCAGAAAAATATTGTGCTTCAAGGAACTAATGCGCAAATACAGTATTTTTGAAGTTCGTATTAATATTTTCTGAGAAATATTTTTGTCTTCTTTTATTTTAAGCAAGAAATAAGCCTTTTCATTGATTATTGAAATAAACGTAATACAGTTAGGCTGCAGATATTACCAATCCCTTAATAAGATTATTAAAAGTATGATAAGATCACACACCCAAACGTCAAATTTAGTCGGTATTGTTTTTAACGTTTTTATTTAAACTATATTTTCCCCTGACTTTAACAAAAAGAAAATATTTTACAATGTAAAAAATAAAATTTTCTTCCACTTTCTTTAACATTTATTTCCATGTACGTTATTTTTTTCAGTTAAGGGTGACCTAAAAATAAATTTCCGACTAATAATTATTAATTAAAATAATAATTATTTTTGGAATGAATTATTTCATTGTAATTTTTAGGAATTTAAAAGATATTTTTCTAAGTAGAGTAGTAAATAAGTTAAAATCTGTTCTAGTTTTAAAAAATTGCACTTAAACCTTAAAATTAGTTTTTAAAAATAAAAAATCAAATCTATATTATTAATTAACATTATAAAACTGAAATTTTTGATTTGATCTGAAAGATAAAACAATGAAATTAATGTATCATTTTCATATACCTTAAAATGCGGGCTATTTTTTGAAAAAAATTAATTTTACTCTATTTTTATAAAGAAAAATGAGTAGATGGAGATTATTAATATGAAAGAAGTTTACATTAATATCATAAAACTAGTTGAATTCGGGTAAAATGTGTTGATTTAAGAACACTGTTCAACTACATATAAATAGCAGATTTTCTTAGCAAACCCCCAGGCTTTCAATTTTTTTAATATTTGAATGCGGTATTGGGACAAAATCTATTTCATTTAAAACCCAATATCTATTTTACCATTATAAATGGATCTTTAAAACATTGAGGCGTTGAAAAAATATTATATCACATAAATTTTATTAAAAGAATATCACTTGAAACATAATCCCAGATAGCAGAGAAAGCTTGTCTAAAGGGTTTTGGAAACCTTGTCGTCAGCAAGGGTAAAGGGTTGTCACAAAGGTTTCCATGACAAGGGTTGAACCTTTCGGCAAGGTAGCGGAAAGGTTCGCTAGTCAGCAAGAAACAAGGTTTTCTGTAAGGTTTTAAGTAAGATTACCCCAAGCTTTTATTACTATCTTGTTTCAGGCTTTCCTCAATCTTGTTTCATGCCTTTTCAGAAAGTTGTTAAGAGCCCTCCTTCGGCGGAAAAAATAGGACCCGATACCCCCTCCGAAGCCGTATTATTACAGAGAGGAACCGCAATTTTTCACCCCCTTTTCAAAGCCGTACTCCTAAAAACTTCAAATTCCTCCGTGCCGGGGATCGAACCCGTGCTCCTAGAGTTGGAAGGCAAACGCAACAACCACTATACCGGACGGGGCTACGCAAGATGGGACAGGTGACTCATAAAAAGCTTATGTACGTCAATTTTGGGGCAATGGTTTCCAAAACGGTTTGCGTGGAAATGTTTTCGCGGACAGCTTTTGAAAGTGAAATGGCAATCTTTCTGCAACCTTCTTTTCTATCTGGGATACAACATCAAACCAGGCTGACATCAAACTGAACTTATCCGGAATGCGATTCCAAATTCGGACACATACAATGGGAAAAATTCCTACTCCAAAATTCTTCCTCAAAGATAACCTCATTGCAAATAGCATTCAAATTCCACAACCACAGGGGAGTGTGGGGTCTTGGATCCTGTGACATCCCTAATTTACACAGTAAGTACATCATTATCATTCTTCATTGTGCTGACCCTTGCTCTCCCCACATAAACAATCACGATGTCAAACGAAGAAAGGGGAAGAAATTCGGAAAAATACGTCTCTCACCCTTTAGAGATAGTTCACAATGAACGTAAAATTCAGTGCAAACGATTAAGGCGTGCTTCCGACCACACGTTGAAATGCGTGTTTTCCGCTTATGGGGTAGTTCAAGGTCAACGTAGAAATACGTGTGAAACGCTCAGAGGGTTAAACAAGGAATGTTGAAGCTCGATTTCTATTTACATGATCAAATCCTCAATGTGAGCGAAACGTTCCGAAAGCCTGAAGCATCGATCGATGAAACAAACTGAGTGGAACGATTGCTGGCCCGAGATTATGTTCGACCCACCTATATGTTGAAATGGCCCATAACACTGGGGAAACAGACTCTGAATCCAGGCATCTGGAAACTTTTTGCCGTCGATGGGTTTCAAGGAACCAATCCTAAATATTACATTGAAAATTTCTAATTTCAAGGGGATGATGTGAAATAAAAACACGTCCAAGCTGTGCGCGATTTATACGATAAAGGTTTTGAAAGTCCCGAAGAAATGCGCAAACTTCTCGACGCCGTTTATAACGAAGAGAGCGGTGGAGACTTGGAAACGTTTTACGTGAAAGCGGTTGGATTGGAAAACATTCCAGAAGTGCACACGTGGCGACGTAAACGTACCGACGATGACGATAAAATGTCGAGGATGAGCGAAGAGAAATCTGTCAAAATCAAACGGAAAAGGCCAAAGGTTGATACATCCTCAAAGCAACACCCCAACAAAGAAGTAGAGTAGGTCGACCTCTTCATTTACTCGACCCATGTATTATTCAAAATTGTTTCTGGATCGTTTCAAATGTCATTTCAATTTCCGTATCTCGTCGAGTGAAAGAGACAGAAACACCATGTTGTCCCGCGCCACCTTTCTTTCCACATTTCGTTAAATTCAAAAGACACAGATAACTTTTGTAGATTTCGAATTTGTCCAAATGAACGATAAAATGTCAAATGATTTCGTCAAATTCGTAGTTGAATGGGTGCTGGACGGGTGGCGTGATTTGGACAAAAGGTGATATGACGGGAGTATCCAAACGTAAATCCACCAGTAAATTGTTCCCAAAGTGGTGTAAATGACATCTGTGGTGCTTGGATCCCAATCCAAGTCCAAGTGGCTAGTCAAAACCAAATTTTTGTACTGGCAGGGTAGCTGGGTTTCGAAAGGAGGCTCTATCCAAATGTAACAATTCAGACCGTTGTGAGTTGTAAGCCAAACCAGATCGTCGTCGGGTTTACCGCGACCAATGACGAAATTGTGTGAGAAATATTCGACTAGTGTGGGATATGGTCCTAAATTTCCAAAAATGACGGTGAATCGAGTAGAGGAAATGGCTTTGGTAAAGATTGCTTCCAGCATGTTTGAATCCTTTGATTCCAAATACAACCAAATATTTTCATACTTTATTCTATATATATAAAAGAAAATTTAAATTCGGTAATAAAAGGCAGCGTTTCTTTTCCACCAGCTAATTTTACGACCGGCAACCTACCTCCATGGACTTCTCTGACTCGAGTTCGTGTT
The DNA here is from genome assembly GCA_013235015.1 of Araneus ventricosus. Classification (NCBI taxonomy): domain Eukaryota; kingdom Metazoa; phylum Arthropoda; class Arachnida; order Araneae; family Araneidae; genus Araneus; species Araneus ventricosus. Next base: position 66,906 of record BGPR01001851.1, on the reverse strand, counting down.
TCAATCTGAAAGCGACTTGACACTTTTGAGCAATCACCGTAAATTTGCAATCCAAAATAATGTCATTGGCAAACGTTGACGATTCAAACAATCCTCTAATCGATTCTGACAATAGGAAATGCCCAATATGTTTTAAAGATATAGATCTAGAATAATTTCACATATTAGAATGTAATCATAAAATTCATATCGAGTGTTTGGATTTATGGAACGAAAAGAATTTGAAAAACTGTCCCATGTGTCGCAAAACCGTTGATTGGTTTTTTTGCTACAATTGGTATGCAAAATGCGCCCTGTGTAAAGAAAAGAATCATTCGAGATTGACTATATTCCATGATTGCCGTGAAGGTTTGATGATGATTAAAGAGCTGCTTGACAGAATAAATTCAAAATATTTCATATTATTCAGACCTGTGTTTACAAAGGAATTTTTCAGAATTTCCAATTTTAATTTTGATTTATCTGATAAAGAAATACATATTCAACATTTGAAAATTTATGCTTTCAAACTTTGGATATGAAAACTTATTTTAACCAGATTGACACGGCCCATTTGAAACATTTTTACGACCTCTTACCATTGATCCTTTTATTATTATATATTAGGGATTAAAAATATGAAAGAGGTTTATACCCAGATGTTTTAGAAAGTAGATTGGAAAGTCGTTATTTGCTAGATAAAATGAAGAATAATTCTTTTGTACATATTGCTGATTTATAACCTATTAAATACATCGTGGAAGAATACATCAGAGTTTTGTTTAGATTCCATGACACATTGGACTTTTCCTTGGAAAATGATGAAAATTTTAAAGCTTTTGCTAAATTGCTACGTCTTATAAGAGAATATGAAAGTAGCTTATTTAGAAAAGCTTTAATTTCTTTTATTTAACCCATCGATAAACAAATAGTAGAGCAAATTTTTTGATTCTTGCAAGTCCTTGAAGAAAACAAAGTTTCGAGTGATGACAGTTTCTCAAAATTGAAAAAAATATATATCTCATATTGATGACTTGTATGAATCTTGGTCGGACAGAGTAATTTCTATACATTACAAAACGACCTATTCCAATAAGGAAAAAAGCTGCTTTCGGAAATGAGATTCAAACCCACTGCGAGAACCAGAGCTTAAATCTGGCACCTTGGAATACTCAGTCATTCGAACTGCAAACAATTCCGCTTTAACTCTACCTATTCATAAGCACGTCATTTTCAAAAAATGCTACCAGCTCATTTGCCGATTGGCACTCCACCTGCACCGACAACTACCGACTCGTTTTCAGTGTTTGGCAACATCGTTTATCCTATTAAATAAAGAGAGAAACATGAGTGGTATTCACCACGATAAACCACCTTCTCTGCGGCCTTCATATTTACGAAATATTGAAAATTTGAATAATATATCTATGAAAGTGGATAAATTCCATCTCTGGGATATTACGTGAACATTACAAGAGAAATTCACATAATCCTGAACATTATTCGGATCCATCCGAAATGGATGACTTAAACAAGAAGTACATGAGACTCGAGCGTTGTCGACATTTTTTCATATCTTTTGAGGAATACAAAAACACAAACCGAACCTACACATTTTCGAATATTTTTAAAACCAATTCGGGAAATAAATATCCCACATAGTTCGGTAGGTAATAAAAAATTGCTTCCATTTTTAAAGTATAAAAATGATGGTGGAGCGATGAAAAGGAGTGTTTCATCTCCCGAACTAGATGATGAGAAATTTTTAATAGTCGACAAACACGGAGGATGGCAATCACCAAGTCGTCCGATAAAGGGGTGGATGAATTATTAGATAACATGTATCATGATTTTGAAAATCCCGGTTCGTACGGAGGTGTGAAAAGACTCGCTAAAGAAGCAGGAGTTCCTTCAAAAGTTGCCGAAGAACGGTTGTTGCAAAATGCTACGTATACATTGCATAAACCGGTACGATTCAAGTTTCAACGTCGAAAAACTTTATCATATGGAATTGGAGATTTGATTCAAAGCGATTTAGTTGATATGTCGAAATTTTCTAGACAAAGTAAAGGAATAAAATTTCTTCTGACTTCGATTGATGTATTTTCAAAAAAGGCATATATACACCCTCTAAAAAATAAAAGTGCTAATGAGGTCTTTGAAGCTTTTCAGAAATTATTGAAACAGACTGAACCAATAAAACATTTACAAATAGATCAGGGTAAAGAATTTTATAATAAAAAGCTCCAGAGTTTACTTTCAGAGAATAAAATCAACCATTACAATACACACAGCTAACATAAAGCAAGCGTGAAAGAGAGATTCAATCTCACTCTCAAAAACAAATTGTTTAGCATATTTACTCATAGGGGTCCCATAAATGCATCGATATTTTGAATAAGGTTTCAAATGGTTACAACAATAGCATTCATCGTAGTTCAAATTTCACTCCCAACCAAGTGACTTCAAAATTGGAACCTATCATTTTTACGAAGTTATATGGTTATAAAAGAAATTTTAACTACAAATTTAATATTGGGCAACAAGTAAGAATATCAAAAGCCAAGAAAAACTTTCGAAGGGGGTACTTACCAAACTGGAGTGAGGAAGTATTTACCATAGTGGAACGTTTCGCTTCTGATCCTCCTACATACTTTTTAAAAGACTTAACAGGAGAGAAAATAAAAGGTCGGTTCTACGAAAGCGAACTTCAAAAAATCTACAAAGATTAGAAATCATTTTGGAGAATCGAAAAGGTGTTAAACACAAAGGGTAAGGGCGCTAAAAAGGAATATTTAGAAAAGTGGAAATGTTTTGATAATCGCTTTAATTCTTGGGTAAAAGCAAAATGGATGAAAGGACTTCAGACTTCTACCTAACTCTACCGAGTAATGCTAATATGGACTACTTTACAAAAAACACACAATCATTCTATAGAAAAAATTATCTCATCCGCTAATACTATTTGGTGAGTGGGAAGTTGCTCTTTCGGAAATTTGCATCCTTCGAAACTGGTTTAATATTGGCGATCATAATAATTCTTATTCCATTTTATTAAATAAAGGAAGAAGAATAAGCAAAGAGGATCAACAGCTCGAAATTAAATTTAGATACGAAACGAACGAAGATCCCGAAAGCTTTTTTAGAACATTAAACAACAGAATTGCTACTTATGTTGGTGATTGTGTAAAATTTTCTTTTAATGCAAATTCGAACGAAATCGAACTTTCTATGGAGGATTATTTTAAAATACATCTGGAACAAAGTAAAGCTGTTAAATGTTTGTACATTTTGAATTTAGCAGATGTGGACACAGTTATAAATACGGCAAAAATATTTAAGTTTCGACCATCTATACAATTTCCACTCGACTTAAGTTTCACCAAATTCAACAAAAACCCTTCGAGTGTGTTTGAGCATAGCATCTCTGTGGTGTCACATCTTAACGATAGTGTTATACAAAAACACCTAGAGAATTATTTGATGCTTTATAGAAAATATTGAATTATTTAGCTTAGGACGCTTAATCCAATTTATTTACGATGATATTACAAGTGAGGTTGACATTCATCTTGCAAAAAATATCGAAATTCATTTTATGCAAACTTTAGGAGAATCGCTTCAAGAAAAATTGAACTTGGTAAATGACACAATTGTGAAAGGCATTACTAGGCTTCAAGTAAATCGAGCACATCCTATTAATAAAGATGATCATTTTAAAATAATTGCAAAGGGATATTTTAAAAGAGTTGAAGTCTTTAAGCAATCACATGACCTATTTCTAAATGTTGGAATGTATAAAACAGAAGAAGAATTATTTAAGGCATTTTAATTCATAACTTTAAAGCAACTACCAAATTCACACATATCCATCAAAGTTCTTCATCATGTTGAACTCCATCTCAGTTATGGTTTAGCGGACCTATTAGGATTTTCTGAAAAGAAAATGCTAGCTGGTTCTTATGTAGGAAAATATCCAATTCAGTTAAATGCTGGGATCTCGGAAATATTTGTATACAGTGATGCCGTAGAATCCCATCACGGAGGCGATTCGTTTTCTCCTCTATTGCGGATAATCCCATGCATGAATGAGAAAGACGAACAAATCGTTAAATGAAAAACCTCTTTACTTTCCGGTTAAGAAAACATTTGTTGAGACAACTGAAATTGATCTCCGCACCAGCTCCGGTAATAATATTATTTTTACCGGAGGGAGAACATATGCAGTGCTTTCATTCAGACGAAAGCCTATATACTAACCTATCCTTTCAAACATTTATCATTCTCTTAATTTAAACAAGACAAGATGCATCTAAGTAAAAAGGATCGTGAAATATACTACCAACACCAAGTTGGTGGAAATTATTTTCAGGATCTCCTTATCAGCGCGGTTATGGATATTTTGGTGATCTTAAACGTTATATAACTCCTCTAGCATTGAGAGCGGTAAAATACTTAGAGAATCATCTGTTATGAACAGGTAAAAATGTGGCGGGGGATATTGTTGCTGGAGCCTCATTTAAAGATGCAGCTCTATCGCGCTTTCGCGAAACTTCAAAACAAATTAAGGACGATTTTTTCGAAAAATTACAACATGGGAAAGGTATAAAAAGGCGAGAGAAGAAAAAAAGAACGCACTCGAAATCAAAACGACTGAAAACGCAGACAGAAGATATTTTTTGATAATGGGTGAAATATCAAATGTTTGTTTGAAGAGTGAGCTAGATTTATTTTCTAGTTTACCAACACAATTTGCAATAGATTCTAGTTCTTTTGTACAAATTCACCCGCTATCTTCAATTAGCGAAACAGCTCCTATTGAATTTTATATTAGCGGAAATGGAGAGCATTACTTATATCTAGCCCATAGCATTTTATATTTACACATCAAAGTTAAAAAAAAATAACTCCATCTTAGGGCACAACGACCAAGTCGCTCCTATTAATCATATTTTGAATACGATGTTTTCGGAATTCAGTGTTTTTTTAAATGATAAACAAGTTGCTAGTCAAAGTAATTTCTCTTATCGATGTTTTTTTGAAAGTCTGCTTTTTTCATCAAAATCAAGTCAAGATTCTTTATTGACCCTGTCTTATTTTACAAAGATACAGCTTCGCAGCATAATAATGTAATTGCAACTAGCACAAACGCAGGATTCAACACCAGAAAATAACTTTGCAAAGCTTCAAAGATTGTCGACTTAATAGGAAATATTCATTATGATTTAGCCGCACAACTTAAACTTTTAATAAATAGCGTTAATGTGCGAATTAAATTAGAACGACAAAAAAGATTTATTTTCTTTAATGTCGAGTGCAGAGCACAAATTAATTGTCAAATCTGCTAGCCTTTTCATACGAAAAATTAACGTTGCAGCATCTGTGGTTTAAGCACAAGAAAAAGCTTTAGAACGGGATCTTATTAAAATACCTATCAGACGCGCTAAGGTACGATCTTTTGCTCTTAGTAGCGATTTGCAATCTTCTACTATTGTTAATGCTTTCATTGGCAAACTTCCCACTCGGCTTATTTTAGGATTCAATTCGAATGAAGCTTTTAATGGAATTTAAGCTAAGAATCCATTTAATTTTCAACATTATAAATTAAACTATCTTTCTATATTAGAGGGGTCGAAAATGATATCTTCGAAGCTTTTTCAACCCAACTTTCATAATAATTTATATGCTCGTAATTATTGCAGTCTTTTTACGATTTGAGTCGTTTTCATAATTCGCAAAATATTAACATTAGCTATGAAGAATATCCAAAGGGTTGTATGCAATCGACTTAACACCAGACATGGCAGCGGGGGAAACTCATATGAGTGTTAATAGAACTGGCAACATCGGCATTGAAATAAAATTTCGCACTTCTCTAGCAGAGACAGTTAGTTTGATTGTGTATGCGAAATATAGAAACTCGATCTAATACTTTAACTATATGTCGTATAGCTTGTAGCGATTCCAATATTAAGAGACATTTCGGAGGAGTTTTTGCTTCGGATAATTTACCAGAACATAAGAGAGAATTTATATCTTTTATTGTAAATTTAGACCCCAAAAGTCTCCCAGGTAGTCATTGGGTTTCTTTAAGCATGGGATGGTATTTTATTTTGATAGCTATGGACATCCTCCCACGAACAAAAACATATTGAAGTTTTTAAAAAGAAATTCGAAGGAAATTCGATATAACACAATTTGTTCTCAAGACTACTTTAGCAATACTTGTGGCTATTTTTGTTTGTACTTTCTCTGGATATAGAGCAGACATTTACATTTAAGCGGATTGAACGAATTCAACAAAAAAGAAAATGAGGTTCTCTTCAAACGATTTGCGACCCATAACCTAAAACTTGCTACTTCTTGTGTGTCATATCTCGCTAGGTGGCATCAGGATTGTCGAGCGCTTTTAAACGTCGTAGAATATTCTACTCGAACTTAATCTAAGAAGAGAACTCAAACTAGATGCTTATCATGGAAAGTTATGTATTTCCTGATCGTCGAATCTAGCGAAACATACATTTATCATATGCATAGTGTTTTATTTGCAGATATAGTTAGTTGTGTGAAAAGTGCTATCGAACAAAAAATAGATTGTGAGAACAGTATCCTGTTCTTTAAAATATTAAAGAATTCAGATATCATCAAGTATTTGCATAATGCAAGGAAAGACCGAAGTTATTCCTTCACATATTTGCATCAGCCAACTCCTTTTGATCCATATTATATCTGTTGCGGAGCTCACAAACTCTACAAAGATTTACTCCAATGTATTATCGATGTGAAAAGTTCAGACACGAAGGTACCAAACATTCCTGGTCATCTATTGAAAATCGGCCACTTAAAAATACTCACTGTCGATGAACTGTTATTAGATCTACATATACAAATCTAGAAAACTGAGAAACTCTCTCAGCCTCCACGTGTGAACTTGATTGATTTTATGTATTTTCAACCTCTTATGTGTGGATTTGTTCTTGGAATAATGTATCTTGCAAACCTGCAGTGTGATTGAATAAAATTAATTTTTGTGAAAAGGTTTGTTTGCATTCCTTTTTAGTTTAAAAAAAATCAACAAAAATATGTGTAAAATCATTTTCATATGACGTAGTCATGAGAAAGATTTAAAAGAGACGAAAACTCGTTTCTTCTTTCATTTATGATACGACTTCGCAATTGGTGTGTAACACTGTAAATTGTTAGTGTAGCACCATGTCTTCAGCAGAAAGCGATGTCGATTGGGTAGCGTTTTCGAAACATAAAAATTTAAGCGAGGATGTTATGAGAAATCTTCAATATAAATTAGATTTGGGAGCCATATCTAGATATCAATCTTTGACAGAAAGGTTTCTAATCGAATTCAAAGAAAAAATAAATTGGAGCTTGGTCTGTGAGCATCAAAAACTATCAGAAATGTTGGAAAACAGAGAGACAACAGAGTACGCATAAAGACGAGAGAGTCCATTTTCTTCTAATAAGATCATTTATTACTATTGGGTTTATCTTCTTGATAAATAAAGAAAATTACTAAATTATTATATACACACACCGCTTTATATGATCGATACAAATGATTACATGATCGAATGAAAGAGAAGCATAATCGAATCGAAAATACACAAAGATAAAACACAGGCATTATATACGCCAACATCATGATGTAATACAGAAAATGACGTCATACTTTTAAATGAATTTCCACTTTGCGGCACAGGATTAATCAGAAAATTGAGTTACCTTACGGCAGACCGATAACCTCCAACATACGGCTCCACGGTCGTGTAAGTTAAATTATGTGGTATTAAATACAAGTTTCAAAATGTGTCTGAAATTATTCACTAACAAAGGTTTTGTAAAGAAATCAGACAGGTGTTTCTTTGATTCTATGAAACACAATTCAATTAACTTTTCAGTTAATTCTCTAATAAATTTATATCTTATGTCTCTATGTTTTGTTTTAAAGTTTTCACAATTATTTTTACAAAAATATATTGCGGCTTGGTTATCACAGAATATCTTAGGAATAATTTTATTTGGAAGAATATCAAGTTCATTAATCACTCGAGAAAACCAAACTGATTCCTTAGCACTTTCACATAACGCTACAAATTCTGATTCCATAGAACTAAGTGCAATGCGCTTTTGTTTGCTCGAACGCCAAGTTAAAATTACATCTCCAAATTTTATTAAATATCCAATTGTAGAATGTCTGTTTGTTAAATTACATCCCCAATTAGCATCTGTATAACAAGTTTAGTTTGAATTCTTAACATTTGATAGATTAATCTTATAATCCTTAGTTTTGAATACATAATTCATTATGTCAACTACAATCTTCCAGTGTTCGAATATGTAACCATTCGAAAATTCCGACATTAGATTTACTGAAAAACAAATATCAGGTATTGTCCTATCAGCCAAAAAGGATAAACAACGAATTAAATACATGTAAAGAAATTTACTCGTTAATTCATTTTCCACTATGTCCTTTTCCTAAATTTTTTCAGGATGTTTGCTACCTAGTTTAATCGGAAGATTAACGTTCGATTTTGGAAGTTCTTTAAATTTTATCATCAACTTCTCAATATACGTTTTTTGATGCATAAATAAATCTTTATTCATCTCAAAATTTACTCCTAACAAATATTTTGACGGACCAAGTTCGGTTAAATCCAATTTGCTTTTAATTAGGGCTATAGTTTTATTCACGAGCCAGATTTTAAGAATCAGGCAGGCTTGGATAGTTGACACACAGTTTTTTGTTGAAATTTTCAGGATATGTTTTTCATGTAAAATTATTAGACACGTGTTTTTTTTTTATTTTTCCAAAAAAAATTGTTTCTTATAGTTTTGGAGGTCCAAAATTGAAGATCGTCCATAATTTTAAGAAAAACGTATCATTTTATAAAAGGCAATACTTTTTGTGCCAAGAGTGAACCATGGCATTGGTAATTATTTTGTGTTCGTCTGCTTCCACACTGACTGTTAGGACATAAAAACGTATGGTTGACTTTTGGCACAAAGGCCAGATTCATTCAAAATTCGACGAAAAAAGGTTTTTTCTGAAACTTTGATCTTCAAAGTCTTCTTTTGCCAACACTGAACACAAAGGGATATATTTCAGAGAATACATACTAATGAGAAATACCGAAAAAGAGCAAGACATGTGTGGTTGACTTTTGGAGTACAGAAATATTTCAACCTGAAATTGCGAAAAGCAGAAAATTGCATGATTTCAGAGGTCATTCACTGCTTGTGCCAAGAGTGGCCAGGTATGAAATTAGCTGGAAAAGAAGCCTTAAGTATAGCAGAAACAAATTCAATTCACAGATATATGGTAAGTTTTTCAAGTTTTATATAATGCGGCTCTATACTTTGTGCTGAACATGTGTTTTGTGGAACTTGTTAAAAAACATCGATTGTTTTTATTTCAATATTTATTACTATTTTATGTAAACATATTGCGTTAAAATTTATTTAACTAACTGAATTGCTCTCTGAACGTAATATACAACTGGAAGAAATTGAAAATTGAGTACTGCAAATACTCATTGTAGGACAATACCCCCTTTTAATCTCCTCCTTTATATTATACAATATTATACTTTATATTATACCTCCTTTATATTACACAATGCTATCTGTGTAACAGAAGGAATGGGTTTGTCTAAAGTAAATTATTTAACAGCTAAAATATGTATGTTGCAACAAAGCATTATCAATCCTGTTTACTTCTTTGTTGATGATGTTGCTTCCCTAGAAAAGCATTTAACTGCTGGGAATCATAACTTTACCAAGATCAGCAGCACCTTGGACAAAGTACGCTTTAGTTATACTGAAAAACTTCAAGCATCCACTGGCAGATCTCTCATTGCAGCAAATGACCCTAAAAATCTCGCAAGTAATACTACAATTCTGAATGTGTTTAGAAGAGGCTGGGCACTTCCAAATAGAAAAATAACACGTTTCTCTTACAAACAAGAACTATATATTTATAACATCTTTATGAATGGAGAAAAATCTGGTATAAAATCCTCACCAGAAAATACAGTGAAGGAAAGGAGACAACAGATAGATCCTACTGGAAGAAATGATTTCAACCTTTTAAGTACATGACTTATTCACAAATCAGAAGCCTCTTCAGCAAGATATCAGCTCTGCATGAAGGTGATACATTAAAACCACCAAATCCAGGTCTGGAACATGTTGATATCATTAATGAAGATTTAAAAGACATCACTGAACAAGTAAGGAAACTTTTAAGTTCATATATTACACAATGCTATCTGTGTAATATATGAACAAACGTCGTTCTGTTGTTATTATTTATAGTATTACTTTACCATTATAAATTCTGCTTGGCATTATACATTAATTTATAATTTTATAGCAGATATAAGTTATATATATACATTACTTTCCCTTCTTTACAGGAACTAGAACAACAATAAGTGCAGAACTTGCTTACAACCCCTAAGCCGATCCATGATGTGCAACTCCAGTTAGTTGGATATAAACAAGAAAAGTATGACAAAGGAAAGAAGAGAAGTTGAAATATTTCTCCAACCACACCAAAAAGAATAGAAAGTATATATGATGAAAAAGTCTATAATATCTAAACAGACAATTCTTTAGAAATCTATAAATCACACAAAATAACTCAACAATTAAGCAGAAGTGATTCCATTTAAGACATCAAAATGAAACTTCAAAACATACAAAGAGCAGTTCAGGAGCATTTGTATTTTGCTGTGTCCTATAAAAAGGACTTTTTTTATATTGGTAAAATAAAAAAGATTGACGGTGAAGACATACTTATGAAGTCCCTAGAAAAAAACGCGGGTAATTTCCGCTAGCCAAAAAGAAAAGCCGAACATTAAATTCATTTTCTATGGATCTGTACAACTATATGGAAATAACCCATTTACTATGCACATAGATCAAATAATTATTGATTATAAATGCTACAAGAAGAACCGTTTGGGAATATGGAAATAAGGACTTCTTGGCATTTGATGAGTATTTGCAGTACTCAGTTTTCAATTTGTTCTAATTGTTTACTATGTTCAGAGAGCAATTCAGTTAGTTAAATAAATTTTAATGTAATAGTTTTAGATAAAATAGTAACAAATATTGAAATAAAAGCAATAGATGATTTTTAACAAGTGCCACAAAACACATGCTCAGCACACAGTATAGAGCCGCATTATATAAAACTTGAAAAAGTTACCTTATACCTGTAAATTGATTTTGTTTCTGCTATACTTAAGGCTTCTTTTCCAGCTAATTTCATACCTGGTCATTATTGGCATAGGCAGTGAATGACCTCTAAAATCACGCAATTTTGTGTTTTTCTGAGTTTCAAGAACAAATATTTCTGTACTCCAATAGTCAACCACATATGTCTTGCACTTTTTCGGTATTTCTCACTAATATGTATTCTCTGAAATATATACCTTTGTGGTTTACTGTTGGCAAAAGAAGATTTTGAGGGTCAAAGTTTCAGAAAAAAGCCTTTTTTCGTCGAATTTTGAGTGACTTTTGGCCTTTGTTCCAAGAGTCAACCATAAGTCTTTATGTCCTAACAATTAGTGTGGAAGCAGAAGAACACAAAATAATTACCAATGCTATGGTTCACTCTTGGCACAAAAAGTATAGCCATTTGTAAAATGGTACGTTTTTCTTAAAATAATGGACGATATTAAATTTTGGACCCCCAAATCTATAAGAATTTTTTTTTGGAAAAATAAAAAAAACACGTGTCTAATAGTTTTACATGAAGAATATGTCCTGAAAATTTAAACAAAATAAAAAATGTCGACTATCCAAGGCTGCCTGATTTGCCCGATTTTTTAAAAAACTGGCTCTTATATCATTTAACGTTTTACCAAAAACTATAATGTCATCTACATAAATTACTAAAATAACATCTTTATTCTTGTACAAACAATTTGACCATAATAATTTACTAAATTTAAGTTTTTCAAAATGTGATCCAATTCACAGTTTCAGTTTATCCGCTTTTGTGTAAGCCGTATAACGCTTTATGAAGCAAGTACACTTTGCTTTCTGAATTTTTTACAATAAAAGCTGGTGGTTGTTTGAGGTACACTTTCTCATTCAACTTACCATACATATATGCAGACTTTACATCCAGTTGTACACGATTCCATCCTAACAATGATACTAAAACAATAAACATTAATTTTACAATCGAAAAATTTAGAACCGGAGAAAATGTTTCTCCATAATCAATACTAGCTTTTTGTTTGAAACCTAACGCAACTAACCTAGCTTTGTATTTCTTTGGTTTATTTTTTTTCATCATTTTTAATATTATAAACCCATTTACTTCCAATTATAGTTTTATTAGCAGGTATATCTACTAATTCCCAAACCTTTCGAGTTTTCATCATATTAAGCTCTTCCCTTATGGCAAAATCCCATTTTGCTTTATCCTTACTTCTCTATGTATCCTCAAATGTTTTTGGTATTTCAGAATTACAACATTCATATTTTAATGTTTCGTAACTCTCATCAGATATTAGAATATTCTTCACTTCTGGAATCATTTTCTGAACTTTGATTCTTATCGGAATATTTAATCGTTGCTTTAAAAAGAAAATTTTTCCGGTTCAAATGTTATTTTATTTTCCTTACAATAATTCTTAACATCATTTAAAGATTTAAGTTTAATTTTACTAGACGGAGGACAGTAATAAACATACATTCGTTTACTTCTAGTCTTAGGATATTCTTTTCTTGTCCAGTTTGCTATATCCAGAGGACTTAATTTGTCTAACAGTTTATCATGATTTGAATCATCTAGATCTTCAAATTCATTTACCGAGTTTAAATTGAATTTAGCATACTCGTATTGTTTATTCTTACCAAACAAATTTCTTACTCAATTTGTACTTTCATAAATATACACGTGAATAGTCTCAATCACTTTATTTTCATTTGGAAGAAATATCCTGTAACCCTTAGTTCGTAATGAGTAACCAACTAAAATACCAAGTTTGGCTCTAGGTTGCAATTTTTTTCTTTTTATTTTTGGAATCTGCACGTAAGCTAAAGATCCAAATATTCTAAAATGTCTTACTGACGGATTGAACCCAGACCATATTTCAATTGGAGTTAGAGGACTAGTTAGTTTATGTTCGCATCTATTTTTAGCATGAACGGAGGTTAAAAGAGCTTCAGCCCAAAATTTTGGCTGTAAACCGCTGTCGTGGAGCATAGCTCGTTCTCCATACATTGCCGTTCGATTCAATTTTTCGGCAATCCCGTTTTGTTCGGGTGTGTATATACTAGTTCTTTCCATTTTAATCCCTAATTTAGTTAAGAAATTTTCAAATTCTTTGTGGCAAAATTCAAGACCATTGTCTTATCTCATACACCTAATCTTAGAATTTAATTCTCTTTCTACTTTAGCTAAATACTTTTTAAAACAATCAAAAACTTGATCTTTACTTTTTATTACATAGACATATACCTTTCTTGAGTAATCATCAATAATAGACAAAAAATATCGATTTCCACCCATCGAAGTTACTGGTGCAGGTCTCCATAAATCACAATGAACTCTATCTAAGCACCTTTGAGTAGTTCTACAATACGTCTAAATTTTCTTTAAATATGATCTAGTAGATTTAGCTATATTACAATTAACACAATTTTCAACTTTAGAATTAATTAAATGTTCAATACCTTTTATAGAATTATTCTTACTCATACTTTGGATTAAAGAAATATTTACATGACAAAATCTGCTATGTACAAAATCTAAGTTCAAAATTGATATTAATGCATCATCCTTAAATTTAGCTTCATATATAGTTGAATAGCCATACACAATATACAGTTTATCTACTCTATCTACAGAAAACATATATTCTTTCCTTGAATTGTATGCAATCATTTTATCACGGTCCCAATCAATGTAATTACCAACAATATCAATTTGAGCACCACATATCAGATTTCGTCTCATCTTGGGTACATACAATACATTTTTTAAATTTATTTCTACTTTACCTTTAATGTCCAAGATTGTAAATATAATGTCTCCAATACCCACGGCTTTTGCAGAAGAGTCTCTCCCCCCCACGAGAACTTCAGTTGAGTAAATTTGCTTTAAATTTGAGAATCAGTCCTTTTGATTGCATATGTGAGTAGTAGCTGCCGAATCGATGAGGAACTCCGCTGGTCTTTCTCTGGTGACTGTTGTCTCTACGTTTGAAGATTCGATTCTCTTCATTTCAGCCAGTCGATTTGAATCTGGATTTTCTGTACACAGAGATTTGTCCTGCGATTCTTTTTTCTTAAAGCATCCATCTTCTGAGTGATCTTTTCTTTTACAGTATTTGCAGAAATTTGAGCTTGATTTCCTATTTCTTCTTACACCAGGGTCCATAACGGTTCCACTGCCATAGGATCTCGTCGCTGTGTTCTTCTGCTTCTGACGATTTTCCTCAGGTTTCTTTCCTCCTGCTCTATAGGCGTCAGTTACTGATTGAACTCTATTTTCGTCTTTAAGTTTTAGCTGTATTCTCCTGGATTCTGTTAATAGTTGCTTCGTACTATTATCCACCATAAGTTCTTTATCTTTTACTCTATATAGGATCTGGACTATATTGTAGTATTCCGGAGGTAGATAGCGTATTAGTTGAAAACATACAAGATTGTCAGGCATTTCGAATCCCGCTTCTTTTATCTGTTGGTACTTCTCCACGATTTTCTTGCTGTAGATTCCAATAGTTTCTTCGTTAACGTCGAATCTGCTGCTGAAGAAATCATCTACTAAACTTGCAAGACGGGCTCATGAACTTAGTTCGAAATTTGCTTTTAGAGTATCCCAAGCTGTTTTTCCATCTTCGGTATCAGCAATGAGGATTTGATATTTCCGTTCAACTCCCATGTGTATCGTCGTATAGGACCTTTGCTTTCTAAGTTCATACGCCAGCCGTTCTCGTCGGATGCTCCTTCAGAGCAAGGTTTCTCAGTTCCAAGAATAAATTGCCAGTATCCTTTTTCCATCAAAAATACCTTCATGTCTGTTTTCCAGAGTCCATATTTGAAGTCGCTAAGATTCGTAAAAGCGCTTCGGAATTGAAGTTTCTGTAAATTCAGACATGCGGTAGACGAAGGTTTTTCTTTTCTTTTTCTTTCTTACAGTCCAGGAAATTTTATGTGCAGCGTTGGAGGTTAATGACCCATAACAATTTCTCTGTTGGAAAACAGAGAGATAACAGTACGCGTAAAGACGAGAGAGTCCATTTTTCTTCTAATAACATGCATTTATTACTATTGGGTTTATCTTCTTATCTTCAATAATCAATAAAAGAAAACTACTGAATTATTATATACACACACCGTTTCATATGATCGATACAAGTAACTACATGATCGAATCGAAAACATATACAGAGAAAACACAGGCATTTTATATACGCCAACATCATGACGTAATACAGAAAATGAGGTTACACTGATAAACGAATTTCCACCTTGCGGCACAGGAATAATCAGAAAATTGAGTTACCTTACGGCACAACCGATAATCTCCAACAAGAAAATTTTATGAGACAAGGTTTTCAAGGTTTATTTAAAATCGATGCCTATTTGATATCACAACATCAGCGTTTATCAGAGAGTTTCATGCTCGAATTCAAATCTTATTTCGATTGGCCTAAAATATCACGATATCAATCTCTCGGTGAAGCATTTATTATCAATAATATCCGTCTCCTAGATTTAAAGCTTATATCTAGATACCAGGATATGAGTGAAATTACGATGGATGTCTTAGAAGATGTGCTCGAATGGGATGAAATATTAAAAACTAAACAATTATCTGGATCCTTTGTTTTTAAACATATCGATAAAATAACGAGTTGTGATTCTCTTTCCTATAAAACTCTTCATGAAAGTGTAATTAATACGATTTTCAAAAGACAGGTGTTGATGTATTTAAGCAAATTATGTTCAAAATTATAAGAAAAATTATACGTTGGAAAGTATTTCACTTTGTCTGAGAATACCACAAAAACGTTTTTGTTTCTTTATTAGCTAGGTGAAAACGTTTTCTTGTTTTTGCTTTTAGATGCTATTAAAAAAAATTTTTAATAAGATTTCCTTCATTTCTTAGTTCACCATGGAACGCTACGATTATCTTATTCTATATTCTGATGAAACATATTATTACATTCATTAGGAATTGTTTTCTACTATCCTAAATTGTATGCGAAAAGTTTTAACGAGCCTGAACCTAGATCGGACAAACAAGCAAAAGGTGTGCTATATCAAGATTCTGAATAATGAAGAAATTGTGGACTCGATTCGTGAAAATGATCAAGAGCATAGATTTGGGGTATATTGTCTACATCGAATAACTCCGAACAAGAAATTTTCTCTTTATAGCTGCGAAAATATTCTCTATTCAAACATGTTAGACTATCTGGAAGCTTCGAATGATTTTCTTTGGCCTTCGGGTTGCAATTTTTAAACTTTCAATTCTTTTAAACAAGGTTTTTTCAAGATTTTCAAGATCACAAATTTGTTAAAAATACCAATTTTAGAAAAACATCTCGCATGTGCGATGTCTATGTAACTAAGTTTTTGAATATTCTTGGAATTATAACATTTGGATGTTCTCTTGTATCCTGTTATAAAATATAACTATTGTATATTTATTTTTAAGTAATGAAATAAATATAATGTTTCTTAATATGTTTGTGCTGAGTCTTATTTGAATTTGTCAATCTTTTTTATTTAATGTTTTCAATTAAACGGATAATGGTTGCTATGATATATCAAGGTTAGATAAACAAAAACCGTTCTCAGATGAAAAAAAATACCAACGAATATTCAAAGAAAGATGGGAGCTGAAAAAGAAATCATCGCACCCAGTAGGGTGGATCGCTCTTCTACGGAGAAAAAAAATTATTATTAATCAAAACCTACCTACGCGGTAAAGATGGTCTATGATAAGGAGATTAAGAGAAAAATAATAAAAAAAAACTAAATTCAAAATTTAATACTGTCACAAGGGGGTTGAATTTTCGAAAAAAATTGAAAAATACTAAATTGTGATTATACGATTTAAAAAAATATATTATTATTAATCAAAACCTACTTATGCGGAAACGATGTCCTATGGTATGGAGATTAAGAGAAAAATAAGAAAAAAATTAAATTCAAAATTTAATATTGCCTCAAGGGGGTTGAATTTTCGAAAAAAATGGAAAAATACTGAATTTTGATTATACGATTTTAAAAAATATTATTATTAATAAAAACCTGCTTATGAGGAAAAGATGTTCCATGGTATGGAGATTAAAAGAAAAATAATAAAAAAATTTAAATTCTAAATTTAATACTACCGAAAGGGGGTTGAATTTTCAAAAAAAAGGATATATACTTAATTTTGATTATGGATTATATGATTTTAGATTCGAAATAATTGTTTTTTTTGCATTATAAATAACCAAACGTGATTATTAATGAGTAATTAGTACTAAGTATTGAGTAGTATAATGCACATTGCAACATTTTATGACTCAGCTCTCCTTCCCCACAACGTCAAATCAGTCCGGTTAAACAAGTAGAGCAGTAGGCAATGACTTTGCGTGCGTTCAGAATTCTTCGAAGGGCTAATTCCCTTATGTGATTTCTGTAGTCAGATAGCATTGATATCAGGACATTTTCTGGATGGCCAAATTATCAGTGTCCTTTAATAACAGGGTCTATGACATCCTTCATATCATTGGAGAAGTAACGCGATAGAAAGATTGATTGATGCAAATGCTGTGCATCATAGATTAATTATGGTTACGTTTTGATCTTGAACCACATAGACGCATTGACTATTTCGATGAATGTCGTTAATGTCAATAAAGCCTCGGATGAATTTTCGTGAGCTACATTGAACCTGAGAATTCTGTTCGAGATTCTAAGCCACTTTGAGTGGCAAACTTTTCCAGGATTTATCTTCGACAGACTTTCTTTGCAATGTCAGCAGTTTATGACTTCACAAATTTCCATTAAGTGCAGTTGATCAGTACTTAAGTCTTTCTTGTTAGTCACTTCACATAGCGTGTATTCTATTGGAATGGATGAAACAACAGAGAGCTTCTCGTATAAGGCCAACGATTTTCTTATTTCGCCAGTCACGCTTCTGGGTCCAGTTGTGGTTGTATCCACTTGCGCGAAAAGATGACATAGAGGAAGCTCGTTGGCGTGTAACTGGCACACAAACCATTGTAGTGGACGATTCAGAATCAGTTCCATGTTACGTATAATATCTCCTTTGACACCTGTGTTGACAGATGTTCTGTCGCAACCAACTTTGTTACATCTATGTCATTGTCAACGCATGATAAAAAAACAATATTATTTCCAATAATTTGCGCTCTCCCGAAATTTACAGACACGTGGCCGATGTACTCAGAGCCAGGTTCTTTTACCAAGCTTATTTGTTCTGCTATTATGACTTTTCTTCTGTTGTCTTCCATTGATTGAGTCCTGTCTTTTCGCCCATCGAAGTATAAGCCAAACTGGTCAATGTCTTAATCTTTTATGACCTGAGACAATAGAGTGGCTCTTGCCTTTGTTCTCACACGCCGAATTTTATTTCTCTCAACAACGTTCAAAACATTGCTTTCTGAGATAATGCCCACATCTTGAAGCGCAGCTGACACGATGGGAGCGTCTACTCGGTCGGAAATACCAAATCGGTCCAATGTTCTAACTGCAGCTAAAACTTTCGTCACTGCAGGTGTGACTGTGGGGAAGATTCCATGAAGTACTACCTCCGACTTATGGAGGGGTGGTGGGAGGATAAAGCAGAAGACAAAAAAAAAAAAAAAAAAAGGATTGCCTACTGCTCTAGTTGTTTAACCGGACTGATTTGACTGTGTGGGGAAGGGGAGCTGAGCCACAAAATTTTGCAATGTACATTATACTACTCACTACTCATTAATCATCACTTTTGTTTATTTATATTGCAAAAAACAATTATTTCGAAACTAAACTCGTATAATCAATAATCAAAATTCGGTATTTTTCTATTTTTCTCGAACGTTCAACCCCTTGCGGCAGTAAAAAATTTTGAATTTAATTTTTTTTAAAATTTTTCTCTTAATATCCATACCATAGAACATCTTTTCCGCATAGGTAGTTTTTGAAATTCTGAAAAAAAAATTTCGATCCACCCTATTACCCAGCTGTTGTCGAGAGGAGTGTGCAGGAGGGAAATCAAGTTTATATAAGGAAATCTCTACTCAAGAGTCGCAGAAACATTTTGCTTCCCTCTACGCGGGGTTTCCGCCTGCAGGTTTCGTCCCCCGCGGTAGACGGGATGAAAACTCTATTGCAGGATATAAAAAGATAACGTTGAAAAATGCTAATTTCTGAAATTTAGAGCCTATATAAAAGTTAATTCTCTTTATAGCTATTTATTTACAAAATTTATTCCTACAACTGCGGATTACACTGCAGCTCGACGATGAATAACAGTAAGTTGCTTTCGTTCATCTCCACTCGGTAAACCGTTTAGAGGGTTTAAAAGGTTGTGTTATGGAAATAAAGGAGTTCAGATCTAGCTACTACGCCGGTTTGAGTAAAGTAAGGGCAGGCGGTCAAGAAGTTTGCAATAGGTTCAACCTACCTCTTATACAACTGGAAACTCTGAAAAAGGGATGTGAGGCCATGTTGACCTATGTTGCCGAGTCTAACAAATAAGCTCCTACTGCATGCTTTTAGCATGTTAGGGTGTTGATGCTTTTATGTGAGGATACATATTTTTGTTTGAAGCTCACACCGCGCGCTCTTAGCGCGTTAGCGTGTTGATGCTCTGCTTCATGTGTACTTTGTATTATGGCTTTTTGCGATTTTTTGTATCATGTGATTTGCATGCTTTTTTCTAAAACTTACATATTTTTTGGTTGAAGCAGGTGTGTAGCCCTCTCTGTGGCTATTTTCTAGTTTAGTATTGTGCGTTTTTGTGTGCTTTGCATATCCCCATTTTGTAAAAACTCGCGAATTCTCTTTTGGAGGAGGAAGGAGAGTCATGATAGATTTTCAAAATTATAGATCATCCTTCAGAGGATTCGCAATAACCTATCGAGCAGTGATTAATTATAGAGATCCTCATACTCTTTTCCGAGATTCAAGGCAGCTCATTTATAATCTTTTAAATGCTGGTACATTAGCTTTGCGTCTTCTATTAATCATTTGTTTAAGTATTATATTTTCAAAAACTAATGATCAAAACGAAGAAATCACAAACACATTTTATTTCTGTAGTAATGCACAAAGAATTCTATCCCGCCTTCCGATATTACCTGTGATAGATTCTGGTTTTGGAAACATTTTCCTAAACATTGAAAAATTTATTCGAAACTGGAGTGGGTGGCAAATAAAAACAATTTTACACATTGACCTACATGTTTGTAGCTATCACAGTCCTAGAGGCGGTTGTAGAAATATTCCTTTACCTTCTAAATTAAAAAATCAAAAAGCGATTCTGAACCAAGATAATTCAGATAATTTATGTTTTATCTATTGCATTCTAGCAAAATTTTATCTAACCAAGAGACACCCATATTGATCTTCTAAGTACCAAAAGTATTTGAAAACTTTTAAAACTTAGGATATCAAATTTATAATGTGCCTAAATTTGAAAAGATAAATAATTTAGCTATTAATGTTTTTGGTTGGGAAGAAAATGTGGTTTTTCTTTATACAATAGTGAACAGACGAAAAAATACAGATCCATTGATTTGCTTTATTTTCAAAAACATTTCTTTTCTTATCAAAAATTTCGATAGATTTATGCAAGAAAAGAACGGAATTTATTTGTATTGTCTAAAATGTTTAAACGATTTTTCTTGCTTGGACACATTATCTGCTCATAAAGTACTGTGTGACGATCTAAAACCCCAAAAGATCTCGATGCCTAAAAATACCACCCTAAAATTCACAAACCTAGCAAAAATGCTTTATCACCCATTCTGTGTGTTTGCTGATTTTGAGGCTTTAACCAAAAAAATGCATACTGTCTTACCTTCCTCTCACAACAGCTATAATTCGCTAATTGGAAGACACGAAACGGTTAGTTATACGATCATTGTCACCGACGTTGATGATCGTCTAATATTTCATGAATATTATGTGGGCGAAAATGTCATTCAAAATTTTTTTAATACATTGAAGTATTTGACAGAAAAAATTCTAAAAAAGATGCATTCTATAATGCCGATGGTAGAAAACCCTAATACGACTTACGATTTAGACAGGTTCCACATTTGTAAACAACAATTTAAAATGGGTGAAATACGAGTGCGAGATCATTGTTATGGGGTGATGGCTATATCATAGGATTAGCCCATCAGTGGTGTAATCTAAATTATAGAGCAACTTATTTCGTCCCGCTAGTCATTCACAACGCTCGAAATTATGATACGCATCTCATTTTAAAAAATTTACCTCCAAATTTTGCCAAAGTTGTAAATATAATTCCGATTAATATGGAGAAATTTACTATGTTTTCTTTAGATGCTCTAAAATTTATCGACTCCTTTCAATTTCTCCATTCCTCTCTTGATGTTTTACTTAATAATCTTAAAACATCCGATCATGAATTCCCAATTTTCGAAACATTTTATGGAGATGAAAGAAACAGATTTTTGTTAAAACAAAAAGGAATTTTAACCTATTCATATTTTGATACGTTATGAAAGCTAAATGATTCACATTTTCCCTTTCGTGAAGAATTCTATAACATTTTAACTAATATCCCAATCGACGAAGATAATTATAATCATGCCCAATTAGTATACACAACTTTTATATGCAAAACTTTGGGAGATTATATATATATATATATATATATATATATATATATATATATATATATATATATATTTAGAGTTATATCAAAATGTTGATACCATAAAGCTTGCAGAAGTCTTCACATCATTTAGAAGAAAATCAATGCGTTATTACGATTTAGACCCTATACACTTTCTAACAAGCGCAGAATTAACATGGAACGCTGGATTGAAATCCACTAAAGTCGAATTACAGCTCTTAACAAACGTAAATGATTATATTTGGTTCGAGAGCCAAATGCGCGGTGGAATTAGTTTTTGGTGGAAACGTCATGCCGAGGGAAATAATCCATATTTAGAAGAAAGTTATGTTAAAAATAAACCCCATAGCTATATCGTAGCTTTAGATGCCAATAATTTATATGGTTATGTAATGAGCCAACCTTTACATGTTGGAACTTTTTCGTGGTTGACCTCTGAAGAAGTGAAAGATTTTGATGTTTTTAAATACGATACAAATTTGGAAATAGGACTTATCATTGAAGTAGATTTACAATTTCCGAAAGGGCTTCAGCTAAAAACTAGCGATTTACCTCTAGCACCAGAACATTTAAATAGCACATATAAAATGCTATCCCCATATTCAAAAAGACTATGTGATAAATGTAATCTGAAACACGCTCTACCCAGTAAAAAATTAACACCCAATAAAAATCCTAAGAAAAATTATATCACACACTATCTAAATTTGCAATTTTACATCGATTAAGGTATGGTCGTTTTAAAATATCATAGGATATTAGCATTCAGACAACGACCCTGGTTAGCGGAGTGCATACATTTTAACAATGAGAGACGGAAAGAGGCTAAAGACGAATTTACTCGCACATTTTGTAAAAAAATGAACAAATCTTTCTTTGGGCGTCTCATGCTGAATCAGCGAAAAACAAAATCTGCTCGATCTTCCACTATTGAAAAAGATTGTTAAAATAACCTCTCTAGTCCTCTGTTGGACTTTTTCGAACTAATTAACGAATCTTTGACAATTTTTAAAATGTGAAAACCAAATATAATTCTTGATAAACCGATTTACGGAGGATTTTGCATACTTGAGCTTTCTAAATTGCATATGTACAAATTATATTATCATAACTTTAAAGAAATGTATGAAGATCGTTGTGAGCTTCTATTTATGGACACAGATTCGTTATATATTTCGGTTCAAACTCGAGACAAATTTTCAGACATGAAAAAAACTTCCATATATTCTATTTTAGCAGTTATCCTTCAGATCACTTCTTATATGATGATTCAATCAAAGCTAGGCAAGGCTATTTGAAAAGTGAAGCGATTGAGCCCATTAGAGAATTCGTAGGTTTGAAATCTAAAATGTATGCTTATTTTTTCGGATCGAGCTGTAAAAATACAGCTAAAGAGATAAAAAAAATGTTCTTTGAGAAATTTCATTCTAGAAAAGTATCGAAAAGTTTTGGAAGAAGAATTCTTCCAAAAAGCAGAACAATGCTCAATGATTTCAAAAAAACACATATTACATACTAATACAAAATAAAATTGGCTTGTCTGCGTATTATGCTAAAAATTATTTTGCAACAGATGGGATTAATTCTCTCTCCTATAGACATTTCCTTATCGATAACGAGGATTAATTAATACTAGCTGTATGACCCGGCGTTGCACGGGCTAAATCGAATAATACCTGAGGTCACGTAACATATGCCTAATGTGTGTTATAATATTGTTGAAGTGTGTTGTATTAGTGTTTTCACCTCCTGCTTCATCTGGGTGTAGATGAGAGGTCCTGCGATAAATTTGGCCATGAATTCTGAAGCAACACGCTCCTCTCCCTGTAGACGGTACAATCTGTGCACTCATTGAAGCACTGGTACGACCTTATGTTATTTTGAAATGCACTGATAATTCATCGGAGCCATCCATCAATCCTTTCATTCCCACTGGATAAACTGAAGCCTGCTCAATTATATTTCCATTATGACAACAATGAGTGTAAATTCCTCTGGTATTCTTTTCATCCCGGAAATACAACCCTCCGCATTTCAGACAGAGATTGTCCATTTCTCTACAGTTGTGTTCTTCAGTTCAGAACAGTTCTAGCTGCATAAAAAGTTTGTAAATGATGTTGATTTTGTCCTTCAATAACATTTAGACGGCGTTCTCTTGCATGTTGTACCATGGCTGACAATCGGCTATTTCTTTGTTCGTCTGTTTCTTCGGCTCTTCTCTCCTGGCCACGTTGTCCCATTACTGCCAATCGTTTATTTCTTTGTTCTTCTGTTTCTTCCGCTCTTCTGTCCTGGCCACGTTGTGCCATAGTTGGACAATCGGCGGCTTCTTTCTTCTTCAGTTTCAACAACTCTCCTTTCACGTTTTCTAATTGCCTCCCGTCTACTGGCAGCATCCCCTGTAATTCCTCTTTTTCTTTTAGGCATCGGAAAAAGCGAGAATTGAACAAAGCAAAAATAGTAACTTACAAATATCAGCTTAAAATAGAAGCTTCAACAAATATTTAAACTTGATCAAATCAATGAATA
The DNA here is from genome assembly GCA_013235015.1 of Araneus ventricosus. Classification (NCBI taxonomy): domain Eukaryota; kingdom Metazoa; phylum Arthropoda; class Arachnida; order Araneae; family Araneidae; genus Araneus; species Araneus ventricosus. The sequence goes on along the minus strand of BGPR01001851.1, from coordinate 42,521 downwards.
ATGATTAAAATCACTAACATAACTAATCTATATCTTTCGGTACATAACTTTACAGAAATAATACACCCCTTTTAATTTCGTTAAAATGATTTTGTTGGACGTTATATCACGGGATTAAAAAAAGAATTTATACACTTTCAACAATACATTTTTTTTTATTTCTGTCAGCGTCACTTTTTTATTGTTGTTGTAACAATGTTCTTTAAAGTAAACGACTTCAACAGTAAATATATATTTTGAATTGCGCTGTAACAATGAAAAGTATTGTTGTAAAGTATCCGAAACAATGAAAAGCATTGTTGTCAATTAGTTTTTAATTAATATCTTTTTCACTAATTAAAATTTCGGAATTTAAATGACCGAAATGGCTTCCCTGGATTATTCCCCATCTTTTGGTACTTTCCGCGCGCTTCTCCGTTCGGCGGTTCGTGAGAAGATAGAAGGACATACATACATACATACGTTTGTTTACCTTCGAATTTTAATAGAGTAGATTTTTGTTTCATACTGTTTTTGATAAAAACGATGTTGCTTAATTTTATGCTTTAATGCAAGCAGTAGCATGCATGCTTTCTTCATTATTGCTGTTATTTTTTATTTGTGTGATATGTGCTTGGTGTTCTAGCCAACTCTTCGAAGCTTTGTATAGACAACAATAACATGTATGCTTAATATGTTTTGTTCACTATTCTTTAATTTTATGCGTGCTTTCATGCTTTTCTTTATCATTGTGCTTGTAATGCATTTCTTTTAGATTTTGCCAATAAAGATTGGGCTTCCTCTGAAGAGGCCTGCGGATTCTGAAACCTTGTGAATTGTTTTTTTAATAATCATTCACATGGCTCAGATTTCTGCAGGCTATCGAATCTACCAAAACGATTGTGGGGATAGCGAAAGCCCATGAAGTCGTCACCACATGAATTATGCTTTAATATTTTTTTAATATATTCAATTTAATATACATCATTGGTTATATTGTTATTCTCTTTCAGTTGCTGATTGGATGCGAAATAATTCATCGGATTTAAATTTTAGATCAAATGCTTGAATTGATATTAGGATAGATTTTTGTTATATTTCTCATTACATGTCTCAACTTCGAAGGAGAGACCTGTAGACTTGGGCCTCATTTTTTTATAATTTCCAAAGGAGAATGAGGCTCCAGTCCACAGGCTAAATGTTTCAACTATTCAGTTGTGGGCTTCGATCGAGTGCACACCTCTATGGAGATAATAGAAAACGATTGTGGGGGATAGTGAAAGCCTATGGAGTCGCAATCGTGTGTGAATTATGTTTTATTATTTTTTGAAAATGAACTTCTCGATTTCATATGAAAAATAATTTATTCAATTTAATATGTATAATTGGTTATATTGTTATTCTCTTTCAGTCGCTGTTTGGATGTGAAATAATTCTATGTATTTAAACTTTAGATCAAATGCTTGAATTGATATTCGGATAGATTCTTGTTATATTTCTCATTAAAGGCTCATACTTTGAAGGATAGGCCTATAGACTTGGGCCTCATCTTCCCTTTATAATTTCCAATGGTGGATGGGGCTCCAGTCCACAGGCTAAATGTTCTCCCCTCACCACTATTCAGTCATGGGCTTGGATCGAGCGCACACTTCCACGAAGATTGTAGAAAACGAAGACAAAGTTAAAAGGTATCTAAGTTGGACATTCGAAAGTTCTATAAGGAAAATGTGAACCAATCGTCTACAATCTCCTCTCGAGGAAAAGCACATCAATGAGGTAAGAACTAATCTAGACATTAACACGCGAACAACATTTAAAACTGCTATAGTTGTTATCACACCATGCAGGTGAGCCAGAAACTAGCAAACCGTCGAGGTAAGTCAAACACTAGCACGACTCCGTGGGCCAGAAACTAACACGCCTTATCGGTGGGCCAGAAACTAGCAAGCCTTACCGGTGGGCCAGAAACTAACATGCATTACCGGTGGGCCAGAACCTAGCACGCTTTACCGGTGGGCTAGAAACTAGCTCGCCTTACCGGTGGGCCAGACACTAGCGCGCATATACTACTACAGACCCCTCTAGAAAAGAAATATTCAAACATCCGTTAGGGCATTGACGACGTGGCAACAGGTTTCCAGAACTAAGGAGAGACTCGGGATTTGGAACAGGCATCTATTTTTAGGGTTCATGGACCAATAGCTTTCCTAGGGCGTCGAGAAAATCCCACACCAAGGAACAGACTGGGTGCAATAAGTTTAAAAAGCACATGCAAGTGGAAAGTTGTTACATCTATAAACCTATAAAACTGTGTCACCCAGTGTAAAAAGTTATAAATCAAAAAAATATATAAAAAAGTATTTCTTTAGAAGCTAAAAAAATAAGTAATAATAATAATGAAACTCAATAGGCGTGAAGTCAAGAGGATAGAAAGCGGAACCGTAAAAAGTGTAAAATAAAAACTAATCCTGATAGGAGATGTCAATTAAAAAGTCCCTGGAAAACTGGTAAAGGATAAAAAGAGTAAGAGCAGTCCTTCAATAAGATAAGATAAAAGTAACAAGTGCCCCCGAATACATCATTGGAGTCAGTTATTCTCTCTCTCCTGGGTCAATGTATCGCCGCAAATGTTCCTGATGGTCTTGAAAGCGCCTTTCATTCTGGTGACAGCCTGTCTATTTGTAAAGATATTGTCAAACCACGTAATTTGGGTTGATATGCGGGTTTAATAAGATGGAACTTTTTGGTGAGTGGGCAGAAGATGTAATGATCTGCATCACCCATCATTCCGCAGGTGCAGTGTGGAGAGTCTAAGAATTTAAAGCGATGAAGGTAAGAAGGGAATAGACCATGCCCTCTGAGAAAATATATTAAAATCTTATTATGTATTAAAAATTTGGGGCTTACCAGATAAATGTAGTCTCTCACCCAAATTTCCGGGACAGAATCATAGCTATTCCAATATTCATTCCATTTTTCTACTGTGTAATTCCTTAGGAATCGTTTGAGGTGGGAGTAGGGTGCAGGAATAAAAAGTTCCTCACCTGATGTTTTGGACAAATTGACTTGTTGGTCGGCCAATTCGTTTCCAGGAATTTCCACGTGGACTTTAACCCAGGAAAGGCCGACCAAGTTCTTTTACTTAAAGATCTTTGATTTTACTTTGTTAACGAATCCTGATCTGGCATTTGCACTAATTTTGGTAGATATCAAAGACAGGGTATCAGTATATATGTTTACTTTCACTTTCTATTTGACAGCCCAGTTGGCTGCGAATTCAATTGCGGTCAATTCTGCCTGAAATACCGAGTTGCAGATGTTCAGTTTAAATAGATGGTTTTGGAATTAGTTTCATCTTTGAGAATGAACAAGGCGAATCCAGTCTCTTTTTCGATTCTGAATCCGTCCGTGTATATCTAATAGTCGGCATTTGGAATTTTACTGTCAAGGTTAATAAGTCTCTGTCTGAATGGTATTTTTTTAAATGTGATTTATTTATCCAAGATATTTATATTGACAATTGTGTTATATTCATTAGATCGGTTAACCCAGATCCGGATTTTGAGAAACTCGGCCTTGGCTACTATGTGTAGGGGAGTAATTCCTGTGAGTGTAATAAGAACATTGGTGATGTAGTGTGGTGAGCCCTTGTTAATTTCTGTAAGAAGATCTTTGGATTTTGTGAAGTCTATCGACTGGTTCTTTGACAAGCCCCCCACCCCACACACTTGCAACATGCAGTAGAGCTTTTTCAATAACGGTGTAATACTAAATCTTTAAGATATTTTTATTCATACGCCAGTTAGACTTTACTATTCTATTAAAATTTGATGTTCGCTGGTGAGGTGCGGAAGTTTGGAAAGGGGGTGTCAGCTCAGGTGTCGTCCTCGTCATCTGACAGCGGTTCAAAATTACGAGGTCCGTTCCAATATGTCATTCATGTTTCTTCGAAACGGGACGTTAATATAAATAAACTAAACCTGTGTTTTTGCTTATTCTGCTTATTTCTTGTTTTTTCCTTCTTTCTTTCTTATTCTAATTTTTTAATTGCTTTCTTTTTGAATCCTGATATTTTATTATTATATTCGTTAATGTTGTTTTATCAGCTCTCTCATTCACTTTCGTTCATCCTTTCCCTCTAGTTCTGTTTACTTTTAGTTTAATTATTTTATTTTATAATTTTAATTTATTGTATTTAGCTTTTATGCATTTATAACTTATTCATTTAATTTTTATACTTCAGTTTTTAATATAATTGTTGTAGAGATTTGAACCATTAAATAAGTAATTGACAAACACATATAATTTTTTTATAAGTCTAAACGTTTATTGAATTCTATGAGATTTGTGTGTTATTCACCGATGGAGTCTTGTTACATTTTCTTGTGTTTCTTAGAAGGTGATAATTTATATTCGTGAAATATAATTTTTCTTATGTATTGTTGTTTGTGTTGTCCATTTCATTTTCACAGATTTCCTTTTGGCATTCGTCCGTCAGTTCTATTAGTATCGAAGAGGAATTAGGTCTAATTTTTCCTTTGGATGTGGATTCTTCGTCACTGTCGTCGGATATGTGAATGCTGGAGCATGAACTGACTTCTACTGGTATCCATCCTGTCCCAGTTTCTTTGTGGCACTTTGTTTTAATGTCGGATCTTGTGTGTTAGTCCTCCACGTTTTGTGTCATTTCCATCTCGGCCTCTGTTGCAACTCATGAGCATGTAGGAGATTTGCGCCTTCGAAGTAGTTTAGGTAATTATTTGCTAATTACAGTTGCCATACAGGATGGAGATCGTTTTCCACTTGTTCCAAGAAAGTAGCAGTTTTCAGGTTCCCGGAGAAGTGTTGTATTTGGGCTTGAAAGGCTTTCTTCGATCCTGGTCACATGTTCCATATTGGGGTGTTGCTCGTTATGACGACAGGTGTCGGTCGAATGTATTCATCTCCACAAACTTTCTTGTGTACTAAAGTTCTAGGACCTTCCAGGATTATTTTTAACTCTTCTTTCATGAAATTGTTGAAATTTGATCGTTCTTGGCGATAAGCCTTTCGTTAGTGTCGTCTTGCCATAAAGGGTAGTTGCTACTTATTCCTTGAATTACCTCTCCTGTGTATATGGCAATCTTCATCATGCTTCTGGATATAAATGTTTTATCACTGTTAGCTTCTCCGCATAGGTATAATGTGTTTCTTTTCGATCTTAATTTGTCTAACACTTTAATGAAGACATCCTCGAACTCTCGTGGGTCTATATTTTGGTGTTTGTACCATGTGTTCATGAAATCTACGCTTTGTTCGAGTGTTATGCATTGTTTTTTCTGTCTTCGTAAATTAAGCAGAGTTTTAAAATTGGCCTGTCGAGTGTCTTTTGTGTCTGTAACATGAGTGCTTTTTTAAAGTAAATGCTAAAATATCTTTTGTAAAAGCATTGTTTACATTTTTATGTATTGAGAAATTTCGAAATTACTTCTGCTTCTAACTGGTGTTGCGTTTTTATTATCATCTTCATGATATTCTGAATTTAATTTTTCATTTCCTTTGAGCGTTCTTGTTTGTTTGCTTTATTGCCTTTCACCTCTTGTATCAGTTCTGGTGTTACGTCTATAGTATGAAACTTAACGTAGATTGAGATGCTACTTCGTTCGTGAAAATAATGTGTTACGGTTCAATTTGTAAGTGTGCAGCGAAATTGATCAGATAATAGCAATTTTGAGATTTAAGAAAGTATCCAGTCTTCTAGTTTTTTTGAAATGTTCGGTCGTTACTGAATCTGTGGAGCTTTGGCAATTCTAAAAGGCAGGATGGCAGTGGAGGTGTGATTTTCACAATTCTGAGTTCCGCTATTTATATACTCTTTTCCGTGTGTTCAAGAGAATTATCTTCCGGGAACCTGACAGGTAACTATGATTAAAACATTGTTACATATATATTTTAAATTTGTTTCTATAGATTACACGTGCCAGGAAGAGTTGCATCATTTTCTCTTGTGTAATATATTTATCGTGATTTGAAATTTAATGCTTCAGAATAAGAGTAAAGCGTTTGGCGGCTGCGAGCGAGAAAGAAACTGGTATCTTTTGGAAAAACTTGTTAGTTAAAATAGTTTATCACAGACGGCGACACGACTGGTGGTTTCCTCTTTGACGAGATATAATAGATTGTGTCTGATACCTGTAATTGTATTTTTAAAAAATCAGTTTTAACACCCTGAAAATATTCCGAAAGTGTGCACGCTTAATCCAAACGAGCAAAATTCGATTCGATGGAGCGAATTTTCGCTCCTTTCCGTACTTGAAAGTGCATAGTCCTTTCGGAGAATTTTACAATCCTTCCGCGGAGCGAAATATTCGGAGCGAATTTCTCTCCTTTTTGTATTGAACGATTTCGCGAATTTTCCATTAGTTTTTAATATTAAAAGGAGCGTGTTATAAGAAATGCTCCTTTTTGAGCAGTATTTTAAGCAATGATTTCGCTCTCTGTTGATTAGTTTTTAATGTTAAAGGGAGCGTTTAAGAAAAAACGCCATTTTTTGGAAATGTTTTCATTACTCATTTCGATCCTTTTTGATTAATTTGTAACTTTATTCAGAGCGTTTAAAAGAAAAACGCTCTTTTTTTCTGAAAATGGTTTTATTGATTTCGCTCCTTTATGATCAGTTTCTAAATTTATTCAGAGCGTTTAAAAAAAACGCTTTTTTTTTAAATGCTTTTAATATTGATTATTAACCTTTTCTGAACGTTTAAAAAATCATTTTTTAAAACAATATTGAGACCAGTGACTTTGTACCTTATAAAGAGCATTATGAATAAATATGCCCCTTGAGGTAGTAAAATGCTGCTTATTATTTTATTCTTGTAAAGCATTTTACTAAGAATAAAGGGTCTTTTACCTTAGTTTCATCACTTTTGCTATTTTAAAAACTAGTAAGAAACAATTTGGGGGGTGCTTCTTTTAATACCAGCATTATTCTGCTCAGTACGACAGATTTCTATAATGGAACTATACAGCACGGTTTATAATAAATATTTTTTTATTAAAATTCACCAAAAGAACGGTACTGTTTACTAGTACAGTTGTAAGTAAGAAAGTTTAACAAAGATATTAAATATAAATTAATTAGTTAAATATTAGTTAAAATTTTTTGTATTAAATAGAATGGCGCATATTGCAACTAATTCTAATGAAATAAAGATACAAATAATAGAAAAACAAAATAAAAACAAGAAGTTAAAAGTAAAGATTATATATAAGAAACAGAAGATTTAAACAATAACGATAACAATATAGTTTTTTGCGCGCTCAACACAGAATCATCAAATGATTGCATCAACAAAAATTACAACAATTAATATTTAAAACAAATAAGGCAGAATTCAGAAAGTAAAAAAAAATATTCAAAATGGAATGAATGAATAGGAACTCGAATGACGAACTTTTTCGAAGACCACTCGCCATAGAAGTTCTAAAATGGTCAAAGTTTTCTGTCTACGGTAAGATTATAAATCAAAATTATACAATTTGTGGCCAGAATTTTGTCCAACCAATAAAGGAAACAATATGGTGCAATTTTCTATGCAGAACTATTCTTACCTGTTATACAAACTTCAGTTGTACTCCCCCGAAAACAAATTCAGCTATTTATAATGAACAAAATCACAAATAAACACATAAAAGTTACTCCCCAAAAAAAACTCACTTAGTAATCAAATAAATAATAAAAGATAGCCAATTCCTGTGTAAATTTCTTTCTGCTATACTCATGCAAAAACAAATTTTCCAATCATAGAAGCTCATTATTTCTTTTTCATTTTCATACTTGGCAAATGTGGATTTTAGACTCTTTTCAAAACCAAAATCTTCAATTATTTACAAATAAAGCTGATGGTTCTGTATATTTTGGTAAAATTCATATAAATGCATGGCACATAAAATTCTCACTTACAATTAAATATAACATTTCTCTATTTCTAAACCGATGAGTTTTCATATACAACCATTCCTGACTAGTAAACATATAAATACACACTAGTAAACATATATCACAAATAAAAAAAGCAAATCTTGCTGCTTTTATACATTTAATCTTGTTTAAATGAAATTCTGAAATGAAATATTTCAAACTTTTTTCACAAATAAACTTTATAGTTTTCCTTGATTGCATAATGAAGCCTTTGATCTCCTGAAACCTGCAAAATAAATTATTTAATTAAAGAAAATTTTCTGCAACATAGTGAAGGACATTGCTCAAACAGATTTTATAAACAATTAATTTTTGTTACCATATAAACATTTAAAGTTAAAAATTTGTTGTAAATGTCTTTAACAAACTAGTGGTTTAATTATTCTTACATACAGAACAGTAAAGAAGTGTTTTGAATGAATGTTTTGAACAAATTATGGAATTAGGTCTTTTCACAAACCCCACACACCATTCTATTATGATTGTTATCATTTTTAAGATGAGATACATATCCATTTGTTTCGCACACATATTTGCAAATTTTTATACAATATCTCATTTTTTGTTTTGAAGTATATCGTAGTACCTCTGTAAATTTTTAGTAACCTTCCAAATGTAATTAAAAATAACTGTTATATAAAAGTTATAGTAAGATTCTTTAGTTAGTAACCAAGCAATGACATACAAAATTTTAATCTAAAGTAAAAGTTAACTCTTTATGAATGAGAGAAATAAGAATATTCACAGAAAATTTTGTATAATTTTTTAGTATAAGTTGCAAAGCATTTGCAGCTATATTAAATAGATGGATGTCACTAATAGATGGATTTTCCTAAACATATGATAATTTTTAATTAGTTCACACAAACACAATTATATTTCTATGAAAAAACCATGATATTTAATAAAGAAGTTATGCATTATATAACTTTCTAAAGCAAATTCATTACTATTCTACAATGAAAAATATAAATTTTATTTATTCAGTCATACCATCTACTTCTTCAGAGAACCTATCTGCAACAACTTTTTGACATTTGAAACAGTATATACTGGTATTTTATAGATGTCAGTGTAGATGATTAAAAGGCATAACCTAAAATAAAAAATAAAAAAAAACAAAATTTCTTAAAAGATATTTACCCTACAGCACCGAGTTCAACATGTAGAGTACATTCTTATAGGGAAGTATGAAGATGCGAGAGAAATGGAAAAAGCTAATTGTACCCGAAATAATCTACTGCCCCCCCATATTCTAATGGAGGAAAAATTAAACTAAAAACACTCATCCCAATGCATAATTAATAATAATAAAAACTAGTTTTTATGCTTATAGATGACTTGATCAGTTAGGTAACTGGTACATCAATAGGAGAAAAAAACTTTTCAAAACATAGAATTTTAATAATCTGAATGCCCCAAATAAGTCCAAGTGTTTTAGAACAGTTTTCGAGATGAATTTCCACATTTGATTCATTAGTCTCAAGATTTTTAGATAAATTATTTAATACATCTTGAGAGTTGGAACGCCACTTTCTTAGGTGGAATCACCTGGCATATAGAGTTTCTGACAATTTTTGAATTAACGCGCTTGCTTCCTTATTAGATGTTGCTCCAGCCATTAAATCATCCATATAAAAGGAATTTTGAATTAAACTAGGTATATCAGGATTTTTTATTTGAGAATCTAAGGCTATTTGGTGTAAACATCTAGTAGACAAAAATGGAGCGTATGAAGTGCCGTATGTTACAGTAGAAAGTTTGTATTCCTTAATAACAGAATCAGATGAATTTCTCCACACTATTTTTTGTAAATTTCGATCGTCTGGATAAACTAAAACTTATCTTTACATTTGCTTTATATCTGCAGTGAAAGATATTTTATTCACTCGAAATCTGACAAGAATAGTAAAAATATCTGGTTGTAAGACTTGTCCTACCCCAAAACTCAATTCAACGAATTAGAGTTAGGAGGCTTGCACGACCCATCAAATACAACTCGAAGTTTAGTTGTAATGCTGTATTTCTTTCGCACAGCATGATTTGGAAGACAATACTCTATTTTAGGAGCATCCAAATCTTTATTAGGTGACATATGCGCTGCTTCTTCCTATTCCTTCATAAAACCTTTGTACTCTTTTTCAATTTCTGGTTCACATTTGAATTTATTTTCCATTGCAAATAGCCTCGAAACAGCCATCCCTTTTGTATTTCCTAACTGATTAATTTCTCTGTAAACAGGTAACTTAACAACAAATCGACCCTGCTCATTAATTTTGTAAGTCGATTTAAAATGCGTTTCACAAAACTCTTCTCCTTCCGAAAAAAGACTTTTTAATAGGCAACTCTTCCACTTGCCAAAATTGTTGCAAAATTGAATCAATGTTTTTATCGTTTTCCATGCGAATCAAATGCCATTTCTTATAAGATAAAGAATTTGAACATTTTCGAATCTGACCTGCTACAACCCAACCAATCATGGTGCTTTGAGCTATCGGTTGCCCTTCAGACCCGATGCTCCTTCCATTCCGAAGAATCTTAAAGAAACAGATCCTAAAATAATATCACACTCAGATGGCCGTGAATTATGCTTTACTTGACATATGGAACATTTTAAATGATTATTTGGTCATCTATACTTATAAAAGGTAATGTTTGTGTGTGTGTTTGTCTGAGATGTCCAGACGAATCTATCGCACTTACAGCCATGAAACGTGGCACATAGGTAGTCGCAATGGTGTCTGAATGCACCTCGAAGCCGAAATTTTAAAATTTAATCTAGAAAATTTTTTATTTAATGTTTTGTGTTGTTTTGGTTAATTTTTCGCACTAATCTCTCAATAGAATGGTTTCGAATAATTGTACGACAAAAATAGATAAACCATCGGAAAGAGAACGCGATTTCCATTCTAATGAAGTTAGTTTTGAATTTTTAACGTAATTTATTGAATTTTGAGAATTTTTTTAAAAAAATACCCAGTTTTGCCATCCAGATGTTACTTTTGTTTTTAAATTTGTCGCATCCGACTTTCTAATAACACCATTATTTTCAATTCTTTTGCAGCTTATAACTAGAACGATTTTGTCGGACTTAATACAAGAACGGTTAAAATATCTTTTCCCTTTTCTTTAATTTATTTTTTCTGGGTGGTTGAGAATTATTTTTCTTGATTGAGTTCCTCGCGCGTCACTTCTTCGGAAAGTTCCTGGCAATTTTGATTGGTGGACGCGCAGGATACGTCATGACCTTCACCTGAATGAATTACTTCGATTATTATTTTCGTATTCGGTTTTATATTTTGCTTGCTGTATAATAATAATTTTGACATTCCAATTTTGTAATATTGTTTTGGATTAACTTTTTCTGTACTGTAGCGCGAAAAAAAAATAAGCAGGGAAATCAAATGATGTGTAACTTTTGTTCTGATTTTGTTTTCAAAACTTTTTCATGTCATTGTGGGCGTTTTTTCCCATTTTGTTAAAGTCCTGATTCCACGGGAAACGCCGTGCGCGTACTGCTAGTTCTTTATATTTATGAGAATTCAAACACAAAAAGAAAAGATAGTTTCGTTTTACAAAATTCTTCCGAGCATTTAAATCTATATTCTTAAATTTAAAGCAATTAAACATTTTATGTATTCCAGAACATTTTATTCAATTTTTATCAGTATTATTTCCCTGAGTATTTTTACAAGCAACAAAATTAGACTTAGGTAATTTAGCATCAGATTCGTCGTAAATCATCAATTCGAGAAATGAACATCTGGTATTTAAAAATTCTAAGAATTCTTTCTAAGTAGGAAATTCTATATCTGTAGTTTTAACCGACCAAAACCTTCTGGTTTCAGGATCTAAATTTTGTAATAGCAATTGAATTAGCCATCTATCTCTGCTAGTTGCTTTTTCTCCTACAGCTTTTAAACCTCTCAAAATCTCATCACTAGTAACAACTAAATTTCTTAAATTCGTTATATTGGCTTGAGAAATGTTTTGATTAATGAATGAACAATTTGCTTCTTTTTATCATACCTGTCTATTAATTTTTCCCATGCTTCTTCATATGAATCATTAGACAATGGTATGTACTTTATCAAAGAAGCGGGTTTATCAGAAAGCAAACCTTTCAAATATTGAATCTTCTGACTATTACTCAACGAAATTTGAGAATGTACCGTGGATACAAATAAATCTTGAAAGTTCATCCAGTTTTCAAATTTTCCAGAAAATACAGGTATGTTAAGTTTCGGCAATCGGAAATTCGAATTACTTTGTACAACAACCGAAGAATTCTGATTTTCGACAGTAGTAGAATGCGATACATTCAGAGCATCAATTTTATTTTGAAGTTTCAACTTTAAGGAAAAATACCTATCATCAAATTCTACGATTTCAGAATCTTCGACGCTTAATTCTGCATCTAATTTTTCGATCTCTTTACTAAGATCTTCTAAACTCTGTAAGCGAATCAAAATTTCATTCTTTAACTTTAAATCTGCAGTATTTTCTAATCTAGTCAGAGAAGCTTTAACTCTTCCCCTTGCTACTTTAAGCCGAGTTGTGTATTCTTTCTGATCGTCATTAACGGCGAAACAAGATCGGAGTTCAACGCTTTTGCGAAACGCAACCGAAACTAAAGAGCGGTTAAAATCGCAATTCAAGCCTTGTTATTCTAAACAAAGTTCATCAGATTTTCCTCTCTTGAAAGCATCACACCGACAAATAATATTCACCAAATAAGAATAGCAAATAATTAAAGGGAACTTATTTGTTTCTCATGTGGACATCTCGAGAGAAATAAGTAGTTAAATGTGTGGTATTTTCAATAAGCGCACAGGATTGTCTTTTTCTTCTTTATTTTGACATTCACAAAACACCACACACACAATAGGCGATAACACCAGAACACACACATATTAACAGAATATAAACATGTTTAGATATTTAGCCGCTGACAAAGCGCGAGCTGTGCCTAATTGCACAAGTAAACAAACGTCGCGCCGAAGTACGATACAGCAACAACTGAACTGTACTCTTGAACTGCATTGCATATATTTAAAATTTATACGCAACGCCATCTATAGACAGCATTCATTTACATATTTAGGATATGAATAATAATGAATAAAAGATAACGATTACAGATTTTTGAAATGCATGAACAACTGCATTTGAAGACTAAACCACAAAGAAGATCCTAAACCAACAAACTCGAGCATTCATCTTTGCTTTCATCTGGAAAACAGGCCTAAACACCTCTTCGTGTGTGTGACAGTCGTTGTTTATGAACGGTGAAATCTAGATCCTTAAAAAAATCCAATCACCTTTCTATCTGAGGAGAGTGGGTGCCTGTCGTGATTCCGCGGAAAAAGGCGTGATTCCGACACCTTCTTTGAGTGTGTCCACGTACCAGAGGTAAACACAGGTCACCAAGATCTTTACTGAGGTACAATATCCTCGTATTCTGCTGAAAAGAAAGTCCCGGTTTTTAAAACCAGATTGTCCTTAAACCTTACTATTCCTTAGTTATAAACCAAGTACAGTGAAACCTCTCTACAACTGCCACTTTTCTCTTCCAAGGGGGATTGGCAACTCTTAAGTGGGTTTATATTTGGAAGTACAAAATGTGTATTTAAACCCTGATTCTTTATTTCTGGCGGAGTGAATTTTAAGAATTTTATAAAGAAAAATGTATTTATTAATTCCTTTTTTTATGAAAAGAAATAATATCTTTCTGCATGGATCTTTTAGTGTTTTTAAATATATGAAATTTTTGTTCTTTATTTGCCCTCATTTCTCTTATTAAAAGGTTCAAGGTTAGAGAGAGAGAGAGGAAGGGAATGGATTTCTTTGAAGTTTAACGGGTGACCACCCCATCCCGGCTTCTAAGAGGTTTTTGTGGCAGTTTCTAAGGTTTAAATTAACATCATGTCTATGGGAAAAAATTCCGTATAAAAAAAGTGGCCGTTCAGAGAAGTTTTTCTGTAGTTTGTTTCCATGAATCCTTGATTATAGAAATTAAGTTTGGAAAAAAGTTCTATGTTCTGATTAAAGCATTGACGGATCATCAAACAAGAAATGTTGCAAAGAATTTTAACAAAAAGAGTAGTTTAATTTTAATAAAAAGTCTTACGCTTGACTAATAAAACTCTTTGATTTTGACGTTTGGTTTTGAATAGTGTGATTAGATTTTTTTTATAGTTTGTGTGTGTTTTTGAGATATACAAAGAGAGAAAATAAATTGTTAGAAACATCTAATCATGCAGTCCGTTTGAATCTTTGTAATTAGGTTGCAAATAATTTGAGAGAAACCATAGGAGAATTGAATTTTTTCATTTACTAATGATTCACATTCAGCCATACATCTAATGAGAATTATTTCTCATTCTTACAAAACGGGTACAGTATGATGCAGAGCGTTTGAAAGCACAGTACGGAACTAGTGGAAGATGGAAGAAAACACCCAGTAGATTAACAGACAACAGATCACTAGAAACATCCCTTGAATACAACTGATTAGCATATGTCGTCTGTCAAAGAAAAGGAGAAAAATAATATAAATAATTTGAAATATAAAAAATACAGAAATATTTCAAATATTAGCAAATCAGAAATCTGATTAATCTGTATGGAAGCTTAGAGCAATGATGAGAAGAAAAGAAATTTAAGATTGAAATTATAATTTTGATACACCAAATCACAGTCAACCGACAAGTTTTCTGTTTTGTTTTTTTATATTCACATACCGTTTTCCACTAACCCTACGATTTAAGCACTCGAAAATCCGTTTGGATACTGTATCAAGAACCATGTTCGTACCAGTTCTTTCATTAGTACACAAAGCGTTGAATTCTGTATTATTTGAGTTCGTTTAATTCTTTTGATTTAAAACGGCTGATTAAACATTTATTAAAAAGGCAAAATTCCAAATGGAACTATTATAATTAGCTAGATAGTTTGGTTAAAAATTTGACCGCCAAACAAGCCTAAGAAGTCGCGGAAAAGAGTGATAACGAACAATTATGATAAATATACTACAAAATAAGGTTCTTATATTTTGAGAGTTGCAACAATGGCGACATCATATTTAATATTTTCAAAGTATCCTCTTTTAAAAAACTATATTATAAACTTTTATTAACATCCTGAAACAGAGTGTTGAAGTTTTGAAGATTCCCATTGGCGAAGCATTACACCGGAACCGGTCGGTAGGTATAAGGAAAGTTCTACCATACCCCAAATAAACAAAACAAAAAACTCGTTCATACTTTCTTTTACAAAACAATCACATTACTTTGATCTATTTATGTAATCACTACATATTTTTGAAATTTGACCAAGGAATATACTTTCAATTTTAAATCGTTGCGAGATTTTTCTGGTGCAGTATGGTCAACTTCATGGCTTTTGCGCCAAAAAACCCAACACAACACAAATCGTTGCGAGATGATGAACCACATACGTGCATCAATATTGCCCCAAATACTTGTCCACTGTTCTACTCCACAGCAGTGTCTAGAAGTTTAAGTTTCAGATTTCTCAAAAAATAGGGTGATTGGGGTTTTATGGCTTAAAATCTATTTTTAGCTACATTGCACCAAACTTTATGTTGTGGGCTAAAATATCATAACATTTCATTTCAGAATATTACATAAACGCAGAAGAAATAAAAATGAATAATGGACACTAAATGAGGAGCCGCTCTGATATTGTTTGTATGTTCGATTAAAAATTTAAGGATATTAAAATACACATCATGTTTTTAAAGCAATCGATTTAACAATTTGTGGAGCAATCATAAAAATGAATCACAACATCGTTAGCAAGCGAATGTTAATGTTTAAAATTTAAATCTAAATATTGGGTAAGTGTTTTTTGGGGCTATGCTTGATATTTATTCTTTTAACTAGAGGGTTCGATACTTCTTTCAGATTTGTTTCGTTAGTAGATTGCTGTTTCGTACGAGTGTCTTAGTACGTCTTCTATTGTTTCATCAAGTTAGTAATGAATTAAATCATCTGTATCGGCAAACATTATGTGATCTAATGGCTGGTGATGTCATTTCGAGGCTACATTGGAGCTATTTAGGAAAGACCTATCATTTTGAAACAGCGGCGTGCATTCAACTTAAGCAATTGGTGCTTCGGTACGCAATTTGTTTTCTCAGACGCAGTGCAGTCGTGTGTTCCGATCTTTTTCTTGTAAAAAATTTTAATAAGAAGGATTGCGTTTTCTTTGTCTTTATGGTAGAGATGAGCGAATTCGAAATGAGCTGCTATTCCCTACAGTATTTCTGGTTTTCCCACAGATCGTGGGTGTAATATAGAAAAAATATGTATTTAAAGTAGAAAAGTTATTCGTGTTTCTTTTAGGCAGCTTGTAACCCCGCTGTTGTCTCCGTTCAGTTTCATGATCTTTAAGTAATATTCTTTCTCGGTCAAACAGATCACGTGGAGTTTTGGAGCGGCCGAGTATTTCTAGCTTTCCACCCGAGCAAGGGTGCGATGTAAAAAATGCGAAGTGCATGTGAGCCATGCTTCCTCTTACCACCTCCCTCGAGTTCCATTGAGTTCATGCTCTTTATTTAATAATCTCGTTCCCAGTGATCACGTGATTTTCCGGAAAGGTTTATGAGGCATGCACATTTATACGCAAAGAGAAAAATTACGAAATGAAACATTTTACGATTCATTACACTTTTATGAGCGTCGTTGCGTCCTCTTAGACTCCTTGATCGTCAAGCGGAAACTGAGTTTTGTTTCCCATTTTATTTTAGTGTTTCTTTCTACGAATTATTTTCCTTGGGTTGTGAGATTTTCTTTTTTGACCTAAAATTTTAAAAGGACCATTTTCCATACGCACTATTTCAGAAAAGTAAGGCTTGTAAAGCTAGTAGTCTGGTGGTAAATTAACACCAGATATTTTTCTACTCTCTTTTAAAATCTAAAGTGTATATTCGTGACTTTCAGTCAAGTTGCTAAGAAAAATACCTGTGAGTTGCTATGGTAATGGAGTTGCAATTGCCCACATTTTGGTAAAGACAGAAATATTCTTAAAATTAGACTGCTTCAGTAGATTTTATAACCACAGCATGCTCATTTTTGAACCAGTCAGATGAAGAAAATGGCGACTTTCTCATATTCCTCCACTATATGGAGCATTTGGTGCTTGACTTCGGTGTTTAGTGCACAGGATCGAATATGCATTTTAGACCTCTTCTCTTTGTTGGAATGATTCTAACTTTTGAATCAGAGTCACTATTTTAATGTTAAAACCACATATAAAATTTCAGGTGCCAATCTCGTTGAGTTTTTGAGTAATCGTGCTGACACTACATGGATGGACAATCTAACAAACGGACAGATTTGTAAAACACTTTATCACAGATCAACATATTTGGTGGTAAAGGTTTGGTGTTTGTCGTTTAGTGTCCAGGATAGAGTATGCATTTTAGTCCTCTTCTCTTTGATGGAATGATTTCAAATTTTGATTCAGATCCACTATTTTAATATCAAACCCACATATAAAATTTTAGGTACCAATCTCGTTCAGCTTTTCAGTTATCGCGCTGACACTACATGGATAGACAAACTAACAGACAGTCAGAATTTGTCCAATTTTATCCCAGATCAACTCTTTTGGTGTAAAGATTACAGAAACTCATCTCTTCTACATTTTACGATTTATGAGTTAGCTTTCATATACTGACCAACAGACGGACGGTCTAACAATCGACCTTTTGAAGGACTTGGTCCAAACTTTTATACAGATTTACAATTCAGGGAATAGAAAAATTATATAAAATTTCTTTGATCATTTTTATTTCCTTTTTGCCATTATGATGATTACATTCTCTTGAGCGGACAAACAGACAGACTTTCCTTTGACGAATTTTGTCTACTATATAATAGAAAACTAAAACTTCGGTGCAAACACCGCAGATCAAATTTTATTATCCTAATTCAAGCAATGTTTGAGTTAAAGCGTTCACAGACAGACAAACAGACATAATATCAGAACACAGAAATCATCATTTCAGACATTTTCAGACTCACAGAAGTCTAAAATGTAGAAATTCTTGTACCCTTAACTGGTTTGCCTGTACTCTGTAGTATATATTTATCGCAATTTTAAAATAAAACAAAGTTATTCACAGACTTTCTAATTCGATGCAAAAATTACGTGGATACTCTGATCATTTTAACTACCATTATCTGTTTAAGGACCGAATTATTTTTAAACCTACGGTATTTATTACGAGTTTACTCGGGTTATGTACTTAAGCTGCTAAGGATCTCAATTGAATTAAGACGACAACGTATTTCCAAATTTTAAGGTGTTATCTAATTAGACAGTTAATGAAACAAACCAGTTAAGGGATTAATCTTCAAAGTCGACTTTTTTGACGATTTCTGCACTTTTACTTCGTATATAAGTTTATATTTTCTTCATTTAGGAAAAAGTAAAATACCACTCCTATCGGTATTTCTTGTTCAAATTTTTGCATTGTTCCCTCAAATGACAACATTGTTTTGTTAACCATAAAAGTAAAAGGCAAAATCATTTTCTAATGCAGATATGCTGAATACTTCTCGGTGCTTCCTTTCTGCGTAAATTTCTTGTATTACTTACAAATAATGATGTTATTCAAGTGAAGAAGTACATTAAAAGAAATATACAATTACTTACTTATGTTTTATCCTCTGCCTTTCCCATTCAGATTTCTTATCTACCTTCCAGTCGTAAAAGGGAGACCCTTCTGGAAACGATAACGCCATTCCAAGAAAAGTTGCGTCTCTGAAATCTAAAGTCAGATCCTGAAACATAATTTTAAACAATTTAGTGATTTTCGTAATAGAAATGTATATCACGTAAGACACTCAAAGACGACTATGTTTGATAGGAATCTGGAGTTCTGGTGCTATGTCAACGAACCAAATTTTGTCCGTCTAGTTAGGAGCGTTCCTCTGTTATGGCGTTCATAGATAGACATAATTCCATAAATGTTTTTTTCAGGCTCACTGAGATTTAACACGTGCAGATTCGTGAACATCTTGAGGCGGGATTTTTTGATGTTTACAATGCTGTACAATAATTCGTATGAGAGAAAGTGATTAATAAATTACAGTTATTTTAAATTCTTTAACTTTCTTCTGCTTTCTCTGGCAATGGTGGAAAGGGGGTGTTTATTCAACTTCCCCCTTGTTACTTCATTGTCCTGAACGTAAAATAAATAGTATTCTTGCTCGAGGCCTCCATTTCCATTCGGCTAAAGGCCGGCTCTGGGTAGGATATACACCATACTAATTGGCCATAGAATTACATTAATACAGTAAAACTTTTCTAAGCGGTAACCTATGCGTAGGCAACACCTCTCATCGTCTACGTCTAATTTTGATTGGTACGCAATTTAGGGTCCATAGACATAATGTTAAAATAACCTCTATTAACGACCAATGAAACCCTCTGAGCGGTCAAGTTGGTCACCCGTTCAACTGTAAGAACGAGCATATCGTTTGTTTCAATATCTTTGGACCTTTAATTAAGTGAAAGGGGAGGAAAAAATATCAAAAATAAATTGATACACTCAGAAATAACACCGGAAATTAGAATTAATTATTCCATTACTTTAGCAAAGTAGCTTCTGATATGGGTTGCGACCATCAGCAAATGTAATTTGCAGCTTCACAGACAATAGAAAAAATAGATTATATAATCGACCATTCCGCAACAACCACCGACCAAACACTAGGGACTTTTTTCCAATTACAGAACAAAATTAATGTATGTTAATCTCCGAGAAAGCTGACACATATTAAAATAACCATTACATTAAACATCGTAAACGCGAAAGTGATAAGACATTTTCGAAGTATATTTTTTTCTTTAAATGATTCATAAAATTTGCTTTATCAGAAATAACGAATTTGAGATTGTTTAGATACGAATTTTGTATTGTCAAACATTCAACCCGTCAGAGCGGCCAATTATTCTAGTTCCACAATATGTGAAAGGAGCGATGTGTCAAGAATGATTTTACTTCACTCACCTTCCTGTCTTCAGGGTGGATCACTTTGTCGAGGTATTCCAAATTATTCCTCTCAAATTCAAAGGTGTAAAATGAGAAGTAGTTCAATGATTTCATCACCGAATCCAAGAAACGGTACAGAGAGTATATCCTAAAACGAAATAATGTTTCACTACGAATAACAATAATAATAAAATTCAGAGGATATTCTAACTTCTAATCCGAAACATTGTAGCATGATAAAGCATTAAGCTTTATTCTTCTGGTCTTCGTTTCGTTTGATTGCATAAGGCGTTGCATTATGAGCGCAACGATGTTTGCTTAAGGTATCCGACTGTGTTCGGGGACATATTTTTGAAAAATAACTTATATATATTTTTAATGTTATTTTTCAATTGCATATGTTTTAAAACTATGAAAATATTGTAAAATTAAGCTCTCAAAATAATATTTTTTTTAAAAAACTGAGAAATTTGAAGAAAAATTGCTAAAATATTTGCCTTACGCTAACAGCCATAGACAAAATCATATTCTAAATATACATAAATCCTTGTAGGAGTACATTTTTATGACATTTATCTGTGTTATGCTCTAAAACATTTCTTGTACTTCAAAATCGTTTTGAGATATAGCTGAACATAGTTACTAAACTGGTAATTTTTCGTAAAAAATGCTTTTCGTTTATATTTAAGCACTTAAAAATAATACTTAATTTCAAAATTGACCTTAGTTTTCAGGGGGAAACCTCAAGCATATTACAGAAAACAATCTCAGAAAATTTCATATCAATACTTGAAAAATTTTAGAGAAATCATTGTTACGTTCGACAGCTTTCCTCAAAAATATCATTTCTCAGAAAACACATTTAAAGTTTTCATGCAACATAAAATAATACTTACAATTCGGTAATGAAACAGCTGTAACTCCATTTATAATTCACGTAGAATAAAAAGCGACACAGTTTTAGAAAGCTGGTTAAACAGGCTACAAAATTAAGTCATAAAAAGTGTTTTGATAATTTCTTCTAAAACGATGATTTTAAACCAGTCGGATACCTTAACGCAGTTTAAGGAAAGAAGGACAGTCTGAAAGCACTTTCATGTTAATTAAAGCGAAATTGAAACTTAATCTTTGGACATTACGTCTAAAGAAAGCACTTTTATTTTATCTTAAGGTTAACATTGACGAAAGCACGTGAGTGATTTGAAGAAACAATAAAATTGTTTTCGATTTTTGGAAGCGTTGAATTTACTTTGGTTTAATTATATTAAAGTCCTGTTTTGAAGCAACGAGATGCCTCATTTGTTACTGACATTGTGATTTTGGACCGCTGTCAGATGAGGAGTACGACGCCTGAGCTGGCACACCCTCTCCAATCTTCCTCACCACAACAGCCTGAGGACATTTGGACACCTACGTATGATTTAACGTGCAACATTTCCACATACGCGGATCTTCAATGGAATCGGGTTTCGAACCAGCAACCCTCCGGCTCCAAAGTTGAAACCTTACTAACAGCTCATCTTGGTCTGTTTGGGAGTCTTGAACGCAGGGGTATGCTTTGACCTTCTACGTTCGCAGGTCACCGCTATTTCGAGGGAGAAGACAGAGTTTGGACACGAAGGAAGTGAGTGTGGTTTCGCGGGTGCTCTGCGCAATAGCTGCTTTTTGTTCTATTCTTGCTGAAGCGTATAAAACTATACTTTATTATTATTCTTACTGAGAAGGTTAAGAATTCATATAGGGATAGTTGTACATAAGGAAAGAAATCCTAAATAGAGAAAATACAGCTCATAATCCGGTTTTTAGTTTCTGAGTGAACCCTTAGACACCAATTGATGTTCCCAATGAAGGGTCACTGCAGCAATGTTTCTATTCGAGGTTAAATTTGTTATTAAGAACCAACAAATTTTATGCAATAGCATCGAAATAAGAGATTTAAATTTAAGTAAAACACTTACCTAGGTTTTTTCCCTAAAATTCTTAACATCCCATCCAGAACAATTGCAGGAAGATAGTGATAATAAGCTGCGATGATACAGTAAAGATATTTGTAGGGAACTGTGATCAAATTGGTATGCTGGTCAAATGACCGTGGAAGTGGAAATTCGTTAGCCATTTGGACTATGTTTCGGGTGCATTCGCAAAAATTAACATGAAGATTTTCGGTAGCTGTGCAGTTTATTACCAACGGAGACGCACATCTAAATGACAAAATATATGATCATTACTGTGCAATTGTCAAAAACTGTATCAAATGAAACACAAGGATGAAAAAAGAAGTCAATTCAGAAGTAACCAGATTTGTAAATAAATACTATACAATGAATATTGAAATATTAAATAAGTATGTGAAATTAATTAAAAACCAGTAATCCCGAACGTAACTTTAGAATGGTCAACCTTCTTCTCCCCCTTCCCCCCAATGATTTAGTCTCCTGTTGGGTTGTTGAGATTAAATACTCAGATGAGAATATAAGGTCGTTTAAAAACTTTAAGGGGAAGTCAGGTATCCAGAAACAAATCAATTTTGCAAAGAGAATGGTGTCGGAAGCATAAAAGGTGCCGATACAGAGGACTCTTTGTCAATGAATGATATTAGAGAGAAGGATACACTAGATGAATTGTGCAACACTGATTGAATGTAATACAAATTTACAATAATGAAACAACCCAGTTGCATGAATAACACCGTTACAAGTCGTATGCGGCGTAACATGTGCAATAATTTCAAGTTGGACGTATTATCAACAGCAAACCTTTGGAATATTTAAATAATGTCATCTGAGGTGACACGTGGCACACGTGACACACGTTTCGTATGTTGTTATACATGCCTCTAAGGTAATTGTGGAATTATTAATTTGCACAATTCTCAATGATGTCTGCTGGCAAGAGAGTACTCGATTCAATCTCTGTTGTACATTTCATCTGCTGTATCTGTTTCTTTTACTCCTTTGCGTTTCCGACACCATGGTGTTTTACGAAAATTATTTGCTCTGTAAGCCCTTAAAGTTTGTAAACGATTTTCTTGAAAACCTTGTATACACAAGATAGCAAAGGAAATTTATTGATGTTAATATATTTACAATTTAAATTAATTCTATATATACAACATTGAATGTCAGAATATATTCTTTTTGAATGCTTTGTGCATCATGACACGAGGTATGTTGTTCACAGAACTTCTAGTCGTACAATATTTTGACTGACAATTCAATAAGAAAAAACAAGAGCAGCATATATTATTAAAACGCATTGATTATAAAGAAAAGGGAATATATATCACCTTTTTGTACCTACGCTCCACGCTGCTAATACATGAGCATTCGCAACGATGTCTGCTGGCACTAAGTTCAGTTTACAATTGGGATTCCCTTTAACAACTTTGATGATACCTTTTCCTATCTTAAAAGAAGATTTTTAAAAAAATGAGAACATTTTGCATATTGAACTAAAGCATTTTCACAGATTTATTTCAAACTTATGCAAACTGAAGTATTCGCACTTCGGTTTAGAGGAAATAGATTTAGAAAATAGAAATACATGTAAATAAAAAATAAAAAAATGTATGAAGAGTAAAAGTTTCTGCAAAACTTCGCGCTACGTATCACTATATTGTCGCTGGAAATGCACAAAGTTATACATCACAAATTCCAATTGGTTTAAATCTTCTGGTTGGCATCCCTTCATAACGTCAACCGTTACAAAAGTCATCAATATCAGAAGGAAAGATAACTGCTGTGGTAAATACTTAACAACACGGTAGAAGTCAAAGAATGCAGAAATAAGGAGGCTGATAAATGGCTTTTAGGACGTTTATTTACAGATCGTATACGTATATTACGTATATTAAAGATATTTACATGTTTACATTAGAACTTAAGACTTAACGCAACATTTTACATGTCAGCCGTAACGTCAAATGTTTAGCTTTCGCTCGCCCAACGTACTTATTCTTTCCTTCTTCCTTGGCCCCAGGGCGCAAGCGCCGCCAAACACGGCGTGGCGAATCCATTCTCAGGAGAGAGGGAGAGAGCTCTTAGAAAGATGCAACTAGATAAAATAGTAATTTCAATACAAAATTAAATTTTAACAAAATATTTCTAAAACGTTCCGGTGCTTTTACAATTCTACCACTACTGATAGTTAGAGGGAAAACATCATTTCTCCCCTTTTCCACTGAATTATCTAATTCCAGTTTGGATAACCTTTGCACAGGTCTTAAAAACTCTGAACGCTCTGTTCTGACAAGAGCAAGTTTTACATGACCGTGATGACCAGGTATTAAATTTAAATTCCGATAGGTAAGCTTTATGTTACAGTCTTCCAGTAGAATTATTTCTCTCACGTCGAGAGGTTTATCTTTATATTTCTGAATAGACTGTTGACGTAATTGTCCAACAATTGATTCGGAATCTTGCTTTAAGTAGTTCTCGCATTTTCTTCAGATATTTTGCTCTTTTATTTAATTTTTCTTTATCGACAGTGTCAATATCATCCACTCCAGACTTAGAGATCTCTCGTAAAAACATTTCGGTAGTTAAGAGAGAAACATCATCTACGTGTTCGAATATGTAAGTGAGTGGCCTTGAGTTAATCACTCTCTCCCAATCAGAGAACACGGCTAGTAATTCTTCGTAATCAAGAGCAGCAAGACCAAGAATTTTTCTAAGAATTTCTTTCGTCATTTGTACTAAGCGTTCCCACCAGGCGGCATGTGGAGGGTTAAACTTCCACTGAATATTTTCTTCTACAGCTTTTGAAAGGATTCCGTCCCAATACAGTGCACGCAGAAATCTCTTTTCTCCCTTAAAATTCGTACAGTTTTCAGAATATAGTGTGGTAGGTCTTACAAGACTAGCAATTAAAGCGACTTAATGATTAGAAGAAGACTTCAGTTGTTAAGGATGTGATCACCTCTAGATGAATAGACCTATACACTGCACAGGTATAAAGGCCAATGTAAGCCTTTGGACCATTTCTTAGATGCAGAGGTCCTGCAAGATCACCTACAACACCTACAATTTCAAACGTAGCCGCGTCACGTACTCGATCCCTTGGCAAAATGCTGGAGTCACATCCCATCCTTTAGCTTTAAATCTTTGACACATTACACTCTTTCTAATGCAATTTCGTATGGTTTTACGAGCCTTAATGATCCAATACTTTTGCCGTCAGTGTGACATTAACATAGAAATTACTATAGTAATGCATTACTCAAATGCATTAATATGAGCATTCATTAACTTAACTACTACCCAGATAGATTGTACTCTTTCATCAAATTTGATTTTTCTTGATATTAGCTTGTTATAACAAATATGAGAGTTCAGCCGTTGAACGACACTGAATCAGGAGAGAATGCGGCTACTCTTTTGGAAATTGTCAACGGTCGGTTTGAAACAGATTCAAACGGTATGATTACATTGAATGAGGGAATCTGAAAATATTATCGTAGCACAGAGAAACTGATAAGAAATAATTGTTCTGAACTTCAAAATATATGCGGAATAGAGATGAAATGAAGATGTGTTTAAGAGCAGTTTTAGCAACGATTAATAAAATTGAACGACAGATAAATGCAAAGAATATGTTAGAAACAGAGGGAGATTTCACTGAATATCTATCGGTAGATACGTTAGTGGACAATGAACAAATAACACCATCTCGTGTAGCATTCCTTTACTCTTTACGATTGTTAGAGAATCTTCTCACAATATTGAAAGTTGTTGTGCTTTTGCTATGGATTAGTAACTTCGATGCAGTAAGGCTGTGCAATGGCACTACGAAAAACGTAGAACACAAAAAATGTGTTAACATGGATATAACAAATGCCTAACTACGAAGGTGGTTCAAACAGTAAGGTAACAAGTCTTCTGAGAGATAAGTTTTATTCACGAAATTAAAGTGATAGACAATGGTAGAAAGGCGCTGGTACAAATTACTTTACCACATAGTCGTCATGGTTGTTGAAGCATTTGTGCAATCGGTATATCAATTTATCGAAACCGGCATAGAAGGTCGCGGATCCACTTAATGACGACTTCCTGGACTTCGCATGGTTTCTGAAATGGAGACCTGAGTGGTGGTTCTTTAATGTTCGAAGAGAGTAAAATTAATTGTTGCGAGATCCGAGATGTAGACAGGATGTTCCAATGTCTCTGTGGTGGACGTGGTCGAGAGTTCTGCATACCTATTTCCGTGAAAAAAAATCGTATTTTCACACCTTTTTTCGTGACATTACATTCCCTCAGTAAACTCCCATTAGGTGGCGATGACTTTAAGGCGGGGATGTTTTCTTTAAACACAAAAAAATTATTAGACTTTGCACTTAATCGCCGAACATGTATCCATCAACACCATCATCTTCTAATAGAGTTTTCGGAGCAGTAAGGCACAATTAGATCAATTTTCTGATGGCGCTTGAATGCTGTGACCGTCTATTCTATGTTGACATTGAATTAAAATCGAAAGGGGAAGATTTGAAACCGTGAGCGCTCTTGTTACCTTACTTTTTGATCTAACGTTTTATATCAGTAGTCAAGCACACTCCTGTAATTTGTTCACTTATTATCAATCTTCGTAACTTTTAATTTCCACTTAAAACATGCAACACAACATTTAAGTTCATGAATAAAAAAATTAATAATTCAAAATCCTCGAGCACGATGTCGCGGCTAACAGATAGGTATAAATAGAAAAATTTTAAAGATGCTTTAAATTTTCTGCAAAATTTAAGGCATTCTATATTGTTCGTTTTTGTGTATTTTCCTGCAAAATAACTGCACATAAATATCATCTAGCATTGTAGTTATTTACGTTAAAAATATTTTTCCTTGTAGATCCACGATTCACTTCTGGTATTTCTGCTAAACAAGAGGTTCCCAAACTGTAGTTAAGCGTACTCCTGGGGTTATGCGAACTAATTGCGGACACGAGAAAATATAAAGTATTAAAAATGGTGCCGAATTTTGTTAGCACAAGTTCGTGTAAAAAGTAAATGGGAAAGTTGAGCAAGTCGTAAATCTACCCTCAAAATGGAGAAAAAGAAAGCAAAAGGAAGTGTAATTTTTAGCTATCCTTATAAGTTAATGCGAAATTATCACAATATTAATTTCATCTGTTTGGACGTTGAATTAATACTATTGTAAAGATGGAATGAAACGTAAAATCAGAAAACTTCCTGCAAATGTTATAAATTCCAGTCATGTGACTCTGAAACTCACCTAGGCCCTTAACATTATTAATAAAAACTTTCTATAGGCCAGTGGACGGAAAACCGAGGCTCTCAAGCAGCATGCGGCTCTTTAGCCACTTGAGCCTGGCTTTATCACGAAACTGGCTCCCAACTGTCTGGGCCGAATTCCCCTGAATCCTGTGGTTGATAAGTATATTTGTAATCTGTACTTTTAAAATGAAAAAAAAAATAACGATTCAATATACGATATTATTTTGTCGAAAATTTTAATCATAAGTCATATTGTTTGAATTTTGTTCGCACGTGTTTGTCCTGTTCAAAAGTGTTGAAAATGGTACGGAACTTGTTAAAAGTAAAATAAATGATACATTTGCATATTCAGAACTATGATTTTTTTGTTTTAAAATAACTATTTAGTGCTCATTTAATTGCTTTAAAGTTCGAGTTTTTTGAATATTTTTTCAGGTGAAATTGTGTTTCAACTGCGTATAAAAACAAAGCTCTCATTTTGTTGCGTGTATCGAATGCTATATATTTTATTTAATTAAAGCAATTGATTTTGGTGTTTTATGTTTGTAATAGTATTCCAACTGGTAAAATAATTTTTGTAGCCAGTTATTGATTATTCGGTATTGATTATGATTGAAGATGAAGTGAATAATAGTAACATAATTATTATATTTAATTTAATTGTGTTATGTTTGTTAATAGTTGAGTGTCTGATAATAATTGGTTTAATAGCAAATTAGTTATTATTTGCAATTTAATTGTTCTTATGATTGCTAATTTATAATTGATATTTCTATCCATTTTTATTTCATTTAAAAAAAGCAGACTAACTTAAGAACCAATTTTCTGTTGCATTTAAGTATTGCAATTCATTGTTAAAAAACTGTTAGTTTGTTCAATTTTTTTAAAATTAAGATTTCATTGATTGTATGTTATAATGTGTTCATCATCTGCTTCCATCGGAAACAAAAGTGCGTTTGTGCGCGTTACAATGAAATTTTACATTTGAAGTGGGTGATATCAAATATTCAAGTGCTACAGTGAATCAGTCTATTCAAATGCAAATAAATTTTTTGCATGTGATTGTGTGTGTTTCAGTGAATCAGTCGATTCAAGCTCTAATAAAATTTGTGAATGTGATTGTGTGTGTTCCGCCAAAAGTTCAAGCATGGCGTTCCTCGGCAAAGCCCGTAAAGAAGATCTGATAATTCTCGCCAGAGAGTTAAGAGAAGAGATCTCCCCGGATATCAAGATAATAGATCTGAGGAATTTGATCTTGGCAAGCACAAATTATGAGATTGAGATTGTTAGAGAACTGCTGAACACAGTTATATCACAACGAACCGAAGAGTCTGAACAAAGAAACCGTGAGCTCGAAAGTGAAGAGAGAAGGAAAAGAGACGAAAGGGGATTCGAACTGGAAGAGCTGAAAGTTCAAAATGAATCTCTCAATTCAGCTGGTAGTTGGTTTTCCCGTCCAAAAATAGATTTCCTGTCTTTGATTCCTAAGTTTGATCGAAGTAAACAAAGGTATCAGCTTATATTTAATCCTATTTAAGCGTCAAGCTCAGGCCGCAGACTTTCTGAAGGAATTTTGGGATTCAAACATGCTCAGTCTGCTACCCTACGAAATATCACAGCTTGTTGCCCGAGAAGACGTGGGTATCACGGGAATTTCAAAAAGTGATGTGCCTGCTACTGAAAAGATATAAACTTACAGCTGAGAAATTCCACTGC
Source organism: Araneus ventricosus (assembly GCA_013235015.1). Taxonomy (NCBI): domain Eukaryota; kingdom Metazoa; phylum Arthropoda; class Arachnida; order Araneae; family Araneidae; genus Araneus; species Araneus ventricosus. Next base: position 13,610 of record BGPR01001851.1, on the reverse strand, counting down.
AAGCCTCAAGACTTCGCATATGAAGTCATAAATTATTTTCACAGATATATCAGTGGTTTAGATATTTCCCCACTTCACAAACGAAAGGAACTAATCATCGTAGATAAAATCAAGCGTAGATTCCCCCCCGAAGTGCGTGAACACTTTATCGTCGGATGGAGCCAACACAACAATGTTGAAAAACTAGCTAGCAACTTAGACGACTATGATGCAGTTCCAACCAAGAGTCATTTCCATACCTCCAACCCCGAAGAGGAGCTGAACACAGAGCGTACCCTACGTTTAACCAGAAGAGGTATCCAGAACAGAATCCGAAATTCTCGGAGAAACCTAAGCCTGAGGAAAAAGAAAATCGATCAGCCTTGATATGTTATGGCTGTGGAACGCCAGCATACATGAAAGCCAAGTGTCCTTCGTGTACACCCAGAGATAAGTGCAGTTCCAATAGTACAACAAACCTTTATAATTGACATGCTTCTGCTTCACCAACAGCTCTGCTAGATATAGTTGATATCTATATAGTTGATATCTATGGAAGAGTATGTGCTGACACTTGTGCCACTCGCTTCATTGCTGGTGAGTTAATGTTCAACTTGCTCCGAGAACGAGGAGTTGATTTCCAGAAAATGGAAGTTACGATTACTTTGGCAGATGGCAGCCGAACTACCATGGAAGTTAACACCGCCCCGGTGTCCATTGACATTGAAGGAAGAGCTGTGTCCATTGACATGCTGGCTTTACCAAAAGCAAAAGACAAACGAAAACTCTTAGGTACTGACTTTTCGGAAAAGTCTGGTATTGTTCTAGACCTCAAGAACAAAAGATTGCATTTTAATGACAAGCCTTGTCACAAGATATGTTTCTAGGAAAACGATGTAAACTCGTTACAGACTGCTGGGAACATTATAGTGAACAGTTGCCACCTTCGTGAAGATGAAGGTTCACCTCTCACCTCAGAGCAACGAGAAAAGATGAGCCATCTGCTCGAGAAATTTAACAGTATCTTCAAGTCAGGGTGAGACACTACCCCTTATGTGGAACGCCGCATAAATACTGAAAAGCATCCACCAGTTTCTGTAACCCCCTACAAAATGTCGCCTGTGAAAAAAAGAACTCTTAAGGAAGGAGATAGAAGACCTCCTAGAAAAGGAAGTTATTGAAGAATGCGAGTCCGTCTATGGGGCTCCTGTTGTTTTGATCCCAAAACTATATGGAGAAACACGTTTATGTATAGACTATTACAAGCTAAATGAAGTCACAGTCCCTGATAGGTACCCACTCCCCAGAATGGATTATCTACTCCACAGTGCAAAGCATACGATCGTTATGTCAACTATCAATTTAAAGTCGGGATACCACCAGATCAACGAGAATCTTACTGATGAGGACAAAACTGCTTTTGTTTGTGCCTTTGGAACATTCCGATTTAAGATAATGCCTTTTGGTCTCAGGAATGCCCTGATATGTTCCAGAGGCTAATGGACATGTTCTGCCGAAACCTGCCTGCCATGGCACATCTAAACGACATCATTTTGTTATCAGCCACCTTTGAACAACAGTTCCTGGATCTAGAGACATATTTCCTGAAACTGAAGGACTATATGCTTGGGGCCAATCGCAGCAAGTGCCACTTTGCTTGTTCTCGTGTGAAGTATCTTGGACTTTGGATCACGTCACGTGGAATTGAAATCGACCCTGATAAATTATCAGAGGCTCCGAAAATTCCACCTCCTAGAAATGTGAAACAATTGCAATCCTTTTTGCAAACATGTTCTTGGTATCGAAAATTCATACCTAACTTTTCAGAAATTGCTCGCCCTCTGAGTAACATTACAAAGGAAGAAACAGTTTGGACTTGGACTGAATGCGAACAAAAGGCTTTCACCACCTTGAAGAATTTCTTGGCCTCACCTCCCTTTTTTAGCCAAGCGGACTTTACAAAACCTTTTATATTTCGGACTGATGCTAGTAACTATCCCCTTTGTGCTGTTCTTCTTCAAGACATGGAAGAGTATCCTATAGAATATGCCAGAAGACTGTTAAATTCTGATGAAAGAAATTATTCAACTACAGAACGAGAAGCTCTTGCTGTCGTCTGGGCATTGAACAAATTTAAAGTTTATAAGGAAGGTTCCAAAATCACCATAGCATCTGACCACTAGCCCCTCAAGTGGCAAATGAAATTGAAATCACCCTCTGGAATGTTAGCCCGTTGGGCATTTCAACTAAAATCTTTTAATCTAAATCTGGAGTACATACCTGGAAAATCCAATGAAGTTGCAGACATGCTGTCTCTACTGGACTATGAGCAAGAAATACCTTCCTGTGAATAGAATATAGTTTCCATAGACTTCCCTGCAAGATCGCCCATGAAGATAAGAGAAGAACAGCTAAAAGATGAAGATCTCCTAACAATCATACATTGCTTCGAGAATGATGAAAAAGACCTTAAACAGGCCAATTGGTTAGAAAGAGGGTATCTCTTGAATTAGGGAGTACTGTATAGATATTCCCATGACTCTGAAAGTAAGAAGCTCTGTTGATTGTTCCTTCCCATGAAAGAGACAAGATCTTGAAAGAACACCATGACTCTCCTAATGCTGCATATTATGGATCAGATGGAACTTACCAACGAATAGCAAAATGTTATTTCTGGATAGTTATGAGAAAATTCATAACTAACTATGTCAAAAACTGTCTTGATTGTGCCCGATTCAAAGCCTCAAACCGAAAGCCTGCCGGGTTGCTACAAACTCCAGTGCAGGCACAAAGTTTGGAAACCATAGCAATATATCTCTTCTGCCCTTTACCAGAGAAAAAATAAGAAAAAGTGGATATTTGCTGAAGACGTTGTCACTAGATGTGTAGAATTTTTTGCCCTGACAAATGCAACTGCAAGAGAGTTTGCAACTGTGCGTATGGAAGTAGTTTTCCTCATATTTGGGTTACCTAGAAGAGTCATCATAGACAACATCAATTGTAACACCTTGTTTTGCAACAACTGTCGTACCTTCTGAAAATCCAGCAATAATTTATTCCGATATACCATTCACAAGCAAATCCTGTCGAAAGAAAAAACCGTGATCTTAAACCGCGTCTTGCTATCCTGGTGGAAGACAACATGACTCGACTCTTGGTGTGAAATCTCCACTCCATCAGATTTGCAATGAACACAGCCAAGATCTCGTCTGGTCAAACTGCTGCCTTCCTAACTTATGGGAACAACTTTGTACAGTCGACGAGGTTCAAAATGTCCTAAGAAGTGCTATCTTAAAAGATACATTTGTACCAAAAATTACTCCTTATCTATAAAGATTCTCAAAATTTATCGCTGAGGCCAAGGAAGTTGCTGAGATGCAACAAGACTCGCGTAAGGAATGTGGTGATAGAAAGAGACAGAGGGTTCCTAATTATTTTCCTGGAGACCGGGTGTTTATCTCTACTCATCATTTGAGTAACGCCGCAAAAAGGCGTACTGCCAATTTTATGCCAAAAAGAGATGGACCCTACATTATCCTCACCCAAAACTCACCCACTTCTTATGTAATCGCCAACCCAGACGATCCAAATGAAAGCATGGGAACATACCACGCATCAGCACTGAAAGTGTACAAACAGTTTGAAATTGCGACACCGGTGCACCCCCTTAAAGAACGTGGAAAACCACGAAAGACTTATACTTCTGGTTCCTCACTGAGACGGCCTGGTCGGACCAGAGGCTCACATTTTATCTCGTTCTCTTATTAAGAGATGGGGCCACGAAAGACTTTAACTCACACTACTACCAAGAGATGGCGCTGCAAAGACTTTTCGCTATCAGAAGGTGAACGGACAAAGTTTCTTACCTGTTCGTGTGAGAAGGATCATTTTCTTCCTCTCACTGGGACGTGTCGGACAAAATCTCGCCATGTGTAGCAAGTTGACTAATGTAACTTGTCAGTTTATGTAAACTTAGTTAACCCAGAATTGTTTATGTGGAAGGTGTGAGAAAAATAAATTTAATTTAATGTAACTATGGGCCAGCTTTATTTTAACCGTCCATGTCATCTCCTGTGAGTTAGCCGGATATGTCGGTTAAAAAATAGGATATTGATAATTTTTTATTTCACGAGCAAAAACTTTTTGTCCAGAAACATAAGAAATTAACCCAGGTTTTTTACCTTGTTTTTTCAGATTTCTGAAAAAACTAATATAAAAAATATCTTATTGAATTTAAACGAAATGTTTTTGTATTGTAATAGGAGGCAAAAAACCATGCCTTACCGCAAGAAGAAGTGGTGTCATTCCAGAATTTTCTTCCAAGTATCCCTGAAAAAAGATGTAATGACTTCATTATTTGACGTTCAACCTTTTAATATAGTACTTTAAAATAATTTATTCGTATATACAAAACATACTTTAAAAAGAATTCAAAATATTTATTTTTTGCAAGAAGACCATGTTCATAAGCTTTCATTCATTAAAATTTTAAGTTTATGTTAATCTGAAATGATGTTTTTCACTGGTACAGTTCGTAACATTTTAGAATAAAAGTTGCTATAACTCGGGCAGTTTTTATCAGATCTTCACGAAACTGCCATCCATGGAATTTCTCAAGGAGTCAGTATTATTCAGATCTACGAACTGATTAACAGAGTTGATTAACATGGTTAATTTCGCAGTTAATATCATTGTTAAATAACTGCTATCTCGAAAGTTTTCCATTACGCCTATCAATTTTTTTCGCTCAATCGATTCAACGACATGAAATTAGTCCAGTAAAAATGTTTTATAGAGATCTGATGAAAATTTCGAGAGCTATAGGGTTTTCAAAAATCGCGATTCCAATGTTAAATGAATATTATGAGCTTATGACGCTATCTAGGAAACAATTAGATATTTCTCTAAATTTTTTCATTCACTAAAAACACTTTTTTTACATAAAATTACAAAAAATTCTTAAATAAAAAATGTATAATTTAAAAAAAATTAAACATCATTTTGAAAAAAATGGAATTGTATCATAGCAAAATTTTTACAAGACAGGTTAGCTGAAACGCTATAACGCCGGTACCCAAAAACTTAAGTGCACAGCTATAATATTTTCAGAAATATTAACAAGAAGCTGGAAATCACACAGTTGACAGGCAACGCCCACTTTTTCAAGGACTGTATATTATATGTATTTGTATTTACCTATTTAATCTTCGTAAATCATGAGATTTAACCGGCATTATAAAATCGAGGATGAATGAATTATTTTAATTTTAATATCAGGCGATTTTAACTCGAAATAAATTTTGCTTTCTTTTCGAAAAATTAAATTTTTTTTACTCAGATGATATTAAATGTTTAGTATTTAAACAAGTAGAATTTCTCATTAGAAGGCAAAGTTATTATATTGTTGAATTACAATTTGAAACAAATCAGTTTTAGATGAAACAAGTATATTTTTATTTGAAATTAAATATCTGATATACCTATGTTAATACAATATTTAGTGTGTGTATGTATGAAATTATTTTGAGTGTTGAATAGTTTGTATATGTATTGGGCGTATATGTATATATATAAAACAAATAAGAAGCAATAATGATAGAATTGAAAAAGCAACATAATCAACATAAACATTCATAATTCATAAAATGTCAAGAAAAAAATCTGAGGAAAGGAAATGCAGTGAGTTCTTATAGGAAGAAAATAAACAAAAGAGAAAGATATTATAAAATAATATAAAACACAAACGTAAGTTTTTGCAAGTTTCTGATCATTTTAATTCCTTGTCTAAACTCAAAAAATCAAATATTATCACCGACAAAAAATTTCAGCTCTTAACAAAAAAATTAAATGCCATAATATAAATAATAATATACCATATATTGTTATATATCCAAAATTTCATAAACAGCTAATTAAATTCAGATAAATCACCTGCGGCACTAACACCTACATAAGTAAACCTTGAATCATTTTTTAAAACATCTAAATATCATCCTAAATCATATTGAACAAGAAATTTTACATGGATTATCAAACACAATAACACAGTAATTGAATTCCATAATAATAACAAAATTGATGCAATAGAAACTTACATTTTTCAAGATCTTTTCACAAGTATTCCAATAAATACATTGCAAGAGGTGTTAATGAACTATTTCTATGATCTTAAAAATCTATTCAAGATCCCACTAACTTTCTTTGAGGACCTCATCAACTACTGCATATTTAATAGCTTTAACTTGAACGGAGAAAGTATTTTCTAACAAATAAAAGGCATCTCACAAGGAACAAATTTCTCATCATAACTAGCCAACCTCTTTCGTCATTTCATCGAAAGGAATTACGTTTTAAACCTCCACTCTATCTTCCGATTTATTGACGAAATAATAATTTTTAATTTTCAAGACTTCAGCTCTATTTGCATTACCATCAACCCAGAAGAACTCAAAGTAATTAAAACCAGCAACAATCAATGTCCACCGATTTTTCTAGATTTTTGTTTAGACCACAAAAACGACTTAAAAACCGATATTCACGACAAGAGAAGCGAATTCAAATTTAACGTAAATAAACCTATTTCTTTCTGACTCTAATATCTTATATAAAATCTAAAAAATACATTTATCAATCAACTTATAAGAATCAACAATATATACAATAACATTAATTCTGCCAAAAAGCAAATCATGCATTTAAGAAATAGCCTCAACATTAATAAAATTTCCTCCTCACTTTTCGAACCACTGATTAATGTATTTAAGATGTAAATAAAGGATTCTTATCAGAGAGATGTCGAGGCGAAGTATAATCTTCGCAGCAGGGCCTCTCAAGTCCATAATGTCTGATAGTTTACCTCGAAAACGCATCTTTTAGACATTTTTCACTGGTTTTTCATATTTTACTGATATGTTTCACCATTTCTCTACGCTTTCTATCATGTTCGTTTTTATATTTAATCTCCATCATTCCCAACATACTATACTTCCTTGGCAAAAACCAAAGTTAAGAGCGAAACTTGTAACTCGATTTGTTCACAATCCTTCAATGCCGGTCTGTACCGTGGCCCTCCGCAAACACTGCCACGTCAAGATCCGTCCTTCTGAGACGTAAAATTTATTCTTATTTTGTTCTGATTTTATATCACATCGTACTTTTGTTTTAATTATTCAAAACTATTCTCTCTGTTATATCACATCGTACTTTTGTTTTAAATATTCAAAACTCCTCTCTCTGTTATATCACATCGTACTTTTGTTTTAATTATTCAAAACTCCTCTCTCTGTTTTTGCTTTGACATTGGGAATGAAAATCAGCATTTTAGGCCTTACGGCATAACTGATTGCAAGAAAATGTCAAACTTTTTGTATTATAGCAATTCAAAATAACTTCTTCCTTTGAAGAAACGTGCTTTAATTGCGTTTTTCATTTTACGATTTATACGCTTTCGTCTTACGATTTCTACTCTATCTACCACAGCTCTTTTGGAATTGCAGCTTTAAGCGCATTCATTGCGTATGTGATATATTTATACATATTTTTCAATCTATTACTATTCGCATTTTTATCTTTACTCGAATACACTTTCAATTCGTTTTTTCATATCTTTTCGAATTTGATCTGAAAGTTCGTTACTTTATTTTATTTCATTGTTTTTCGATTATGTGTTGCTTAAAAAGGAATATATATATATATATATACCTTTTGTAATCGCACAATACCTAATTTTCTTAATTTTACCATAATATGTAAGCATACCAAATATTTCATCAATATACAAAGGCTAATCCGTGCCGCATCCAGCTTGATTAACCCATTACGTACAGGAACGGTGTATAGAGTGCACCAGAGGGTGTACGATAAGCTGAATAAAAACTATCGAAGTTGGAGAGGTCACCAGCCCTCTAACATCCTATTGACATTCCTCCTACTTGCTCGGACACTTTTACTGCCAATGAATACTCAGTTTGGTCTAATCGCGCTGGAAATTGCATGAAAAGGTCTCCATAACCCAAACTGGTTATCATGAAACGGCGGAAAATTATTCCTGCAGATCAATATTCGGCTCTTTGCCAAGAATTAAGCAAGGAGATACAAGCTGAAGAAGAATCTGCTGCATTATATCTTAAAGGAGAAATGACTGAGTAAAGAAGCCAAGAATCTAATTCTGAGATTGAAGTGGAGGACAATCCAGTTTTCAAAGAATTAAAGTGACTCAAAATCGAGCACAAACGTGTTTGTCACCAATCCACTCAACCTCTAATCTTTTCATACCGTAAAGAATAAATTTGTGCATAATTAAACAAGAAAACGTGAAGAAAAGGGGATGGCGCATCAAGAGCGTGAATCTGTTCTAAACAAGTCATCTCTTCGAAAAAGATTAAATAAAGATGAGGGAAAAAAATTTCTAAAAATTAATCATTTAAAATTGTAAATTTTTTATTTATGTGAAGAAATTGCATTATTTTGCTATAATAATTTACAGTTTTACTAGTACAATTTTTGCTAATATATGAAAAACTAAATTATATACAGTTTTCAATAGTATATTGAAATAAATTTTCACGCTTAAGAATAGATTTCTTGTGCAGTCCGGGTACTGCTTTCTTTGGTCTTGAAAAAGAAATTGCTCTTGCTCTTCATAAACAGTTAAGAGTCGATTAAAAGCTTACATAAATTTTACCCCTCTTTAGGCTGTATCATTGACAGCATTGAGTTTCCACAGAATGTTTCTTATGACTTTAATAAGGATCGTCCTTATTCCGAAGATCTGGACTGAGATTCAGAAATCCAATTTCTCCAAGTCCAATTTCTTTAATAAACTTAAACTTTTCTGAAAAATGAAGTCTGCTAATGCTTTTTCTGAAAAATGAACAATGAACTTATGTCTTGATGTCATATCTAAATTCTGAATGACTTAAATTGTAAATATTTATTAGAATATCTTATTAAAAATTTGAAAAATGATAAAAATCGACTATAGTTATATAATTCAACGACCTCCCTTTAATCTTGCTTCCATTTTTCATTTCTTAAGTGCATTTAGAAGGATATTTTACATTAATCAGTATTATGATCTCACTACATATTTTGTTCCAAATTATTCCATTTTTCTCTGACTTTTTGAAAACAGAAAACAGCATCTAAGCTACTAGTCATTTGAGATAATCCATGTTCGAAAACAGATGGAAAATAGGTCATCTCTCGATCTGCATACTGCTTTAGAAATGTAATCGCACTGTTGATACGACCAGATTTGGAACTATTTGTGTCAGAACAGAGAATTTTAGCCTTGTCTTATATCTCACATTTTTTTATAATTAACCAGACAGCTATAGTTTGCTCCTTCTCTGAAGAATTTTGTAGTTATATTTTTTCTTGATCTTTACATGTAACAATGATCGGTAGCCTTTCAATTTTTAAATTTCATTCATTTAAAACAGGTAGCAATTAACCATCCTAAAGAAAGGAGACGAAACAAGGTTCATTACCTTTAAATTTTTCTTTAATCTTAGTAGCCTGCTTCTTATGAACATTTTTCAGATATATTGGGATCGATTTGATTGCCAGTTCATCTATGTTTTGCCTTAAAAACTCATTTATGGTTTCGAGAGCAAAATCGATATTTTACTAATATTAACATTAGGTTATCGTTCGAATACAACCATTAATTTTTGAGCTAAAAACATTTTCTCCTGGAGGATAGTTCAGAGGGTAATTCAGAGTAGTGGACCTTAATTTAAATAAATTTATTATAAACTAAAACATAAACGATCAAGACACATTTTAAAATAAAATCTTAATGCAGTAACATTTTACTTTCCAAAGGGGATCTGACAGGAAGCTGCAATTGCTTAAGCGATCAAAATCGAGAATGATCACCCGATAATTGTAGAATGACTCATGAACACTGCATGCCAAAGGGCGTGAAACTGCACTGCCAATGGGAGAACGCGTAGGTGTTAACATTTCCTAAGTACGTTTTGTTTATCCTAATCCTATCTGTAAATCTTTGTTTCTCTCAAGAGACGTCAGGGTAATAGGTTTTATAAAGGCTCAAGATTATCAGAAACATCCTGGATGTGTGACGATTCTTTTGATGAATCCATGCGATTGTCAGCGATCTCCGAACAACAAATAGCCTTAGTAAGTGTGTATTCTTGTTCTCTAACACTCCATAATGCTGTTTCTTCAATCTCTGTAAGCTACATATTGATTCTCAAAAAGACATACCCTCCTCCCTGGCTATCTATCACTCAATAAAAGTTCTTTCTTCAATTTTTTATGATTTCCAAAGATTTAGCGTCAGAAGTGTCAAATTAATTATTTAAATCTGATGTAAACTTATGTTCTTGTTCTCTCTCCATTCCTGTTCCCCATTTTTGAAGATTGCGCCGTTAAGAGATCATCTTCATAATTCTTTCTACACAATGAGGTGTCGCTCTTTTAAGAAACCAATTTTATAATTGGCAATTATAAAATAACACCCCTAGTACTTGCCTGTTGGATGGAAGTTTGCTTCCCTTAATTTGGTGACACTAGCTAACAATTTAATTAATATTTCGATCACCACTTCTCAAATTAGAAGCTATAATTGCACTCATATTTCACTCGAACAGCGACTAGAGCAGACTTAGTATGAGTTGCCGGCGGAGGATGGAACTCGTTTCCTGCACCCATGGGCTTTCCACATCTACCGTGATGCAGCACGTGATCCGAACCTCTGATTTGAATAAATGAGGCGTCTGATTATTTTTTCTAATGGAAAAAATTGAAGTGTGTGCGAATTGAAATATTGAAATTAAAACGTTAAAGCATTAAACATATCATAAGGGCAACCCTATTATATATATATATATATATATATATAACTTGTTATTTATGAACATACAAAAACAAAGTCAAAGTAAACAAGACATATCAAAATGCAATTCATAAACTAAAATTCATTAATTAAACAAAATAAACAAATCTAAAAAAAATTAACAATATTATATGTACTAAGAGCAAAAGGTAAGTTGAAACATTTAGATGTTAACATGTAAAAGAACTCTGTTGCTATCAAAACTATTGAAAAAACGCAATCGAAGTATATGGAGTTTTCAACAATAAAATTAGTAGCTCTGCTTTGGAAGAGCAATAGCCATGTTAAACAAATTTTGCTGTACAAACCATCCCTGTTACTAAAGTTGTTGAAAATACAGACGGGGTATATATATAGGGTTCCCACTTATATCCTTTGCACCCCCCCCCTTAACTCTATAGGGCGAAAGCTTAGGCCATAAAGTTGACGTCTAGGTATAGTAAAAAGACTATACGCTACTCAATGAGACAACTTGCAACGCCATCTATTGGCGCAGTTTAGAGTTGGCGGTCCTATCTCGTAAACGGTGACAGATGCGAGAAAAAGTCAATTAGAGAGTTATAGAGCACTCTCGAGTTAGTACGAAACGCGATTCCTTGCGCACATTAATACTGAAAACACAATCCAAAAAATGAACATTTGTTTGGTCACGATTTCGAAAATTGTCATGTCATAAAGAGTGGAAGAAAGAAACTGAGACACGTCCCTTTCTTCTGGATCATTTATTTATATTGCTCAAAATGCTCTCTGTTAGCCACTATACTCATTTGCACTCTGGACTGGATTTTAGCTGCACCTTGCGCAACATGGCAGGTGTTACGGAGGCACATACATCAATAATGCGTCGTCGAAGATCTTGCACTGCAATTTTTGCGGAGGGGTTGCATATACTCGTCCTTTTATGTGTCCTCATAAGAAGAAGTCCAATGGGGTCAAGTAAGGTGAGAACGGGGACTACCCTGCGAAACCACCATACCCGAAGACTTGATTCTGGAATGTCTCTATTAGGTACTGCTTAATGTTTTAACCCTCTGAGCGTTTCACACGTATTTCTACGTCGACCTTGGACTATCCCATAAGCGGGAAACACGCATTTCAACGTGTGGTCAGAGACACGCCGAAAGCGGTCAGGCCGGATATTTACGTCTCTTGTGAACTGTCTCTAAAGTGCGAGAAAAGTATTTTTCCGAATTTCTTCCCCCCTTCCTTGGTTTGACATTTTGATTGATTAGCTGGGTAGGGTAGCGGTCGACACAATGAGTGCTGATAAGAATGTACTTACTGCAAATTAAAGATACCACAGGATCCAAGACCCCACACCCCCTTTGGCTTGGGGCATTTTAACGCAATCTGCATTGAGGTCTTCTTTCAGAAAGAAGGTCAGTTTTGGATTTTTTTTCTAGTTGTGTGTGTCCGAATTTGGATTCTGTATAAGTTCGGTTTAATATTTGTCAGCCTGGATTGAAATTGTATTATGTTTCAAGTGTTTTCCCTGTAATAAACTTATGTTATATAAGATTTTATTTCAATGCATCAATGTTTTAATCGAATTGTTAAGTAAAATAGATTTTCTGGTCCAATCTCTTTCAATACCCCATTCAAGCATAGAAAAATTTGAGAAGCCGGGGGTGATAAGAAAAGAGGGGGTTGTTTATTTCGTTATATAACATTGAATTGAAAAAAATAACTTTAAGGTTTAGGTGTGATTTTTTAAAACTATAGCAGTTTTTTTTCTAGATGAGTTTTCTATATTACACTACTTAGAATTTCTTTTAAATTCATCAAAATGAAATAAATTCCGAAAAAAAAACAATTATTTTTTCAAATAATTATTATTCAATTTATTTTTTGATCACTTTGAGCAAACATTGAAACAAATGTTAAAGAAAAGGGATGAAAATTTTATTTTTTATGCTTTAAAATATTGTATTTTTGTTAGAGAAAATTTTGGTTTCTATGGAAACGTAAAGAATTATATCAACTAAATTTAACGTTTCAGTGATCTTAACAGACTTTTAGTTATATTATTAAAAGTCTGATAACATCTGCAGTTGATGTTTATTTCAATAGTCAGTGAAAATGTTTATTTCTTTTTTGAAATGTAAGAACACAAAACCATTTCTAAGAAAATATCAATGCTTACTTCAATGATACTGTATTTAAGCACTAGTTCCTTGAGCGTTATAGTTTTGCTGATATGCATTCTTCATTAAGTGATCAAATCTAAATGCCTGAATTGCATTGCTTTTGGTAGCTCTTATGCCAATTGCGAGCTAAATTTTAATAAATGCTATGAGACAAGAATCCACTAATATGTGTTACAAACCTATGATGCATCCCGACACGTTATTAACGAGTTGGAAGACAGTAATTCTAATAATAATAGTAGTCTCAGGCATTGAATTATTTCCAAACTC